>JAQHUG010000007.1:9224719-9237427 GCA_028555095.1 Dicrostonyx torquatus | reverse complement strand
TAAAACGTCATCAGACAGCTATTGCATTTGAACTGGAGTCACTCCCCATTGCAAAGAGTGCAGGGGTCCTCCTCTTGGCCAATGTTGACTTAGATAAACAACTGCATGTACAAGGAGGGTCCACTTGTTTGTTTTGGCTACATGGCTAGCCTAGCTCCAAAATAACCACACAGAAACTATATTATTTAAATATCATCCCATTAACTCAAGCTTCTTATTGGCTAACTCTTACATCTTAATTTAACCCATCTCCATTAATCTGTGTATCGCCACAAGGCTATGGCTTACCAGCAAAGATTTGGCATGTCTGACTCTGGCAGTGGCTCCATAGCGTCTCTCTAATTCGGCTCTTCTTTCTCCCAGCATTTAGTCCAGTCCTCCTGCTTACCTAAGTTCTGCCCTATCAACAGGCCAAGGCAGTTTCTTTATTCATATTAATGAATAATCACAGCACACAGAGGGGACTCCCACATCAACTGCAGTTCTAGTACACTGCTCCTTAAGAAAGCAAGAACATCTTCAAGTCTCTGCTGCATTGATGCTCTGGGAGTGGCTCACAAGGAGACCAGAGAAGCTTCCTCTGAAGAGATATAGACTAAGTTGTGATAGTTAATAAGAATTAGTCTGAAAGGCTATAGATTTACATGGGAGACACAGCTCTGGGATAGTCTGTGGGGGTAGTTTCTAGAGCATATTCACCCTACATATGAACAGCACTGAATTAAAAAGCAGCTATGGCTTCTCTACCATGATGGACTGAATCTCTGAACTTTGAGGCAAAATAAACCTTTTGCTTCATAAGCTGCCTTGTCAGGCATTTTGTCACAGTAATGAGAAAAGTAACTGAACTCAGAATGCTGGCATACAGAAGCAGCAAAACGTGTGAAGCAGAGAAGAACATGTTAAGTAGGGACGACACCTAAGAAAGCCAGTGTGGCAAGAGATAGGGGACAGACAAAGCTGGGGATTGAAGAAGGTGGGGTGGCCGGTAGAAATTTCTGTAAACTGAGAACCACTTACAATGAAATATCCCCTTTCAGATTGAGTATCATGTTAATTCAGTTACCAGGATTATCCTGGTCCCTGAGAAATGACTATAACTCCTGAAACTATTAGTGTGGGGTCAAGTGCAGGGTGAGGTACATGAATGCAGCTAACCCTATGATGCCCCTGATTAAAAGTGAGTAGCTACATGTGTTGTTTAGGATGCATTTGGATGTTAAAAGAATCTATTAGTTGCATGAGTCAAATAAAAAGGACATTCGTCTCCCATAGGATATATGTGATCAGGGTTCCACCCTCAGAGACTCAGATGGTGTTTTCCTGTTGCCTTGATTGTTCCCTTCTCTTTGTCAGCCCCTGTCTATTATTGATCCTAGGGCTGGTTCCAGTAGTAACTTCAGTGGGTTTTTTTGTTTTGTTTTGTTCTAGAAGGAGAGGGGTAGTCTATTTTCTTGACCATGGGCTGCATATATTTAGATCATGTCTTAATAATACAAATATTGATCCTATCCCTGGACCAACAATTGTCCATAGAGAATTTCTAGAGAAGAAAGACTTGCTTTTGAGTACCATCAACCATTAGAGACAGAAGCAGGACTCTTTTGAGCTCAGAGAAAACAAGGGCACTTCTGAAGGTACTTATGACATTAATTATAAAAGCAGGATAGATAGACTCCAAAGTAATTGTTTTTTAAATAAATAAATTTATTATTTTACACCCTGATTGCAGTTTCCCCTTCCTCCTCTCCTCCCAGTCCCTCTGCTGCTATCATCTCTTTGTTCCCAGCCCCCAATCCCAAGCCACTCCTCCATTTCTGTTTAGGAAGCAACAGGTCTCCCATGAGTATCAAGAAAACATGGCATATTAAGTTGCAGGAAAACTAAGAACTCCCCATGTATTAAAGCTGGGCAAGATGACCCAGTATGCAGAGTAGGTTCCCAAAAACCATTCAAAGGTTTAGAGACAGCCTCTGTTCCCACTGTTAGGAATCCCACAGAGACCAACTCACAGAACTGTAACATACATGCAGAGTGCCTAGATAAGTCCTATGCAGGCTTCCTGGTTGTCTGTTCAGTCTCTGGGAGACCCTTTTTGTTACCTACTCTCTCTGGGTCTATGGATTCTAGTATAGTTATACTTTATTTTACAGCTAATATCTGCTTATGAATGAATATATACCGTGTATGTCTCACCTAACTCAGGATGTATTTTTCTTGTTCCATCCATTTGCCTTCAGATTTTCTTGCATCCCTGTTTTGTTTTTGCTTTTCTAGACAAGGTTTCTCTATACAACAGTTGTGACTGTCTTTGTAGACCAGGCTGTACTCAAGCTCCCAGGCTGTCACTTTGCCTCTTGAATGCTGGGATGAAAGGAGTGTACTACCACTGCTCAGTTAGTTGATGTTTTAAAAGATAAAAACAAGAAGGAATAAACAGTTGAGTTTACCTCTAAAAGAAATCCACTTGGACTGATTTCATGTCTTGTTCAGAAAGCCACAGAAAACACAGGTTTAATAATTGTTAAGTTTCAAAGCGTAGCTTCTTCTAAAAGTAGTCACTTGAGATGACCTGGTATTGCAGTTACAAGCCTGGGTCCAAATCCAGGTTCCAGTATTTACCACATGTCCGATGCCAGCAATTAACTTAAATTCCTTGTTGTTATTATGAGAATACCAGAGATATTAAAATCCACAGAGAATCGTGCACATTCTCATATGAGATCATATTCATTGAAATCGCGGAACTGTGCTGGGCTCAAGATAAGAATCTAATAAAGTTAAGCTGTGTCGTTACCTGTTTGCTCAGTACAGAATACACCCTTTGAGTTATGAAAAACAAGTCCTGAAACTGTGATGTGATACGAGGTGCCCATCTGGAAGGCATCTTTAGGAATAGAGAGCCACCATGAATTTAAAATGACTCTTCCTAGATGTTTGGTTTATAAATCAGAGTTGGAAAAGGCAGCAAAGGCATTGGAAAGTGCTTCCCTGATATGAAAACCTAATCAGGATACCAGAGCTTCTAAGCACAGACATGACTGAGCCCCTTTAAAGAACAGATGTGCTTAACTAGCAATGAATGGAGTGATAACCAAAGCATAATTAGTGGGAAGGCACAATGATACTGTTATTAGATTGGGGATGTGTGGAATTGAAGAGGACTCCAAATACCCTTCTTTCATTGAAGTAAAATCATTAGAGGGGATTGGAGCTCAGGGAGTGAGGTGAGGATGAGCTTCCCGAGGATGAGTCCATTGTGTACGCCAGATCCCATCCAGCCATTCGGTAGTTCTGCACATCTCTCTCCTGAGAGAATGAGAAGATAATTTTCAAGGCAGCTAAGCCCACATAACTGCTAAAATGGAAATGAAATTAATGGAATAGTTTTTATATTCCCTCTCACACTCATCTACAATAAATCACACAAAGCCAGAGCAATTTATGCATTTATCATACACATATTCCTTTTCCTCCTAATGGGTACACATCTGTCTTTAAATTCCAGGGAAATGGATTCAATGTCTAAACAGCTATTGTAGCAGTTAATACCGAAGCCCCTAAGTGGCCAGAATGCCAAGGATAAGTGATGGCACAGTACTTCGTTCTAAATGAACGTCTTTATCACCCCATCCAGAGCTTGGAACAGTTCAGAAGAAGGGATGGGAAGCTGTAAGAACTGAGCTATGGGAGGCAGGCAACAAAGAGACATCTTCAGGGCATGGTGTGTTACTCATGAACTCACTTCAGCTGTGGTCACCTGCACAGGATTGGGCTTGTTAGCATTTTATCACAGACAGGGAAGGGGTTCACAAGGCCCTGACCCTCCAAGTGAAATTATCAACAGTTCATACTAGTTGGTAAAGGAGGTTATCATAGTTATTTCTTGCCAGCTTGACACAAACTGTTTATAACAGGGGAGAGGGAAACTCACCTGAAGAATTGCCTCCATTAGATTGTCCTGTGGGCATGTCTGTGGAGCATTTGCCAATCACTATTTGATGTGGGAGGGCATAGCTTAAGTATAGCTGTAAACAGTGCCATTCCTGAACAGCTGGCCCAGGCTTTGTGTTGTGTTGTGGTGGTGGTGGTGGTGGTGGTGGTGGTGGTGGTGTGTGTGTGTGTGTGTGTGTGTGTGTGTGTGTGTATGTGTGTGTAAAGGCAGGTGAGCAAACCAGAGGAAGCAAGCCAGCGTGCAGCCTTCCTTTCTGACTTCTACTTTAGTCCCAGGTTCTTCTTATATTTCCCTCCATCATTAACCAAAACCTTAAGACAAATAATGCCTTTCCTCCCCCAGGTTGCTTTTGGTCACCATTTTACCGAAGGAACAGAGGAGGAGACTAGAATGGGTTATCATTTTCTTCAGTGGTATAGACATGGACAAGTCACCCTTGTTCCACTAATTACCAGTCCTCCAACATTCAAGCAAGTACTTTTTATTAATTTCATTGGTCCACACACAAACAGCAGACAGGAGAGTAGGAGGAGGGATGAAGGAGGGCAATGGGGATGACCATGACTGAAATTCATTGCATAAACATATAAAACTGAAACAACCAAAAGAAACAGGGATGTAGTCCATTTGGTCTTACATGTGGGACTGCCAGGAAGGGGTGGAATGTTCAAACTATGAAGAGACCAGCCCACTCTTGTGCCTTTCTTCCTGTCCACTGGGAGATACTGTGCTATTTTATAGTTTGCTGTGTGCAGAGAATCCCACAGCAAGGAAGCCTTGCTCCTATCCTGTTCTTACTTAAGTTTCCTCGAGAGCTGAAAGCAAAAGCATCAGGTGACTCGAGGCTTTTGAAATGAGAATATATGTTAGTATTGAAGAAAAAAATGGACAACCTCTCCATCAAAGTTAACTATCCCTGATGTGATATACCTTTATTCTATAGTCCAAAAGGACTCTGTGTGTCAAAGAATGGCACTACCATTCCCTCTTAGTGGACCAGGGCAGGCCAGGGCATCCAGGACAAAAGGACGCCCTCTTGTCCTTCTTAGACCTTTAAGTTTAAACTTCTATTTTGTTGAAAGTCAACAAAGAAAGAGTATCATAGACTGAAATCCTAGAGTGAAACAGTATGAAAACAGTAGTGTGTGCCCATGACTGGGCCTGTGTTTCTCGAATGCGTTTGAACCTTGGGGGCCCAGCTGATAGGACTGGTGATATACATAGTGTAATAATGGGGCTAGGTCTATTTGAGTGGGTATTATTTGTCTTGCTTGAGGATTATTGTGTGAATTAAGAGTGCTTCTGGCATCTGACTGCAAGAACAAAGTGGCTTAAACAAGCGAGTATTTCAATTTGCTTGTGTAATATGAACAACATAAGGTAATGGTGTTTTTAGAGGTTCAGATTTAGTTTTTGCTTTACACCCTTGCAGCCATTATTAAACTTTGCTTAGCTTACCAAATTTTTTTCTGATAAAATATTAGCTCCCCTTATTGTTAGAAGACAGCTTTTGTCCTTCTGTAGAGCAGGGATGTGTTTAAGGTGGGAAGACTGGGGCAAGTACTTGGGTAGTTATTCTAATTTCCTTTCTGTTGCTTTGTTAAAGCACCCTCACCCTCACAGTCATTCCCACTGGCCTGTCTGATCTGGGTAATCCTTCAAATAAGACTCCCATCTCAGGTGATTCTAGGGTGTGTCAAGTTGATAGTTAATGCTACCTATTCCCACTTGTCTCCATCCTCCTACACAGGGAAACAGAACAGCTCTCTCTTCTCACTAAGGATTCTACTTTTCCATCACTTGTTAGAACCTATTTCCTTCCTAGGTGTGTTGACGCTCACCACAAGAGACTGAACAAGTGGCCTCCATTGGCTTTGGTCAGTTAATGTGTCTGGCTTCTCATGTTTGGCATCTTGAATAAAGTTAGGGACACATGTGGATGAGAAAAAAAAAGGTAAACAGCTGAGGATGCATCTTGTAAATAGATACTGAAGTCAACTAAGAAGCATCGCATGGCACAGTGAAAACTAGGAAACATCGCATGCCACAGTGAAAACTTGGAAGCATCGCATGCCACAGTGCAAACTTGGAAGCATCGCATGCCACAGTGAAAACTAGGAAGCATCACATGCCACAGTGCAAACTTGGATGCATCTCATGCTACAGTGAAAACTAGGAAGCATTGCATGCCACAGTGAAAACTAGGAAGCAACACATGCCACAGTGAAAACTAGGAAGAATCTCATGCCACAGTGAAAACTAGGAAGCAACACATGCCACAGTGAAAACTAGGAAGCATCGCATGCCACAGTGAAAACTTGGAAGCATCGCATGCCACAGTGAAAACTAGGAAGCATCGCATGCCACAGTGAAAACTTAGGGTTTTAGACATTCTTTGAATCAAGAGAGATGCCTATTTTCAGTCAGCATTTCATGTAGTCGCATGCTTTAGCTTTCCACAATCAGTCCAGCTTGGCCAGGTGTGTAAATGACATCTCTCAGCCCTGCCTTCCTCTGGCCCATTGTCCCCATTGTGACTGGGGTGATCTCTGAATCACCACTCTTTACTCTTAACTTGGGTGACTGGGAACGATCCTCTGGGGTATTTCCAGGCTTGAAACTTATTCTGAATACAGGTGAGGTGACACTATCCTATGGACTGTGGGTCCCAGACTGAAGGACTCAACAGAAGCGGAGAGTATTCCTTTCTCTCTGCTTTCTGACTACACATCTTGACTCCCTCCTGCCTCCAGGGCTTCCCCATCATGA
The DNA here is from genome assembly GCA_028555095.1 of Dicrostonyx torquatus. Taxonomy (NCBI): domain Eukaryota; kingdom Metazoa; phylum Chordata; class Mammalia; order Rodentia; family Cricetidae; genus Dicrostonyx; species Dicrostonyx torquatus. The sequence goes on along the minus strand of JAQHUG010000007.1, from coordinate 9,230,703 downwards.
GGGACTGAACTCTCAGACCCTGAGCCCAGATAAACAGTGAGTGCCTTTGCTAAGGTAAGTGTGACTTTTCTTATTTCTGTGACAAAATGCCAGACAAAGACAAGGTAAGGGAAGAGTGCTTATTTCAGCTCAAAGTTTGAGAGCACTGTGACAGGAACATGGGGCAGCTGGTATTGCTGGACCCATAGCTGGGAAACAGAAAGAGATGCTTGTTGGTGCGCACCTCCTTTATATTGAATAGTTCCAATCATTACATGGGAGTTCTCACTACAGTTAACCCAACAAGGAAAGCCCTCACAGACATGCTTAGAGGTGTTCTGCCTAGTTGCTTCTAGATCTCATGAAGGTGAAGCTATTAATCATCACAGGGAAGCATTTTGTCACAGAAGACCAATTGAGGCACCATCTAAATTTGTTTTCCCCTCAGTTAACATGTATTCTCAAGAGTGTCAGAATAAAGTCTCAAGCACTGTTGGTGACTTTCAAATTCCCACAACCCTGGCTGTTCTCCAGCCCCAGATTTTAATCTTCCTGTTCACATTTGAAGCTGGTTCCAGATTTACTCAAGTCTTCAGCACAATGAATCTGTCTTGCTGCTGAAGCTAGGGCATACTACCCTGTGTGTCCGGGTCATTCTCTTGCTGCTTCTGGTACAAATGACTCTCTGCCATCTCTCCACACTGTCATTCATTCCTCTGGGAAGCCCTCCCTGGTGTCTCTCCTGCTCTGCAGTCTTTTGACACCGTCTCTTGGCAGTTATAACTATCAAATATGCTACAAGAGGAAATTCTGTCCTTTCTCTATGTTCTGGAGTGAACTGACAAACCTCAGATATTGGACTCAGGAGGTAGCTTGTTTGGCAAAGTGTTTGCCATGAAAACATGAGGATCTAAGTTTGAACCTCATAAACCCACATGGAAAAGGCCAATGTGGTGATATTCACTTGTAATTCCAGGGCTGGAGAGGTGGAGAATGTCAGATGCCCACAGCTTGCTGCTCAGCCAGTGTAGACTACTTGGTGAGTTCTATGCTGGTGGGAGAACTTATTTTAGTAGATAAGACAGACGATATTTGATCAGTGATATCTGAGTTTGTCCCTTGACCTTTACTCACACAATTACATACACTCATGTTCATTCTCACACATGTATATGTCACACAAATAAAACATACACACACATGCAGAATCGAACATAAGACCTTAGGAATTGAAAAAATAGTGTATCATAAATGAGTAGGCACTTGCGACCTCAATATCCAGGTCAGTGGGAAGACGAGGTGGAAGATGAGACTAGAAACTGCTTCTATGAGCAATGCTTCTCTCTTTAATAAGTAATGTCTTATTGCTTATAGTTTATATTGTAAAGGAATCTGTGGTCTCGCATTTAAATATTTGTTGTTTTGCTTTCCTTCCACTTTACAAATAAATGAGTATTCTAGGATACTTCTTCAGCAGACTTTCCTCTAAACTGCTTTACCAGGCTTGTTAGCACCTATTTATGGTAAGTTAGAAATAGATAGTTGGACTGAGGAACTGCAGGAGCTAGGCTACTGATAACTCCAGGGTTATGGTAATTGGCTCAAAAGGAAGACAAAGGCATCAACTGACTTCTCATATCTAAACGTGAAACTCCTTATAATGCCAAGGCTTGTGAATGAGCACACATCATCTTACTTAATCTATTTTGAGTTGAGAATTCATTATTCATAATGAATCATGAATATGGAATTAAATAAGAAGTGTATTGATTGGTTGACAAGAAGGTCCATTCTCATCTTGTGGCTAGCAGGGGAAAGATTTATTTCTCCCACAGCACTGAAGAAACAACTATGGGAAAAAGGAGAGGAAAGTCAATGGTCACAGAAAAAAAAAAAACCAAACAAACAAAGGTGCCTCTTTAATTAACTCAGCACACGTCACGAGTTGCTTTATTTGTTTTGTTTTCTAAGGATAGGACTTCATTTGGAATGGGCAAAATAAAGACAACTCTCTGATAATTTTGCAAATGCCATTTTTGCCAGATTTAATTTGCTGAAAGTCAATTTGGCAAAACATCCATTTTTAAGCTTTAATTTAAAATTCAAAATGTATGATATAAGACACATCCTATAATAAATAAAAATTAAAAAGAAATTATCCCCTCCATGCTGAACATTTAGTTCCAAATGATAAAGTGATATTCTGAATATCATGTTCAATAGCTAAAGCTATTAACCCATTAAACTATTGTCTTTTACTACACACTTATAATGAGTAGATTTGTTATTTTGACTCAATGATTTTTGGGTGTCTAGACTTTCTAGTTGGCCTGGACTGTTGGTTGGCAGTAACCACTCCTTCTTCCTGATCTTTTTCAAATCACTTGAATTTCCAGCACTAGCTGGGCTTTTGTTGTACAAGGCAAGGAATCCAGTGTTTGTGGGAGAATACACAGGGGAAATAGGACAGTATCCACAGGAGAGGTCACAGTGCATAGCATGGAACTGCTTCACAGGTTGCCTCCACTACATCCCCATGCCAAAGACTCTGGACCAATACTAATCTGCCACATTTCTGTCATAACTGTCTTTTAGAACCTCTACAGTGGTTAAAGAGCCTGGTTTTTAGTTCTGATTCAGTCATGTACTAAGTTACATAAGTTACTGTAAGCTGTGTTTTACTGTAGTAAGCAATATCCCAAGTCTCAGTGCCTCAACGTCCTTTAACAAGCTATTTCATGAAGAAAAATACTATTGTGTATACATGCTTGTGTGCATGATGTGTGTGTAAGCTGAACATTTGCCATGGTGCATGTGTGGAGATCATAAGGAAACTTTGTGGAGTTGTCTCTATTCTACCACATTTATGTGCATCCTGGGGATCGAACTCATGTCCCCAAGGCTTTATAGTAAGAACCTTTGCAGTGTTGGCCATCTATCCAGTCTTTAATGATATTTCCGGCTGATGTTCTATGTACGGTGTGAGTCAATAGGGAGAGAATCAGGTCATCCTTGACATTATGGAAGGTCCCTGTAAAATTTATCACTGCATAACTAAACAGCTTAAGCACCTGGCCTCCTTGGTCATGATGTTAGGAAAAGAGAAAATACTGACAGTCAAGCATAAGCTCTTAAAATCTACTCATAAGTCACATTTACATTTTATTGTCCCACTTAAGTGACACTGTTATACTTTAAGAGATCAGGCGATGCTTCTCCTTGTATTTATTTAGAAGAGAGCTAGATATTGGAGAACATTAGTATTGTCATCCCAAGATAATTGTTCTTTTCCTCTGTGAAGTCATCTGTAACAAAAGGCTAATAACATTCATGTCATCGAGCTGCCTATGAAGTTAAAATGAAATACAGAGTAGAGAAAGGCCGAGTGCTTTATTTGGCAACCAATCAATAAAATCAACTATTAAGATTATTGGTTCAAATATATATCTTTACCCTTAAAGATCATATTATAATCTCATATATATATATATATATATATATAATCCATTGTGGCGGAGAATGGAAACAGAAACAGTTGCAGCTTTAGCATACTGGGACAGAACAGTATATATCCATTATATTACAGAGTCTTTTCAAAATATACTTAATGGGGCTGAAGAGATTGCTCAGTCAATATAATATTTGTTACACAAGTATCCTCATGTTGTACATATTAAGATTCCCCAAGTTACGATTTCCAGTACCCATGTGACAGACAGACATGGCAGTGTACATCTGTAATCCCAACTTTGGGGGACAGAGACAGAAGTGTCCTAGAGACTCTCTAGCAAGTCACATAGCCCATGGGTGAGCTCCAGGATCAGTGAGTAACCTTGTCTCAAAATATAAAGTGGAGAGCAATAGAGGAAGTCAACTGACATCAGTCTCTGGCCTCTACACTTTCATGTATGAATACATCACCTATACAAAAATATGCATAAACATGCACATACTACACACACATGCATGCACTTAAAATGTGCCTTTTATGTAAAAGGTCCAACTAACCAATTTTCATTAAAATGAATATATTCTGTTATTTTGCATTTTGTTTGATGTTTTCTTCCTTTCTTGTAAATAGCAGTATCAACCACCCATCCAAACTGTGAAGGTAGATTTCTGTTTTCTTTCACTACCTGTTTCAGTCAGTTAGAAAAGCCCCATTAATTCTGCCTTTACATCACCTGCTTCAAACTCATATTGTTGTTATGGGTAGAGTTTTTATGTGCCCTTCACCTTGAGTTCATGTGTGGAAGTCGTAACCTCAGTATGACAATATTAGAAGGTAGAGCCTTTTGGGGATAATGAGGTTTATATTTGGTCATTAACGTAGAGCCCCATGTGATGGGATCCATGCCCTATTAGGAAGAGAAAGATATACCAAAATACTCTCTCTTTCATCTGACATTGCAAGAAGTTTGGTCCTGCAGGCCAGAATGAGAATCCTCATCATACACATGGGAAAATACTTTTTTTCTTCTGTATTATAGCCATCAATAGTTTTCATATATTTTTTTATTTCATTATTTTACCAAGAGTTGTGGAGATCACTGTAGGAAAATACAGTTCTTCTGAAGAATACTGTATTCTTTTCTAGAGGTGTGGGTTTCTTCCAGAGTTCAATCCATTGGCTCCCACTGGTTTCTAATTCCTTTGGCCTGGGCTCCTGGCATACATTCAGGTTACTTCTTGGTGATATTCTCTCCATTTCCAAGGGAAACTGTCACCAAAATCAGTTAAACACAAAGACCACTGTTGTCCTCCCTTTCTTCAGTGGCTTCTCAGCGTTAACATTTTACCCCCAAACCAAGAAACATTGGCTTCTATATGACTTTTCACATTATTGAGAATAAATGCCTGACAAAAAGCCACTTAAAGGTTTACTTTTGCTCATGATTTGGGGCGTGGAATCCATCCTGGTGGGGAAAGCATGGCAGCAAAAACAACTGACAGTGTGGTGGCAGAGTCTTTCCTGTGTCTTTGTGGATTAGGAAGCAAAGAGAGATGAATGCTCATACTGAGGCAGGAATCCCAGCCTCTGAGACAGAGGCTTTTACTTTCTCTGTCAACTCTCTTTGGAAATACTGATGTACCCAAAAGTGTGTATTCTTGGCTTGCGACTGTGTAATATAAGAACATGCCCTCCTATAGCTCAGAGTCTCCTACTTCAAGTTTAAGGGGTAATATTTTGTGAAATTGTCATATTCACAGTGTGAAATAAGCTCTCACCAGTGGCAGACATTATAATCAAGCCTGATGCTGTTCTTCACCAAGCTCTATTTACCGTTCTCATCTCCCTTTTCTGAGGCGGTCGTTCACAATATGATGAGGGCTGTAGACATAGCTCAGTGGCAGAATACTTGTTTCCAATGTGTGAAGCTCTGAGTTTGATCCCTAGAAAGACCAAATAACAGCAGAAAATCCACTACCCAATTTTAATTTAAAATAGCATACTTTTGCAATCACTTGTACTTAAATGGCTACCTAGAATTAATGGTGTCCCTATTATTGTGTATTTACCTCTTAGACATGTGAAAACATGAAGAGTTTTAGAAAGTCAAAAGGAACAAGAAATGCCTTATTTAACTTCTAATATCTTCCTGCCTGTCTACCATATTATTAAGACATAATCAAGAATTGAGGCCCTGCCAGCTTTCTCCCTTCCATACTAGCATAATATAGAATATGAAAAGCCATTTTTGTTCAAATTTTCTTTAGGTAGCCATGCTAATGATATTCCATGGGTGTAGCCTTTCTAGAACTTCGGGGAGTCACAATTTACTCAGAGATTTTTTTTTCTTTCTTTTTTTTTTATCGTTAAAAGAAAAATTTACATTTACTCCCCTTGTCCTGGGCCCTCCCGCTCCCCCACTATCCCACCGCCCTCCCCCTACTTCCCTGATATGGGGCAGGATACCCTGCCCTGTGGAAAACCCAAGGCCCTCCCCCCCTCCATCTCGGCCTAAGAAGGTGTGCATCCATATAGAATAGGTTCCCAAAAGGCC
>JAQHUG010000007.1:9156888-9220929 GCA_028555095.1 Dicrostonyx torquatus | reverse complement strand
CAAGAAATGGAATTACAGACCAATTTCACTTATGAACATCGATGCAAAAATCCTCAATAAAATACCGGCAAACTGAATCCAGGAACACATAAAAAAAATCATCCATTTTGATCAAGTCGGATTCATCCCTGAGATGCAGGGCTGGTTCAACATACGTATATCTATCAATGTAATCCATCATATAAATAAACTGAAGGAAAAAAACCATATGATCATTTCACTAGATGCTGAAAAGACATTTGACAAAATACTCAGAGATTTCTAAGGCAGGGACTGCCACATTTGCTGCCAATATTAAAGGCTGAAATGTCACAATACTTATTAAATGTTGTTGATTTTCTCTTATGTATTATTTTGGTTACACAAAATCCAACAGTTACAAGAAACATAGAATTAAAGTTTTCATCCTTGGAAGCATTTATATTTAGTTCCATTTTCTCATTAAAATAATTTAACATTATCTCATTTAATCTCAGAGTGATACTGAGGCAAAGAATGTTATGATATTATGGTGAGGAACGTGGACTCTTTCCTGAAAGTATACCTCAAGGAACCAGAGGCAAGCAAAAGGAAAAAGAGGGAAAATCAATCTAAAATCAGGCATTACCTGTCACATCTGCCACATAAAAGTCAAGTTGGAACACTCTCTATAGCACTGAGCTCTTAATGTTGCAGTTAGCACATAAAATCCCTCTTGAAATAAATCTAAACCCAAGACCCCACCAAGGTTCAACCTTCAAGGAACAAGAATGAGACAACATGGTGCCCTGCAGAGCCTCCTGACCCATCCACTCAGCTGCACTGCAAATATTCCTGACCATGGATTTCTAAGACACTCAGGTTTGATGGCTCATGGAATCTGGAGGTTTGTGCATGATGACACCAGACATGTGTGACTTTCCTTCCCTGTCTCCTATCTCACGTTCACTGCTGAAAATATTTTGATTTCTCTCTCTCGTGAGCCACAGATCAACACTTTCTGTTTCAAAAATAGCCTTTTTATTCAAGGCTTCACACTGTAATGGGTAAGAATTTGAAAAATGCCTGAGGGAAATTAGCAGCATCATTTTCTTAACTCACTTTCAGTCTATTAACATCATCCTCAAACTTATACTCTAACTGGGGGATGCTCTGTTCCCCAGAGTCTGCTTCTGAATTGCTTCATCTTTTAGGAATAATGCAAGGAAAGTAAGTACGGGGCCTAAAGAGCATCACAACATGTTCAAGGGAAGAAAATATCTTAAATAAACAAACAAATAGATAAAAATAGGGGCTAGAGAGATGATGGCTAGGCTATTAAGAGAACTTACTGCTCTTGCAGAATACCCGATTGGTTCCTAGCATCTTCATTGGGCATCCTCAACTTTAACTACAGCTCCAGCTCCAGGTGGTCCAGCGCCCTCTTCTGGCATCTGCAGGCACATGTATTCTTGGGCACAAACCTCACACTGACACATGCATATCTACATGATTTTTAAAGAAAATCTTTTAAGTTATTGAAAACTGAGTGACTTCAAGTATTCATAGAGCTAATGGGTCAGACCGTGCTAGACTTCATGCAAAATCATTAAGAATTACCAATAATTGCGATTATTTGCATTCAATGTCATTCTTGCAGAAGCAGCTTTATTGTATCACTGAGAGATGATTAATATATAACAAGGATTAAAGATTGCCACACAGGAAGTAGACCTCTTAATGGATATGTCATTACACTGATTACAAAGGTATGCAAATGATATAAACAGAAAAAAGTGTGTTTTTCTTTTATGCTAATTTTAGCCTGGCCCACCTGTGCATTAATTAACTCATATTCAATTAGCTAGTTCACCAAGGCAGAATTCTTTCTTGTCAGCCCGCCCTCTGTGGCACATAAGGCAGTTGGAACTTACCTTAATTTTTAAGCCCATACTTTTAACCTTTGCCTTTTTCTTTCTTTCTTTCGTTTTAATATTTCTTTCTTTTTTGTTTTTTAGTATGTTTTGTTTTCTTTGTTTGTTTGAGACAAGGTTTCTCTGTGTAACATTCCTGGCTGTCCTGGAATTTTCTTTGTAGATCAGGCTGCCCTTGAACTCACTGAGATTCACCTGCCCCTGCTTCCTGAGTGATGTGTTTAAATGTGTGTGCCACCACTGCCTGGCTGCCTTTTTATTCTCAAGAAAATAAAACCCAGACAAATAACTTTTGTTGATCAGAGGGTGTATGGAGGGCTTATGGTGTGATTCTAGTAAGGATCTGTCCTTCCTAGTCAGTTCATCAAGTTAGAACAATGGTTCTGGCTGCACGACTATTATGATATGCTCATGTGTTAGGCTGGTGACTATCTAGCAAGCATCTTAATTTTTTTCTAATAGAAGATTCAGTTTAATTTTAATTATGCATATGTGCATGTGTTAGCATATAGGTCTGTGTATCTGAGTGCAGGTGTACCCAGGAGTGTCAGATCCCCTGGTGGTGCAGGAGACTTGTCTGTTTTCTGTCAGTCATGTTTTAAATAAATGCTGATTGGCCAGGTAGGAAGTATAGGCGGGTCAACCAGACAGGAAGTAGAGGCAGGGCAAGGAGAACATCTGGGAAGCAGGAAGCTTCCTTGGCATTCCTGTGCAGATCTCCAAGGAAGCAGCATGTGTCCCTGTCCCAGCTAAGAAAAGGTACCGGCCATGTGCCTGGCTTGGATGGGAACAATGGGTTAATATAACTTATGGGAGCTAGTAAGAAGCCAGAGATAATGGGCCAATCAGTTAATAACCTAATGTAGACTCTCTGTGTGATTTTCTTTGGGGCTTGCCTGTTGCAGGGTACTGGGTAGGACAGAAACTCCAACAAGCAGGACCCTCATGTTACACCCTGGAGCTGGAGTTATAGGTAGTTCAAGTCTCCTCAAGCAAGCACTGGGAATTCTACAAGATCAATTACTTGCTCTTAATTGCTGATCCATCCCTCTGGCCCCCCCACCCTTGCTACTCTGTGCTTAATAGTTTGATGTGAACTTGACAAAATCTGAAGTCATTTGAGAGGAAGAAACCTCAATTAAGAAAATGCCTCTAAAAAATGGGGTTGTAGGCAGGCCTGAAGAGCATTTTGTTGGTTAGTGGTTGGTAGAGGAGGGCCCAGCCCATTGTGGATGGTGCCATCTCTAGGCTAGTAGTCCTGAGCTCTATAAGAAAGTAGGCTGAGCAACCCATCAAGACCAACCCAGTAAGCAGCCCCCCTCCATGGCTTCTGCATCAGCTCCTGCTCCCAGATTCTGTCCTGCTTGAGTTCCTTTTCCATTATGATGACTTCCTTTAATGATGAACAGTGATTTGGTAAGTAAGCCAAATGAACCCTTTCTTCTCCAACTTGATTTTTGGTCATATTTTTTCATGATTAGAAATTCTAATCATGACATAGCTGATATTAGTTATTATATCAGTATCTATCTTTGCTTCAATTGCAAGCTAAGACTTGTAGTCTGATTTTTCTTTGGGCCTCCAGTTTACAAATAATGACGTGGAGACTTATTATTAATTATGAGATCTTGGTCTTATCATTTACACGATGGAGTACTACAAGCAGAAAAAAAGTAACACCATCTTGAATTTTGCAGGCAAATGGATGGAGCTAGAAAGCATCATTTTGTGTGAGGTAACCCAGACACAGAAAGACAATTATCACATGTGCTCACTCTTAGGTGGTTTTTAAACATAAAGCAAAGAAAGCCTGCTCACATATCACAATCCCAGAGAACCTAGAGAATCCCAGAGAATCCCAGAGAACCTAGACAATAATGAAGACCCTATGAGAGACATACACAGATCTAATCTAAATGGGTAGTAGAAAAATACAAGATCTCCTGAATAATGTGGGAGCCTGAGGACCTTGGGATAGGGTTGAAGGGGAGGGGAAAGACAAGGGAGGGGAGCAGAGAAAAATGTAGAGATCAATAAAAATCAATAAAACAACAAAAACCTAGCTCTTAGAACTTGATTAACCTGTTGTTATTTATCTACATCCTATCATGTGGCTTGGTTAACTCTCCTATATGTCTGACTTGTCCTGAGTCCCACTGGCATCTCTCATGCTCCTAGATTCATCCCTCTGATGTCCTTTCTCTCTCTGGAAGTCCCATCTCTTCTCTCCTGCCTATCTATTGGCCATTCATCTTTCTATTACACCAATCACAGCAACACATCTTTACACAGTGTATAAATATCCCACAACAAAGACTAGATGCAGTAAGAATAAATAGCTTTAGATTTATTTCCACAAGGGCAAAAATGGCCAATTACACCATCATACCTGCCAATTTAAAGCAATTAGTGCAAATGAATCAGTGAAAATTCAGTAGGAAGATCCAGGTGGGCTATGTTTATGGGTAAGTAAGAAGCACTGGTGAAGTTTATAAAGATTTCCTACCCTGCACAGGAATTTGTATTCTTTTTTTTTTTTTGGTCTTAAGATAGAGCTACATTTAATAACTTTCTGTTGCCTTAGCATTATCACTAAGATCAGTGACCAGGATCTTGCTTTGATATTTCCAGGTTTTTGGTCTTTTGTTCAAAATTGAAATAAAAGCTCAAACAGAACAAAGTATAAAGGAAGTATTGTTCAAAGCAAAGGAAGAGAAGAGTGTGATAGTGTGAATATAATTTGCCCCCATATTCTCACAGTGAGTGGTATCATTAGGAGGTACTGTTTTTTTGGAATGGTTGTTACTTTGTTAGAGGAAGTGTGTCACTGTTGGAATGGGCTTTGAGATTTCCTATGCTCAGGATACTTCCCAGTGTTTTAGTTAACTTCCTGTTTCCTGCAAGATGTAGGACTCTCAGCTTCCTCTCCAGTATCATGTCTGCCTGCCTGCTGTCATGCTCCCCATCATGATGATAATGGACGGAACTTCTGAAACTGTAAGAGAGTCACTGAAATTAAGTGCTTTCTTTATAAGAGTTGCTGTGGTCATAGTTTCTCTTCATAGCAATAAAAAACCTTAATTAAGAAAAACATGTAAGATATATAGCAAGACTCTCAAAGGGCTCCAGTGTATTGTTTGGGGTCTCCATTTGTGGCATCTAAGGGAAGGAAGGGCTGATAATTAAGGGGTGTTGCTGGCATAGTTCTCTTATGATTGACAAATTAGATTTCTTCCTAATTTCACTTTGGGACACATTTTTCCTTTATTGTATATGTATCACAGGCCATTTCAGACTGGACAGGCCTTTACACTCGTGCAACAGTATATAAGCAGAGTATGACGGAATAGAATCTGTCTAAGTTTTATAGTCATTAAGGGGAGGAGAACTATTTGTTGCTCAGAGTAGGGCATACTTGCAGCTCTACACCATGAGATTGCTAACAGGTGGCTAGTTACATTATTGTGAGAGGTTTGTGCAGAAGAGTATGTGTAGGCAAAGTCTCAGAATTTCAAGTATATTATTAGAGGAGGGAATTTCATACCCCATATCACGTGGAATAAGATATATGCTTGCCTGCATCACTAGTACTGGGAATACATTATCTGTCCATCCAATACCTAACAGTTCTGGGCCTGGAGTTAGACAACTTTGAAAGGTCAATTTTGCCACTTATAGCTGAGTGAACTTGGGAAGATTTTACCTGTTGGGACCATTTGGAGTCCTGGCCTCCAGCGGCTCTTCCCTGCTAAAGATCTTTACGTCTGATTTGAATTGCTAAAAGCTGTGTCAATGTTGTTTAACAGCTCTGCTTCACGAGCATTGCCTTGCCTTGAGGATCAGAGGATAAGGTTTTCACCTGTTGGCCCACCTGACTGTTGGGTATATAAGCCTCTATGATGCTATTGAATAAAGGGCTTCTTACCAGTGACTAGAGGTCCACGTCTCTGTTTGTCTGTGTGTCTCTCTGTCTCTGTGTGTTTCAACCTCCAGCCCCTAGTCCGAAGCAGCTCAGTAACTATATGATAGCACACAGAGCGCAGACAGAAGGGCGTTGTGCACGGCATTTACCTATCTATGATTAAATTCCCTGAAAAACAATAAAAGTAAGTAGTCCATCTCTAGAATTATAAGGAAGTTTGAAAGAAATATCACGTGTAAACTTTGACAGACCTATGCACAGTGCCTGTGCCATAGAAGGTGTTCGGATAACACTTGCCCTCATATAGGAATGAAAATGCTTGCTTGCTCCTGTAGTTCAGAGTTCACCTTTTATTTTCAGCAGAGAAACCCAGAGAAGGATGAAGACTATTCCTGCTCTGTTGGGATTTATAATTCACAAATCCCCCACCATTAAGTTTGACATCAGAGTCTTATCATTCCAAATGGTTAGCTGATACGAAGGCATCTCAGAGTTTGGAGTGCAGAGGCCAGAAGACCTGCAAGCCCAAAACTGACTTCTCCAATAAATTGCTTTCCATGTTCATACTGTCTTATCTTTCCATGTGCAATCCCAGACGTAATACCAATGAGACATAAATGGGTTGTTATTTTTCTTTTCTTCTTTGACCTCAGCAAGGCAGAGGCATCATGGCATTGAGAGATAGGTTCAGGGACCACTGCCTCCTGCCCCTTACTGGTATTGCCTACTGATGAACTCACTCTACCTTAGCCCCAGTTTATAATTTTTATGTCATGTGGCATTATTTTCCAGAGCTAGGGAGCAGTGCCAGAGCCATACCTATTCCAGGCAAGCACTCTGCTCCTGACCTCTGCCCTCAGCCTTGTGTTTATCATTTTGATCCTTCCTGCAGAAATTCTTTTGTGGTTTGAATGTGAAATATCCTTCACAGGCTTGTATGGTTGAACACATTGTCCCAGTTTATGGTGACATTTTGGGAAACTGTGGAACTTTCAGGCATGTGTTCTAGCTGCAGGACATGGGTGGACATTGATGTTTATAGTTAGGCTCTGCTTTGTTTCTTTTTTTCTTTTTTTTAGTTACTGTTCTACAGAGACAGAGTAACCAGTTTACTGATGCATTGGAATTCTTCAGTGACTTACAGATTAATTAGTTAAGTAACTACAGGGTCTCCTATTACCACCTCCTATAGTTCTGTGACTATGGTTAAGTTCTAGGCTGCTTTGATCTGTTAAGTCAAGAGCAGACATGAGACCAAATCAGTATTGTCCTTTAAAGTCCACAGGCTGAGTGTCAAGAGATTTCCTCTGGAGATAAGAATTAAGAGGGCTAAGTAAACATTTGCATACAAGGATAATACCCTGATTGTGTGAGTTGTTGTCAATCTTAGGTCAGTGCTTTTGCAATGGTTCTCTAGGGATATCACAGGCTTTTCTGGGTTCAGTGTTAGAGGCTGTTGTCAAGGGTATTGATTGTTCCCTGAAGCCTGATGGAAAAGCCATGTTGCTGAAGATGGCATTTACTTAGGTTGTCAAACATGGGGAAGTTGAGCTTATGCCTACATATCCTTAATGTCATTCGTGGTGTTGGAAGATACTCTGCACACTAACCAAGGCGAAAGGTTTTCATAAATGTCACCTAGCTAACGACTCCATGTACTTCACAGGGACTTGCCTGTAAGTTATACTGGTATAATAGTGGCACATATATTATGGGAGTAACTAACCGTATTTTAAAAATTATATTTAAAGTCTACTCCATAAGATGAAATCCATTCCTGATCCTACTAACGTGGCCAAGAACCTGTAACTAGATAGGTCTTTGACTAGGGGAGAAATCCTCCTCACACAGTTTTTCAGCTAAAGGAACATAGCAATAAAAATTACTGCTAATTACATTCGGCTATACCCATACATCAGTGCCTCACTTAGTCATCTGCAGAGAAGCTTTTTCTTGTAGTGTATGAGAGTTAACAGAGACCCATAAATGGATAATGTGCAGAGAATGAGAGACTTTATAGCATCCAATCCTTAAAGAAATATCTTTGTCAAAGTCATCCCTGCAAGGCTCAGAGAGTCAGGAAGAAGAGTAGGTGGAAATGTTTTAAGAGGTGATAGATGACTACAAGGAAACAGTGTCTTCCAGACACAACAGGACAGAAGCACATATGAACTCGTGGAGACTGTGGCAGCACACACAAGACCTATACACACAAAGCAGGTTCAAGCAAGACGGGGTCCCAGTACTGAAGGAAGGTAGAGAACATGGGATCCCACTCTTGTTGGTACGTACTGGCAAAGAAAAAAGCCAGTTTTAATCAATGGAGTGTCACTGGCTGTATCAAACATACTACAGGGCAGGACCCTTACCCAGGAGGAGTTGGCTGACACAAAATAAATTTCAAGTTTTTTGTTTTATGGACTTTTTGTTCTATTCTGTTTTGTTTGGACTTTTTTTTGTCTTATTGGTGTTTTGATTCTTTGGTTTGATTTTTATTTTTGTATATTTTTTCATTGAATATTTTTTATCACTATATTCCAGTCATGGTTCCCCCTCACACAGCTCTTCTTGTTCCTCTCCAGATCCCTACCATCTAACTCCTTTTCTTCTTTATCTCTCTAATTTTAGAAAACAAACCAAAGGCAAACAAACCAGCTGAAAACAAAGAAAAATAGCTAAATAATAAAAACACAACATGCACACGCACACACACACACACACACACACTCTAATAAAAACACAAAATTGCAAACTGTGGTATACAAGAAGACAACTAGTAAGACAAAAAAATGCCTAAATAAAGTGATATGAGACAAAAACACCATTGAGTTTCCTTGTGGCTTTTCTGTTTTGTTTTTCTGAGAGAAAGAGAGAGAGAGAGAGAGAGAGAGAGAGAGAGAAAACTCATTGAGACTGTGGCAGTACACACAAGACCTGTACACAGACACACACACACACACACAGAGAGAGAGCGAGCGAGCGAGAGAGAGAGAGAGAGAGAGAGAGAGAGATTTATATGGCCTCGTGGTTTCTGTGGTACCAAAACTCTTTGAGTTGCTGTTGTTATAGTCATTTCATAGACTTTCTCAAAGTGTTCTGTGCCCAAGCCTTGCATGAGAGTATGCAGATAGAGAGAATCTGCCATTTTGGTCTTGCAGAGTCCCAAGGGGAAATTGAAAACGGGTTAGGCATCCAGGATAGTCATTATAAGCAAATGGTGTAACAGTGCTTTCCAGATTTCCCTCCACCTTTGAATTACCTTCTTGCTGAAACTGACAGACTCCAAGGCTCCTTCTCTTAAGAGTTACAGATTTATAAAAAGATTTCTTAATACATTTTTTAAAAAAGTGTTACAGATTTATAAATTGCCACGTAGGACATTTTGATCCTTGCAACATCCTGATTAGGTTCATTAAGTTTAAGAAATTTGTCTAATATAAAAAGCATTCATGAGTCTCTGAGGTATATGCAAAGATAAAATGTGACTACTAAGACCAGGGGAGAACACACGGAATAGAGAAGGGGACAATGAAGTAGAATGCCCCCACACACACATGCACACACACACATGTATGTGCAACTGGACTATGACTGAAGTGCCCTTATGTTGGTGCTGGAGGCTTGCTTACTTGGCAAGGGTATGTAGATATTTTTCTGCCACATGCCAGCACTTTGGGGAAGTAACTGACTGGTGCAGTGTAGACGCCTAACTAGCTGGAGAACGTCAGTAAAGGATGCCTAACCTTCAAGGAGTCTCGAGTGTGTTGCCTCAGTAACCATGGTCTTGTTTGTGCCTCAGTAAAAAAGAAAAAAAAAATCAATCAGCTTTTTCAGGGAACATAATAGAAATTGTCTTCTGAAAGCACTGCAGATGACAATCTGCTCCCCTTATCTTTCAGTTTTTATAGTGACTTAAAATCCCCTTTCCCTCCATTTACACACATTTCTAATGTTGTTAAGACAGTTATTTCAGAAAAGAGTTAGACATGTATATTAAGGGCAGCTTTAAAGTCTTAAATAGACCCAGTAGATCAAATCCAGTGGAAGACAGATTTCTGGGGACATTTAAAAGAGAATGGTTTAAAATACCAACTGGGGGATTAACTAGACCAAAGGCACAGAAATAGCTCCTCTGGGAGCCTGAATGTGTTCTTGGCTGCCTGGATCGCCAGATGGGGGAGGATTCTGAGCTGACACCTGGACTTATAGGGAGAATGTGATATAACTGTTTAATGACATTCATCCCTGGCTTCAGAAGGATGTGCTGGGATGTATATGGTAGGTCAGAGTCTTTCTGACTCATTCCGAATGTAGCCGCTTGTAGAGCATTAGTAAGCTGCCTTCTGAGTGTGGTAGCTGAAACATGGAATCCCAGCCCTTGGTGAGCTGAAACAGGTTTGCCCCTAGTTTGGCACCAGTTTGGAGTACACAGCATGTTCCACGTCAACCTAGGCCATAGAGTGAGGCCCTGTCTCAAAATCAATCAAGCAAAAATAAAGACAAAAATAACAACCATGATATAAATACTTACTGTGCATTGAGAGAAGGGCTGATAGCGTGAAAATGCAAAACCGTGCTCAGGCATTGGTTGGTAACTTCTACATGCTTCTGTATGCTCAATAGTACAAGCAGGGTTCAACAAGCCATTTTCACAAAGAGCTAGTTTGGGATTTGCAGGTATGTCATCTGTGTAGGAAGTACTTAAAGAAAGAAGCTAAAGGCAATATGAAAACGAGTGTGACTGTGTTCCAGTCAAACTTTACTTACAAAAGCAGTGGTGGGTCATATATAGACGATTCCACACAGCCTACTGACTCTTGACATAAGGGATTTTTTTTAAAGAAATTAATATTACTTGGTAGACAATTTGGATTCTGGGAGATACGAACTCATAATTACGGAGTTCAGGGGAGAACGAGTATTGGATACGAGACCTCCTGCAGAGAATCTGCTCAGACCTTCCGATCATGCCTGTAGGGTGCAAATCTCTATTTGCCAGCAGAGTTACATTATACAGTGAGGATAAGGTACAGAAGGAATCGTCAGGGATGTTCTGACCTTTGTCTCTGCTGATGGAGATTTTTCAGCAAACATCAGGAGCATTTGATGGGCACTGTGTGAAAATAGCAAATGGTTTAATATACCAATGTCTCTTTCACTATTAAAATATTTAGCTTGTCAGCCAATGTATTCTTAAGAACATTTTATTATGGCTTTCTCTATGTGTAATATTCTTGCTTGACTCTGAATATTTGCAAATAGACAAAATTAAATTCTTACTATTTGCATTTTTTTTCTGTCTTGGTAGCTTTGTTTCCAAAGGCAATTCCGAATTATTGAGGTTTTTTTTTTTGTAAAAAAAAAAAAGTGGTTTTTGGGACAGTTAAAGGACAGAGGTCTGATTGTGGCAGCTATTTTCATTGCGTATATGCTTTTAAACGTGGCTTTAAATGAATAACTTTAATCAACTTAGAAAAATAGCTCCAGTCACTAAGTTTTTGGTATATTATCTCTAATGAGAATTGTTTCAAAGCTGTTTCCTAATTGTTCCCTGGGTGAATCTGTACTGGATTCTGAGTGGATATATTAAGATGCCTGGGGACTTGGTGAGGAGTGCACAATCACTTCTGCTTTATTAATACTCTAAATAAAATTTGTTTTTCTTCTTAAGGCCAGGCTCTACTGAGCTAATAGTAATGGAGTTTAAAAATGAGACAAATGAAGAAAGATCCTACTGGACACTATTCTGGAAAGAAAAGTGATAAATATGTCTATATTTCTTGCTTTGTCATTTCACTCCCTTCTTGATAGATCATAAAACCCTGCCCCAAATAACTCACAAATTGTACTGAAGTCTATCCTTTGCTTGTCATTGTTCATAGCTCATTACCTAGCAGAAGGATTTGCTGGCCAGGTAATTAACACGTCCTTAAGTCTACATGTCTTCTCTTTTCCAGCTCACTCTGCACCTTCCTGCCAAGATCCACCTGGTTACAAGCAGCCTGCTAATTTGTTCAGTTCACTTCCTCACTGCATGAAATGATTGACATCTTCCTGAAGATCAAACCTCCTACTTCCCGTCTACACACCATCCTCTCTGTCTTCTGGCTCAACTGTGAGGTTCTTGGGGTCAGTTTTCTTTCCAGTATTTGATATCTTCTTCCTTTCTGTTGAGAGAAAATTCAAATATATCATTAACTATAGAGCTGAAAAAATTAAAAAAGCACATTTTTTAAAATGGCACAGTTCTTCATTACTTATGTGTTCCTCAGCTTTCTCAGATACAAATATCTTAGTTGTCTTTTAACTGATCATGAACTGAATTATGTCAGAATAAAGTTTACTGAATGATTTTCCTTCAGTGTTTGCATGGTCTTGTTTATTGGTCAATACTTCTATGTGGGGTCACCTCCAGGTCAGGTATTCTCATGTTCCTGGCTTCTCATTCAAGGAATTGAAATAAAAGCCACAGAAATTTGCAAAGTTAGCAAGGGAAACTGTTTTTAAAGCAAAGTGATAGAAAGAGTCAGAACAGACTGTCCGAGAGCAGCAGGCCACATGAGTGAAGACACTGAAGGGTCCCTTTTTGTCTGGGGCTTCCTTTATGGAACTGAAGAGGAGGAGGAAGGAGTTTTGATTGTCCTTTACTCTGACTGTTAGGTTAAGCAGTCTCTCTAATGTTCATGTCCCTCTACGATGCTCTTCTTTTTCATCATTTGTACGCCTTATTTTGTATAATATAGTAAGTAGGAGAGTCTCCCTAAAACTTCACTTAATTCTTGGATTGTGTTTCAGGATGTGTTTGAACATAAATATAGCATTAGTAAGTGGTTTTTGAGGGGAGTTACTTATTTCCATAGTTTAAAGTAGGTATAGGTGCCAACTGAAGGAGGTGGGGTCTTGGGGTTGCCAAATGGTTGCTAAGTACAGTGTTTGTGCACAGTACATGAGTGTATACACATGCAGGTAAGGGAGCTAGGCTTCCAGTTTCATTAGAGTAGAGAGGGATGTGCATAATCCCAACCAAGTAGATTTTCAGGTTTCTAAGGTATTGCCTGTGCATGATTGCCTCAACCCTAGCAAATGTTCTATTGGTGGACTTTGGAAAAATGTGAGTTGTGCAGTATTTAAGAAGCTTATACAAGATCTAGAGAGATAGCCTAGAAGTTAAGAGTGAAAACTGCTCTTGTAAGAGACCTGTGTTTGGTTCCCAGCACCCACTCTAGGTACTTCACAACTGTGTGCATATGCACACATGCACACATAAAGACACAGATATATACAAACAATTTAAAATGCAAGGAATCTTTTATAAAAACAAACTTACTTGATTTGCTCAAACTTGTTGCTTCTTTTCTAATGGTTTTTTTTTTATTGACATTGTTTCTCAATCAATGACCAGGAGAACTATCAAAGACTTAAATAAGTGAATCCAACTTTTTGACATTGCAACACAATGCTGTTGTCCATCAGTGTGTTGGGTAGTGTTTTTAGTTGCCTTTGGATGTACACAGTCACTGGATCATGTATTGATTAAGTCTGGACTAAAACAATAATGTTAAATTTTCAACTCACTAATTTAAGTCAAATTTAGATGATTCAATATTTGTGGCAGTGAACATTTTACCATCAGGTGTTGACTTATCCCTAACAGATCTCTGATCCACTTCATGGCTTATCTCACTGAAATCTCAATTTTGTCCATTCCTTTAGTTTGTTATTTCCTATTGAAATCAAAGTCCTTCATATTGTTTTCCATATCAAGCTTTTTTGGTTGCTGTTCATATGTTTTTCCTTACAGTACAGAGACGAATTTTTAAGTCATCATCCACTTTTTAAAATAGAAATTTCATGATCAGTTCTGTAGTTATTCTAACATTTTATTTATATTTTGGTTTTTGTCTTAAAATATCTTTTTAGTTACTTCTAGTATTCTTTTCTTAGATGGAGGTGTTTGTTTTTAACTCTTTCTATCTCTGTAATATAGTGGGTTTTTTTTTAAAACATGGTTCTCTACTAGTTTGAAAATTATGTAAGTTATTTTTTAAAGTAGAATTTCTCATGTATTGTAATTTTTATACTCTAAGGGAAATCAAATATTTATCCTCCTGCGCAACATGGAGTCCCTAGGATGTTAAAATTCTCTTCCCTTTAGGGTAGCTGGCATGACCACTATTTCTCAGTATTTGAGAATATTTATCTTCTCCTTTTGAACCTAGTTGTTAATGAATGCTCAGCTGATGCTTGTGTATATAGAACCACCTTTTTGTGATCGCTCATTACTTCTGCCTTACAATTTTCTTTGCAAAGCACTTATTTCATTGTTCTCTGAGAAGGAAGATTTCTTGTGGTTAGCTCTGTGTATTTTTTTTTTCTGAAACTATCAGGTAATATGATATCTTTGTTCTTGAGAATGGTTTACCCGGGAGACACAATCCTTGTCTAGCTGACAATTTGACAAAGTTTCCTTTCAGTTTTCTGGATGTATGTTATTGTATTCTAGCTTCATTTTGTTTTCTGAAATGAAGTCCACTGACCATCTAATTATCATACTACTTTAGGTAGGCCATTTTTCTCTCTAATTGCTCTTGATCTTGTTTTATTAACATTTCATGTTTTCACTCTGTCTATAAGGGTTTGAGTTTTTCATTAATTTCCTCCCAGAACACCTTATGTTTCTCAAATCTGCAAATCTATACTTTCTAAATGATGGAAACTTCTCAGCCTGTTGGTGAACTGTGGGTTTCACAAAGCATGTGAAGTTCATTACAATGCTGTGGTGCTGCATATTTTCCATTATTCCACATCTTTCCTTCTCTCTTTAAAATCAGCTCTGCTTTTAAAAGCATCAAGGAACTTCTACTCAGTAGAGTTCTTACCTTGAATTTTTTTAGTTACCTTTTCCATGGCTTTGATGAATATTTCAGAGAAACAATATAATGGAAGAAAGGTTCATTTTAGGTCATAGTTTCACAAATTTCAGTTCAAGATTGCTGGATTCCTGTCTCTGGGTCTAAGGAAAAGTAGATTACTATGACTACTGGAAAAATGTGGCAGCCTTCTCACATCGTGACCTCCAGGGACAGACATGAGCATGCCTTACTGATGGACTGCTTCTTCTGCTGCTCTAGATCTATACAGGTCCCCATCCTAGACTGTGCTGCCCATGGCTGGTGTTCTTGCTGCATGTTCTGTCACACATGCCGAATTTCTCTGTCACCGTCAGCCTTCAGCCTCCACAGTGTACTCAATTAATTTACTAAGCACTTCTCAATCAAGGCAAGTTGACTGTCCATTGCCACATTCACAAATCTTTTCTTTGTGGACCTGTGCTGAATTATCCAATCCAAGATCATCTCAGAAAACCTTAAATACTGAAGGGATAAATCATTGCTTTATTTAAAATGTTATCTTAAGGGGTGACATTAGAGTATTGGGTATAAATGATAGTATTCCTGGTTTATCTTTATGGCTTTTACTTGGACATATGCTCAAAAAAAGATATAGTTGTGACAATGCTCAAAATGCACTCTAAAGTCAAGACAAGCAGAAGCAATGAGCAACTAGGATATTTAAAGTACTCTGGAAAACTCTACTCCCTGGCATGTGGAGTAGGTGCACCAGATTTTCCCTCCCACTTTAAATAAAATTAAACATACACAAACTCTGGTATAATGAATCTTTACAACCACTTGAAAATAGAAAGTTAAGGAATCCCAACCCTGAGAAAAGGGGCATCATTGAATAAAGATCTCTTGATTTAATTGATGGTATCAAAGATACTCCCAGAGTTACAAATTATCTAATACTGTGCTTTCAACCTCTGCCTAAGGTACCTCCATTTTGAGTGCTACTTTGAACACCCATAACTAATTCTTTTCCTTAGTGCAAACTCTCTTCTTTGATTTCTTATCATGCCTTGTTTCCCATTCAATGCCTCATTTTCCCTATGAGATTGTAAATAAACATGGTGTATGAACAGAGAAGGAAGAATGCTATAGCTTAAAAAAAGAAACCCCTCTTCCTTTTGAACTAAAGTTTTAAATTGATGGGGAAAATATTCCAGTTGTTTATTGTTATATTTAAAAAATGCTAATACCTACCTGTATAAAGTACGCATTTAATTTTGTTCACTATGTATGCCTGCCCTCAGATCCAAAAGAGTGCAGAAGAGAACGCTGTTCTCTTCTCTTCAATGTTAGAAGCCCTGAAGACTCAATAACTTAGAGATGGAATCATGTAGAATATTTGTCATTCATTCACACATAAGAGATTGGATGTGTCCCCAGCTGAGCTCAGCTGTGTTATTAAATTTAGTGCCAAACTGTGGTTTTTCCCAGACTTGAGATTCCTTGTAATAAGGTCACACTTGGGTAGCAGGACTGTATACCTGATAACTTCAGGCTTTGAAAGAAAGTTTCAGTGGCAAATATAGAAACCACAAGACACATGGTGCCATTTCAGCCTCTCTCCATTACCTAGTGCCATTGTGTATGTGCCAGATTCAAGAGGAGGGCCGCCTGGTTGGAACTCAGGGTTTCAAAATCTCATTTTAAACCTGCTCTGATTGCAGAAGTAATGTACACTCTGAAATCTTACCCCAGAGGACCATATTTTCCAATAAATAGAGTATCTTTTCACAGGTGTAAACAATGCACCTTGGTCATAGGCACCCAACACTCCATCCTTCTAGTCTTTCCTGGATCTTACAACTCCACCTTCACATTCCCTCCAGGAACACTCAACACTACACCCTTTATTTCCTCTCCTTTCTTGTAAATAACTCAGAGTCCAGTTAGAAAGTAGCCTGCCCTTGTTGCTTTGATCTTGTGCAAGTGACTATAGTTGCAGTGAGCTCATGACTGCAATGGCCATGGCATGCACTGAAGACAGCATTTCATGGCGTTCCTCTCCATCCTCCAGCCCTTATATTCCTTCTTGCATGAGGTTCCACGAACCTTGGAGGAATTGGGCTGATGTATTTATCCCATTTAGGGATGACCACTGAAAACTGAATAGAATGACCCTGTGTAACACATTCTTGGTCTTGCCGTGAAGCAGAACACAGTTGATCTTTTAGTTCTGGTATGTAAAGTAGCAGTAGTTTATGGACATGTCCTTTCAGTCGTGAAGATAATAAATTTTTCTCATTGTATGTTACAAATGTGAACATAACACATTTATAAAATACAATTCTTAAGTAATTGATGGACCATTTGATAGGATGATTAGTAGAGAATGGTTCCTCTCAACCCTAATCTGTGTCCCCAAATGTGATTCCCTAGAGCAGAACTGGAGTCAATTACGTTGCTTCACCTAAGTTGGTGTCTGTACATTATGTGGTCCAACCATAACACTTCTGCCTGGGTTGTTGGCCTCCAGAAACATGAGTGCCAAACAGGAACTTCTCATATGTTACTGACAGTCCACTGTAGCAAATTCATTACTGAGCACTCGCTACCAAATGCTGTTGACATGTGTGCATTGTGGCAAGGCGGCTCTGGCGTTCAGCTCTTTCAGGAAAGCAATTCCATGAGGAAATTGCCTGGGACAGCAGCAGTGGACTAAGCTGGGTGACAGCCATGTCATAGCAATCAATACAGGAACAAAAAATATCAAATATTAATGAAAGATGAATTTGTCGGTGCACAGGATCAGTGTTTCTTTGTAAATGCTATTTTACTTCCACTGTCTGCTTTCCAGTCAAGGCTGAGTAGAAGCTCAATGACACTAAACTCAAGGTGACATTTCTCACTTCAATTATTTCCTAAAGTGCCATCCACCTTCTTTCTCTGTCGCCACTTGTCAAGAACTGCAGATGATATAATGAAATACTCCGTCAGCCATGGAGTCCAGAGTCTGGTGAAGCAGCAGAAAATTGTGGTCCACTGACTAAATGCAGAATAGTTACTAACTGATAAGCTGGGATGATGCTGCGAGAAGACCTTGGGCTCAGATTAAAATATTGAGATCATATTAACCTAAAGAAAAGTTTTACTTTCAGTTTAGCCAAGTTACCTGTTAATTAGATTTAAATTTGAAACTTCAGTGATCAACTCATAAGAATGACTTTTACTGAGTACCATTTTTTCAGTGCTTATGCTAGAGATTATGAGACTCTCTTTTGTTTCCTGAGAAGTTTGTGGTAATTTTTATTCATTATGTTTACAAATTCTGTAAATATTTTGCTTTGAATGATTATTTTGTATATTATAGCAATGGTCATGATACTAAGAGTGGAAGCAAAAAGAATTATTTGGTCTTATACTGGCAATGACTAGTTGAGTCATTTCTGGATTAGTTTTTTGGATCTGATTGAGCAATTACTAAGTTACCTTTGAAAATCAGTCTTTGAAGCCTTTGAAAGGAGTGGGTTAGTATCACCTGTCTTTAAAAACATGGAACATCTAACTCTCACTCATTGTGACTGTATTAGTTATTTCTCTGATGTTCTGATGAAATAACTGGAAAAACAATTTTAAAAAGAAACGATTTATTTTGGATTATTGTTTCAGAAGCATAGAATTCATCACAGTGGGGAAAGCTTGGAAAAAATCAAGGGAAGCATGGTGGCAGGAAGTTCCCTGGCTATTCACAGGACATAAAGAATGGGAAGTGGTGGTGAAGCTATAAAACCTTAAATCCTGCCTTCAGTGCCACACTTCTTTCAGCAGTGCTGTCCCTGCTAAGGTTTACATAACTTTTTCAAATAGCACTACTGATTTCAGACCAAATTTTCAAATACATGGTCTTGTAAAGGACACATTTCTCACACCAACCTCTACATGGTCAATTCTTGAAAGACTCCCAAAATTATTGCCTTTGTCTTGGTTTTGAATGGATGATAATTACCCATTTTGGTATGAGTACTTATTTGGTAACACTGCTCTTAAACTTCTAAAATTAATAAATTGTTCAATGAAGAAAATATTGCTTGAATAGTGTTTTATTAACTTCAGTTTAAACTCAAAAAATTTTGCTAGGAATGAGAGGGACTGATACCTACAGAAACAGACCATAATCCACTGGAATGTTTCGAGAAGTGACTGGGTTTTCACTCATAACCTCGAATGAAAGACATGAGGTTGAAGCAATAATAATGAAGTTTTCTTTCCTTCTCTCCTTTCTCCATATTGCTCAGTGGTCAAGAGAATGCTCAAAGATGCTCACATTGTAGTCCCTGTATCTGTATATATGTACTCTACATGGAAAATGGGCTGTTAATGGTGATTAAGGATCTTGAAATAAGGAGAATATCCTGGTTATCTAGCTGGGCCCATCAGACTCACAGGGATCCTTAGAAAAGGAAGGAAGGAACATTTAAATATAAGAAAGAAATGGTGAAGAGAACCTATGATTCGTCCTAGGAGCCAAGAAACACACGGTAATGTAAAAGGACCCCTGCAATAGCCCAATCTTGCTAATGTGGTATCTGAGCCTTCTGGAGACTTCAGTCCTGCAGAATTAAAAGATAACAAGCCCATGGAGCTTCAAGTCACAACATAAACGTTTGTAACAAATATAACCTCTGTCCCTTCCTTGATTCCCCTCATCCACATCTGAGTTGTTCTTCCTCTCCCAACTAATCCAAGTCACTCATGTCTTTTCTTCACCAGCATGTCTTAACAAAACAAAACAAAGTAAAAAGAACCAAACAGGGCTCATGCCATTGTGGCTGTATGACTGGGAAATATTGGGCAATAGAGCACCAGTTATCTTATAAAAGATATGCAGGGGTCAGAGGAAATAGGGGCTGAGCTTGCTTTTGGCGGTAGCACTTGAAGGCCTGTTAAGGGATGATTCATAGCTGGAGATGCCAATATGAAAAGAGCTACCCATGAAAAAGGTGCCAGTGAGATGATGGAGTAGTATGGATGGAGTTGGGGTAAGGACTGCTGTTGTAGAGAGAAAGGCCAGCATTAGCCAAGGAAATGTAAGCAAGGGCATTCAGGCTGCATTATATGTGTCACATACAGTCTTGTTAAACTACCAACATTCTTGTAGCCTCAGTGAAAGAAGAATTAATAGCTGTCCCATGGGGAATTTCAAGCTCTCCCTGCATCTAACTTAAGCTACTAAAATTCTCATTCTTCAAGAAATGGGGATGTTTAGATTAATTTGCTTGGCTCTAAGCACCACTCAACATTTACTACTAATGTCTCAGTAGTAAAGGGAGCAACTTGGCCAACTTGACCTTGAACTTGCTGATGATGAGGTAATGCTTACCAGCTAATCTTCTAATCATACTGCATGATGGAGGCCTGAATATATAGCATGGTGGCTTTGGTTTCCAGCCTTTTTCCACATTTAGGTTTTGTCTCCACTGGAATTTGTAGCCTGTTCAAGGATGTTCTTCTGATGTTTTATCTTCTACAAATAGTTTCTTCTCCCAGTTTGGGTACCTGGTTAAAGTACTGAAGCCTTTCCTCTCTGATCTTCATTATATCTCTTACTGCTGGAAAAAGACATCACAGACAGTTCAAGGCACTAAATGCTTTTCTTTGTATTTGTACTACTTTTCAACGCATAGGCACCTCTTGAGTTACATGAATATTTGCCTTCTGGCTATGTTATTGGTTGCTATATGCAAGGTTTGAGCTATAGTAATAGGCAGCAAGGTGTGGCACGTAGCAGTGGGGAATAACTAAGATTATAGGAGCAAGAATCAATGTCACCCACAATGTAACTTTGCATTACGCAGTGATTTTGTTTATTTACCTTCTCACTATGATCTTAAAATTGTCCCAATTAATGCTTAAAATGCTTGTCTCACTGTCCACTTCTTCCTGAACCTTTCCTGTTTATACTTCCTGCCTTATCAAAATGTCCCTGATGTGTTTCCAGTAATTAAATTCCATAGCTTTCTGCCCTTTAGCCTCATTGTTTTTAATTTCCTTATATGAGACATCATAGGCTTCCCTTCGTTTATTTATTTATTTATTTTACATCCTGACCAAAGCTGCCCTTCCCTCCTCACTGCCTACTTCCTTGCTTCTCTTCCTCCTAACCCTCCCAATTCACCCCTCCTTCATATTCACTCAGAAAGAGGCATCAGCAAAGCATGGCATATCAAGTTGCCTTAGGACCTCCCTGTATCCAGTCTGGGCACAGCAATTCAGCATAAGGGAATAGGTTCCCAAGAGCCAGTTGAGGTACCAGGGACAGCCCCTGCTCCCACTACCAGGAGTCACATCAATAGACCAAGCTGCACAACTGTCTCATATGCGCAGAGGGCATCCCTTCTTTCTTAAGCTATGATCTGTCCATACTTTATTATGTTTTTGTTGTTGTTTGCTAGTATTTACCAGCCTTCATGATTTTCCTCTCCGCTTTCACACCTAAATCCTATAATCCCATTAGGATACATACTCAACTGTGCTTTCTGTTGTTAATCTTCAACATGACCTTCTCATGTTGAAAGACATTCCCCTTTACGTGCCACTCTGGCTTTTTTATTCCACATAATGAGTGTGTAGTGGACTAGGTAACTTTGAGAATGTTCTGTGAGGGCTTCATGACTTCTCTGCCTAGTGCTGCCTGTCAGTACATGAAGCCAACTAAGGAGACTGAAACAGGGCCGTGGTTCACAAATTTTCCAGTTTGATTGTCATGAGGCTTAAATTCTAGGATGCTGAGTATGTGGCTGAGAAGCTTCACACACTCAAGTTTTCTAAAGTAATCCTCTCAAGATTGATTTGTGGTGATGTTAGTAGAAATGATTGTTGTACTGTCCAATGAGATTCAGATAGGAACACTCATCCAAGCAGGTGCATTCCCACTGATTGAAATGGGGACGGAGTCATTCAAGGTAATCCAGTCTTCATGAATATGCTCACTATTTTCCACTGTTTTCAGGCTGAGTGGACACAACAGACTTTTATCCTGAAATGACATTCACTGTCTTCTTTTCATGTATATTCCCTCCCAAATGAAGGAAACAATGTTTCCAGAAATGGGAGTAATGATAGACAAATGTTTGTGTTCATGGCTCCATGAGCCATAGGTGATTTAGTCGAATAATGGACTTGAGCTATGTAGGGTTTTAACTCCCCTCCGAACAAACCAGAATATTGTTTCCCTGGAGGCCCTCTAACTTTACCCTGCTTCTATATGTGAAATCATTGGCTGTCCAGGGCATCACTCCAGATCTGATTTAAGAATCTGTCTTTGCTCTTTGTAATTCTGATAGAATATCTTAGCTAAGAGGCTGTGACTGTGGGAACGGAGAGGGAGGGGAAAGGACAGATAATAAAGTAAATTATGAGCTTAATGAGACTTGAGACTTCATTATGAAGAGCAGCTGAAGGAGAGGGTGGAACTGGTCTGCAATAATTGTTAACAGTCATTGAATCCTTCTTTACATGCTTGGCATTGCTCCAAATTCCACCTGCATTATCTTCCATTAAGGAACTAAAAATAAATGACAACTGAAGTTCTACCCAGAACTGATTGGTGGTAGGTAGGTCAGAACTACTTTCTCAAAGGACTGCCACAGCCTGGGGAGGTCCACAAGCTGAGCAACAAGTTGTCTGTGACATGGTGGATATAGTAATCAAAGCATTTAGAATCCCTTGTGACACAGAGAAAAAGAGGTTTGTTGAATGTAATAACAAAGTTTTGAGTTCTATGTTTCATGGCTTTACTTTTGCAATTCATGTTTCACGCAAGTAGTCTTCATGGCCCTTTACACGTGTATTCATTGCATATTTTTGGCAGGAGACATGGAACCCTAGATTAGAGATCAGCCATTTATTAGCCACAGAGGACAAATGCATCAGTTCCCTATGCCCCCATCAATGGAGAAACACCAGGACAAATCATCAAATTGTTTCATTTGGTGTTCACATCGTGTAGCTAGGAATGGCTCATCTTCCCTCCAGGAGACAGAGTTTTTCTTCGAGCAAAAACTTATATTTGCAAGGGAGGTAAGCAGAACAAGGCTAAAGGCTTTCCTAGACTTTGGAGAAAGACAATAATTTCTAAGAAGTCTCTGAATCTCCCCCAAAACAGTGTACGATGGTTTCCATCTTTTAAGACATAATTGCTATAGACTCATTCTTTTTTTTTTAAATGATTTTTTTTACTTATTTTACATCTCAGGTCACAGTTTTCTTTTCCTCTACTTCTCCCAGTCCCTTCCCCCATGCCCTCTGTTGCCACCCCTTTCTGTTGAGGAATGGGCAGGTCTTCAATGAATATCAACAAAACATGGCATATCAAGTTGCAGTAAGACTAAGCACCTCCCCATGCATTAAGGCTGGGTAAGATGACCCAGTATGAGGTGTAGAGTCCCCAAAACAAGTAGGAGAGTTAGAGACAGCCCCTGTTCCCACTGTTAGGAATTTCACGAGAGGACCAAGCTACACAACTGTCACATATATGCAGAGTGCCTAGCTCAGTCCCATACAGGCTCTCTGGTTGTTGGTTCAGTCTCTGGGATCCTGTATGAGCCCAGTTAGTTGATTTTGTGAGTTTTCTTGTGGTGCCCTTGACCCTCTGTGACTCCTACAATCCCTCCTCCCCCTCTTTTTCAAGATTCCCCCAACTCTGCCTAATGTCTGACTGTGGGTATGCATCACACATGATGCCTCTCTGATGATGATTTGACCAAGCACCAATTCCAGCATATCCCATAGACTGTGGGTTGAAAGTTATGTGGTGGCTTGGTTTTCTACAATCTCCACTTGAAGTCTTGCCTGGTCACAGGAGATAGCCAGTTCATGCTATGCATCTGCTATTGCTAGTCTCAGCTGGGGTCATCTTTGTAGATTCCAAGGAGATTCCCTTGCACCAGGTTTCCACCTGACCCTGAAATGCCCTCCCCCTTTCCAGTAGTCTCTTTCAGTATTTGTTCTTTACCAGAGTCAGTCAATGCTTGGGGAGCACCAACCCAAAGCATGAAGGTAAAAATATTCACAGAGACTCACATTTCAGTAGCACTAGCAAGAAAGAGATTCATCTGTTTGAGGTCAGGTTTTACAAAAACTCTCCATCCTTAGTCTCTCAATCCTGATGCCATTCTGGGTGATATCCATGATCTTCATGGGGGCCTAGCAGAGGTAGAAATGGAGAACAATACATTCTGTAATGTAGTGTGGCTGACACAGCCTTCTGAGAGAAGATACAGATTAAGAAGAGATTTAGGACACAGGGAAGAACTTTCACTAGAAACTCTGAGAGTTTGTAGGGATTCCTGCCAGCAACTGAAATCCATTGGGTTTTTCCTAGTAAAGAGGGGAGACTGAATTTTGATCCCCTTAATGTACTCCCTCCTCCCCCACTAACTTGATTTGAATCCATGCTCCTTCTTAATTGAATGTACTTTTCATTCCTTTAATTTAATTTAATTAAAAAACACAGTACTAGAGTCTCATAAGCCCAAAGGTAACCCACAAAGTGTTGGTACATGCTTCTCCATTTACACTATTTATTTATTGATGGGAAGACCGAGAGGAGTGAGTGCCAATGGGCACACTGGGCAACGAGGGAGCAGGGCCTTGACTCACTATTCATGTTCCCTCCCAATCTTCACACAAGTTTTCCTCATAGGAAGATGACCTTGGGCTTGGGGAAGGAAACAAAGCTGAGCATCAGGAAACCAAATCACAGAAATGGATATTTGAAAGCTGCTGCAGGTTCAATTTGCCAGATAATTTATTTCCTACACACAGCTTTCCCTACGGCACAATGAAATATATTTCATTTAAAATTGCCTCCTAGCTCCAATCAGCATTAAGTTCATAACACATATTCAACAGATACAAACACTTCAGATAACTAGAGACTGAGTTCAGATCCATGTATGCTTCTGCTGATTTTGGCACTTAACTATAAACTATGAGAAATGGCAGTAGAATTCTCTTATTTCCTCTCTCGGATTGGAACATAAAAAAAATTTGTCAACATGCACACAGGTGGAGAGCCTCGGACCACTTCGTTTTCTGTGGATTCACCATTGTTTTCTCGGTGGACCTATTGTGATTGGGACAGTATCCTCCTTTGTGTGGTCATGGTGCTGTGTGTGCTGATTGGCCTGTGTAGCAACTCAGCTCAGCCTGTGGAGGTGACACTTTGTCTTTGGTGCATCAAAAGGGGAATACCAGGCCAGTTTTACAGAGAAAGGGATCTACATAGCTGTCTTTTAATAAAAACAAATTGAAATAGATTTCAGGCTTGCTAAAATTTGGTGAGCCATTTGGAAGTCATATCTTTCATGGTACACAAGGATAAGGAAAGAGACCAAAAGAAATCCCAAGTCAGCTTGGATCTTCACATTGCCTTAGAATGTTAGGCAAAGCAGGAACTAGAAGCTGAACCTCCTACCTTCAGGTCTTGCAGTGCAACTGCCATTCAAGTTTAGCTGCCACTAAGACAGAACATAGATGGACTGAGAATATACGTGCTGTCTTTGTTTTCAGCCAGACTAAGCACTGTTTTGTTGAAAGGGATAGCTGATCAGCTGAAAAGAAAAATGATAAAAGAAAATTGAAGAGTTAATACAAAAACAAATGGCAGGGGCCGAGGAGAGGAGATGGCTTAATCATTGAGGAGCTTGCTGTGCAAGCATGAGGACCTGAGTTCAAATCCAAGCACCTAAAAAATGCTTTCTAGGGTCTTTATTGGTCAGCTAGCTAAGCTAAAATGGTGAGCTCCAGGTCAATAAGAAACTCTATCTTAAAAAACTAAGGTGAGGTTGTCAGGATGGCTCAGTGAGTAAAGGCACTTTCCACTTAGGGCTCATGATCTGGCTTGGATTCCCTGGAACCCATGTCAAAAAAGGAAGAGACTATTGTCTCTATAAGTTTTCTCAGATCTTAGTACACATTTTAGACTTAAAAATAAATAAGATGGAGAAGCACTTGAGAATCGTATTCAGACGTTAACCTCTGGCTTACCCCCACCCCAGCACTGGTATGCTCTTAACACAAACAGGCAAATGCCAGTGCTCACAGTAGAAAGTGGTCCTCTTCATCTTAGTCAAAGCCCAATGTTCAACTGGTTAAAATCACAGCGTTAGTATACATTTAATAGAAACCGGTGTCAGTTTGTGTGATTAAAAAGGGGATAAATTAGCTGATACAACTGATGGATTGCCAGAGCCTTTGGGGGATGTAGCATTTACAGACATTGGAAACTGTTACCTTAAGCTTGATAGGTTAGCTACCAAGGTGGTTAATGTTCCACGGGGCAATAAAACATTAGCACTTTAATATCTGAGAATATATTTTCTACTGAATGTAAATCTACATGTTGACCTGTAATTTTCCAGTGATTGGATCCAGTCACATAGTAAATAGCTGCATCTCGCACATGTCTATGCTTCTAGAAAGTTCAGTGCAGTCATGTGCTGCATTTGGGCCAAAATGAACCGCATAGATTAGTCATTCCACTAAATAATGTGGCATAGTGACACTGTTGCTGTCTCATTGTGCACATACATACACTTAAATGCTTAACAACGAATTTCATATAATGTGCCCCCACCTTTCAGTGATGAATCAGCTTAAGCCCTGAGTGGACCTTAGGATCAAAATCAGAGCAGATATTGTCATCACTCCTTAGGGATTTCTGCCTCTGTAACACTCCAGAGCCTGCCTCCCCAGGTTCTCCCTAGTCTGCCTTCTGTTTATGAGGTCCCACCTCTTCCTTCTCACAGCTCTCAAACTCCTTCTTTCTCCTCCGTTGATCTGACAGGAGCAGCACTTTGCAGTTCTCCCTGTCTTGAGTCAGCCTCATCATTAGACTCCAGCTTGCTGCAGCATTGACAGTGGTGTTGCACCCTGGAGTCAGGTCCAGAAAGCAATAGCTAGATTTCATGGGAACAGAAAGAATGAGTGAAGAAGAGGGTGGTGGTGGAGAGGGATGGGTTAGATTTTGTGTGTGTGTGTGTGTGTGTGAGAGAGAGAGAGAGAGAGACAGAGACAGAGACAGAGACAGAGAGACAGAGAAAGAAAGAGAGAGAGAATAAATATGTGTGTGTATGTGTGGTCTTGACTCATGAGCAGGAATAAGGTACATGATCTTGGAATATATATATTCATTCTATCTCTCTCTCTCTCTCTCTCTCTCTCTCTCTCTCTCTCTCACACATAATTTAGAAGGGCTTCTGTCTCTTTTCTTTCTTCCTTCCCTTCCCTCTTCTTTTTTCCCTCAATTCCTTTGTCTTCCCTGTCTCTGTCCCTTTTCCCTTTCCTCTCAGTTTTCAAGGTTAGAACACAGGCCCTTGAGCACCTTGAGCATCCTAGGCCAGTGCTCCAGGAGGCATACAGCCTTCTTGATTCAGAATATTATGTACCTTTTTTCCTGTGTCATCTGTACATGTCTTGAGTTATCCCTGTATAACATACCATATTGAAAACTGGCTTTCGGTGAGCAACTTTGGTGAATTATTGGTTTCCTTTGTCATTGTAATTATTTTCCCATGGATCTATATTAAGCCAATTTTTTAGACACAAACTTCAAAAGTCCTATTGATTTTAAGGAAAGGTGTTTTAATTCTCTTTATCTTGGGGAATTTAGTACACATATGCAATGAAATATGTCATATCTACCCTTGATTTTTCTCTTCAACTTCATCCATATACTACAAACATGCTCCTACTCCCACCTTCTGTCATTCTTTTTTTCTTTTTAATAATTCATGAAATCCTATTAGTGTTCTTCATGTATTAATGGATGTGAAACCATCTGTAGGAGCATTGGAACCCTACCTATGGCTGCATTCTAACAAAAAGAGTGGCTTTTCTTTCCTTAGCACCTATCAACTGTTGGTGGCTCTTCAGTAAGAGGTGCCATTTGGACTGGTTTGATCTTGTGTGGGTCTTATGAAGAACTATGGTTCCACTGATTTGTGAAGGTTCTTTAGGTAAAAAATACATCTTTTGTTTTTCTTCTAGCTCAAAAGGTCACAGTCTGCTAGAGGACTCCTCATTGACCCCTTACTCCTCATATTAATCCAGAAAGCACCATTCCTAAAGAACCACTGCATTGAGCGATTAGGATAATGTCCATAACCTACTTTTAGAAAGTCCAGCCGGGCGGTGGTGGCGCACGCCTTTAATCCCAGCACTCGGGAGGCAGAGGCAGGCGAATCTTTGTGAGCTCGAGACCAACCTGGTCTACAAGAGCTAGTTCCAGGACAGGTTCCAAAGCTACAGAGAAACCCTGTCTCGAAAAATCAAAAAAAAAAAAAAAAGAAAGTCCAAGAAGATACTTCTGGACTGGGCACTGTATTGTGTATTTTGCATGCAGCCTTTCCTACTACACAAAATGCCAGACTTCCCACCAGGTCAGTTTCATTTTAAAATGCTTAGAAAGGGAATTGTGAAGTGCTCTCTGAGAAGCTCATGGTCCCTGTAGTTGACATCCCTGTCCCACATACTCCAGAGCAGTCACTACTGATGAGCCTCATCGAGTGCCTTTTAGGCTACTCCAGTGAGATGACAGTGTCATCCTGGGACTTGCTTAGCTCAGGGAACTGTGGCTGGTACTCTTAATGTATTTTCTTCTAGCCAAGTTGCAGTTGCCTTAAATTATCCTGTGCATGTCAAGCAGCTCACTGTTCAAACAAAAAAGCTTCCACGTAGCAGACTTAAATGGGGAACAAGGGAAAGGACTTCCTGTGAACGATTAAGGAATGTTGTGTTTTCCACCAGTTTGAAAAGGTTTTCGAAACGAAAACAATTTCTAAGTGTTAAGATTTCTAAATTTTAAAATATAAACAGGTCTGTGCATGAGCCAGGTGGTGTAAGATGAAAAACAAACAAACAAACAAACAAAAAAATCCAGCGATCTTTGCTAATTCAGATAAAATCCAAATGCTACATGGGAGAGAAGAAAGTAAACAAGGAAGAGTGAAGAAAAATTGACAGTCTGAAGCTTTGCAAAGCTGCTGTGCTCTGAGAGAGATTGGTTGAGAGGTCAGTACTAATCCTGAGGTCCAGGAGCTCCACTAGATACACGTGGAGTTCTGTTGCTCTAAGGGTAGGTAGTTCTACGATGACTCAAATAATGCATCATAGTTCTTACTCAGTAAAAGTATTTGTTCATCACCTGAAATCACTGCATCAATTACTGCAAAGAAGATTGTGAATGGTTTGACCAGTAATCAGGAGAAAAATGTGCTTCTGAGGTCAGAACTTTGTGGACCAATTAAATGGGAAGGTGATGCTATTGCAGGTAAATTTGCACAGAAGAAACTGTCATAAAGATGAAGTCATATAATAAGGGGCCATCAGAGAGAACTCTCTGCTATGACGCATGACAATAATATTGATTTTTAGCTCGCTAGCCTTATTGAGGAAGATGTCCCATCCCTGGAGGATACACTGCTGGTTTTCTTGATGACTTCAAAAGACTGATAATCTGGTCCACCCTTGAATGATGTGGTAGAATTCATGCTCCCAAATACTGTCATAAAACGAAATGTCAGCCTTTGAGTGCCAGTTTTTCCTGGGCATCAGAACCACTTAAGGAGAATGATTGTATTAGTTATATTTTCAGTTTTGAATGAGTGAGGTTTCTAACACATACAAAGACAAAGTAAGATAATAACTATCAAGTGACACATGCATGTGATAAATAATCAAAGCATCATCAAATCAAATGTTCAGAACATTCAATAGTAATTGACGGGGAATATCCTATTGAGGCAGTCAGCTGGAATTTATGATAGAGAGCTTTCTGGATAGAATGAATGAAGCTTTCCAGTAATAGAACAGACAACAAAGGAGAAATGTAACATTGTCAAATTGAGTGCTTAGAAACATCAAGTAGAGATCAACTATGGAAGCTGAGGCAGGCATCTGCATTTCCCAAATGAGCTATCCCTTCATGCTTGAAGGTCCCATGGCTGAGCTTCTAGAGTCTCTTCCCACTGCAAGCATTTTATATCATGGGATGGACAATAGGAACACCTGCTGGAAATAGTTTACCCTTTAGCTCATTTTAAAGAGACAATGCTTTTTACAAATGGGCTGTTTTGCTGTTCTCTTTCCTACTTATTACAGAGTTAGGAAAGCTGCCCATACATAGAGAAGGTGCCTTGGAAGACACTTTGAGACAAGTGTGGTTGGATCTGTAATACAGAGAACTAACCCTACTTCTAGAGTCAGCTTCTCAGTGCAAGCAAACTATGCATGACCAATTACCAATATGATGTATGTTGCATGCTTGTGTGTGTGTGTGTTTTAATTGATTTTTATTAAGCTCTACATTTTTCTCTGCTCTTCCCTGCCTCTTCCCTCCCCCAAGGTCCTCATGCTCCCAATTTCCTCAGGAGATCTTGTCTTTTTCTACTTCCTATGTAGATTAGACCTATGTATGTCTCTTATAGGATCCTCATTGTTGTCTAAGTTCTCTGGGATTGTGATTTGTGGGCTAGTTTTCTTTGCTTTATGTTTAAAAACCACTTATGAGTGAGGGCATGTGACAATTGTCTTTTTGTGTCTGGGTTACATCACTCATATTGATGTTTTCTAACTCCATCTATTTTTCTACAAATTTCAAGATATCCTTATTTTTTCTGCTGTGTAGTACTCCATTGTGTAAATGTAACACATTTTCTTTATTCATTCTTTGGTTGAGGGGCATTTGGCTTGTTTCCAGGTTCTGGATATGACAATGAATGCTGCTATGAACATAGTTGAGCACATGTTGTTGTGGCACAATTGAGCATCCTTCAGATATATACCCAAAAGTGGTATTACTGGGTCTTGAGGAAGGTTATTTCCTAATTTTCTGAGAAATCACCACACTGACATCCAAAGGGGCTATACCAGCTTGCATTCCCACCAACAATGCAGAAGTGTTCCCTTTACCCCACAACCTCTCCAGCATAAGTGGTCATCAGTGTTTTTGATCTTGGCCATTCTTGCAGGTGTAAGATGGAATCTCAGAGTTGTTTTGATTTGCATTTCTCTGATGACTAAGGATGTTGAGCTTTCCTTAAGTGTTTTTCAGCCATTTTAGATTCCTCTGTTGAGAGTTCTGTTTAGGTCTATGCTCTATTTTTTATTGGATTATTTGTTCTTTTGATGACCAATTTCTTGAGTTTTTTGTATATTTTGGAGATCAGACCTCTGTCTGATGTGGGGTTAGTGAAGATCTTTTCCCATTCTGTAGGCTGTCATTTTGTCTTGTTGACTATGTCCTTTGCTATACAGAAGCATTTCAGTTTCAGGTGGTTCCATTTATTAATTGTTTCTATCAGTGTCTGTGCTTCTGGGGTTATATTTAGAAAGTGGTCTTCTGTGCCAATGCATTCAAGTGTACTTCCTACTTTCTCTTCTATAAGGTTCAGTGTGGCTGGCTTCAGGTTGAGTTCTTTGATCCATTTGGACTTAAGTTTTGTGCATGGTGATAGATATGGGTCTATTTTCATTCTTCTACATATTGATATCCAGTTATACCAGCACCATTTGTTAAATATGCTTTCTTTTTTCCATTTGATATTTTTTTGCTTCTTTGTCCACAATCAGGTGTTCGAAGGTGTGTAGATTAATATCTGGGTCTTTGATTCGGTTCCATTGGTCCTCCTTTCTGTCTTTATGCCAATGCCAGGCTGTTTTCAGTACTGTAGCTCTGTAGTAGAGTTTGAAGGCAGGAATTGTGATGCCTCCATAAGTTCCTTTACTGTACAGAATTATTTTGGCTATCCTGGGTTTTTTGCTTTTCCATATGAAGTTGAGTACCGTTCTTTTGAGGTCTTTGAAGAATTTTGCTGGGATTTTGATGACCATTGCATTGAATCTTTATATTTCTTTTGGTAAGATTGCCATTTTTACTATGTTTATTCTACCTACCCAAGAGCATGGGAGATCTTTCCACTTTTTGACATGCTTTTAAGAATGTTGATTGCCAAACTTGGTGGTTGTGATACATGCCTTTAATCCCACCACTCTGGAGGCAGAGTACAGATAGATCTCTGTGAGTTTGAGGCCAGCATGATCTACAAGAGCCAGTTCCAGGACAACAAGGGCTGTTAACAGAGAAACCCTTTTTGTTCAAAAACAAAAAGCAAAGCAAAACAAAACAACAACAACAACAAAAGAATATTGATCCCAGAGTCCCAAACTCAGATATTCAAATCATAGGCCTGCTTGGTAACTGCTTTATTGTATATAATTTTACTACATTAAAGTTAAAACCTTCCTTTTCATTTAGACAGAAAAGGGGAAACAATGTGAGAAGTCGTTGTGTATATGTTTGTGTTTATTGGTTAATTAATAAAGATGCTGCTTTGGCCTGCAGCAGGGCAGAATAGAGGTAGAGGGGGGAAAACTAAGCTGAATGCTGGGAGAAAGCAGGCAGAGTTAGTGAGATGCCATTTAGCCTCTGGAGGAGATAGACACTGGGACTTTGCCTGGTAATGTTACACAGCCACACAATACACGGATTGATAGAAAATGGTTAATGAAAGATTTAAGAGCTAGTTAGAAATATGCATAAGCTAATAGGCCAAACATTATTGAAATAATATAGTTTCTGTGTGATTATTTTGGGTCTGGGTGGCCGGGAAACAAAAGAGTAGCCTCTACCAACAAATTAGCACTAACATCGTCAATTACA
Organism: Dicrostonyx torquatus; assembly: GCA_028555095.1. NCBI lineage: Eukaryota > Metazoa > Chordata > Mammalia > Rodentia > Cricetidae > Dicrostonyx > Dicrostonyx torquatus. The sequence goes on along the minus strand of JAQHUG010000007.1, from coordinate 9,188,547 downwards.
TCCACTTAAAACCTGATAAATCTTGGAAAGGAATTCTAGACACAAAAAAACAGAGTTAACCATGGTTTCTTGGTAGCTGGCATTTTTGGGGGGGATGGGCTCTGTTTGCTAGCAGTGAATAGGGGTGCCATGGCTCCTTTAAGAGAGGTCTTCCTGATTCAGCATTTTCGGGAAAAACAAACAAACAAAGAAAGAAACCAGTGATAGCAGCTTCCTGGTTCATGCTGACAGTATGAACTCTGGCTCTTACAGAAGGTCAAACACTTGAATAGGGTTTGTGGGCCCAGGTGCTTGTATGCCTGGCCAGGATTGAAAGGAAAGTAGCTGAGAGCATGCCTGCCACTCATCACCCCAGCCTGGACAAGTGGCCAGAACAGGTGTGCTAGGTGTGTACAAGCAGGAGATCATGGCAGATTCCTGCTGCCATATACAGAGATATTTCCAGGCAAGCCAAACCCTCTTTAAAATGCCAGACCACAGATCCAACTATTCACACTTCTGTTCAGCTCAATTTGAAATTTCCTTCAGGTTGGACAATTTGCTGAAATGATTCCCAGTGGCCAGGAAAGAAGTACACCTGTGATTATGGTTTTATTTGAATGGATTTAATTCAGAAAAATCCAAGTACCAGAGATGTAAAAATCAAGATATGGGGAAAAGGACCTGAGGTCTCCCACTTGCTCTGACACTGCTGTTTCCCAGCACACTTGTATGTTCTCCACCTAGGAACCTCTCCAGACCCTTTGGGTTAAAATGTTGATTGAGGTTTTATGATAGGCAGGATGATGTCATAAATCATGTCTGTATAATTGAACTCAATCTCCAGTCCTACTCCCGTTTCCAGAGACTTGGTAAGTGGAGGGTTGAAAGCTCTGATCTCTGAATAGGTTTGTATTCCTTTGGTGACTAGCTCACACCTTGGGCCCTATTTAGGCTTCTTGTAATCAGTCATCTCATTCACGTGGTATCCAAAAAGGCTCAGTAGAGGTCATAAAGGATCCTTTTACTGCTTAGACAGTCCTGAGAATTTTCAAAGCTCTGTGTCTGGTTGGGAGGATGAAGCCTGAATACCTATGTTTTATTACACCACATCTTTCACTTGTGTTTTAAATAAATGTCGTTGTCATGGTGGGCCATTTGTCTTCTTGACTAATCTGCAGCTTTCTGAAAGGAGACGTTTACTATCTGGGGCTGGACTGCCGTATGTAGAAGTATTAGGAGTGATTATGTGAGCAGTTTGCATTTCTTGTATATAAAAAGATGAGCACAGATTGGTTTATAGATTATTTTGCAACTGTCTGAAGGCTGTTAGGCTGTATAAAGGAGAATAGATTTATACTGAAAGGTACATAGCCATGTAAGGAACATCAGGTTGAATAAAAAGTAACACCCAAATGATTGCTTGTAGTTTTTGATATACATTTGTAAGCGCAGAAAATAAACCATTAACACTTACTAAGCATCTTTGCATCAGATTCTGTGCTCAGTGTTTCTAAGCATGCTGTTGCATAGGCACTATTGCAATTCCCATTTTGTAAATGAATACAGACAAGTGAAAGGTTATAGAATGCCTCTTCAAGGTCACAAATTAACACCATAGCCTGAACTCTGATTTATCTGAGCTTGTCTCCCTGAAGGATTCACAAAATCCCTGCTCAACAGGCTGAGAGCAGAGGAGGAAAACCTGAAGTAATAGCTAAAGTGGGCCTGAGTCCTTGTGACCTTATCGTTCTTACTGGGTCTTGAGCAATTGCTTTCCTGAACTTCTCGTTCCTCCTTTCATCTTGTCAGATAGAGTACACATTGGGGTAATGTCTGACATTTCTACTTTGTAGTTCAGTGTCCATTGCTTAAGCTGTTAGACTGCTGCTCTGCTTTTGATGGAGCTTGTGATTTATAAATCTGCAAATGGGGAGTGTGAAGAATGAGGTCTCCATTTCCTAGTCATATTTCCTAATCCCAACATACGGAATGCCGGCATGTTTATCTTCTCTGCTTATCTCTGAATATAGATGAAGATCATGTCACAGGGATGCCCAGGTGATGGAAATGCAAATTTCTGTCCACATAGTCCCAGGACTTCAACAGCCATAGGTTTAAAATTGCCTCTGGTTGTTTGTTTGTTTGTTCTCTTATGGTTGAAATTGAGAGTATATGAGTGTTTGCTTTTCCCTCCTCATCTAAAAGAGCATTGAGCTTGTTCACAGCAATCTGAGATTTTGTTTTTTGGCTGTCATTTGCCAAAAGATAAATGATCTTGGTCAAAGGGTTTAACCATGCTGAAGTTCATTTTCATTTTACCCAATGATTACAGTCATGTTACCAGATTGCCAAGATGACAAAATCAAGAGACTTTCTAAGTCTCTATGGCATAGATGGGGCCTTACCCCCTCAGAACCATCTTTACCACTTCTGATTCCCAAGGCTGTCTAGGGACATCCATCATCTCCTAATCTGAAGAAAATTTGCCTGAACTTGAAGGAGCCTATAACTTTGGTCATATTGTTACACAGCAACAGACTCACCTGAGTGGAGTGATGGCTGTCCACTTCAGAAGTCCCATCCTTGATTCCCCGGTATTTTTTGCTTTCAGCATCCTTGACTCAGGAGCAGCTTTTGTCAGCCCTGTTAGTCATTGTGTGCCTGTCATTTTCACGACTCTTTGTGGCTCATATGTTTTTGTTCCAACTTTCTTAGCTGCTTGAAGAACACAACAGGTTTGCTAAATAGGCAGCTCCTGGACAAATAAAGCATTTATATTAGTTATACAAAATTGATCTTCCCAATTATGATAATGAACATTAAGATCAGCTGAGTTTACTCTTTCAGATCTGGAGTGAATACCCTCATAATATTGATTTCTCATTAAAAATAATTCATTAGATGTAAGTTTTTTAAAAAGGTCCTAGTTTTTTCTCTGTTCTCTAAAATTATCAAGAAAATCAGAAATAACAATAAAATGAGAAGGGAAAGTCCACCAAAGGGAAAGTCCTCATGTTGGTGTTTGTTAGTTAATGGGTTTTGTATCTTCCCTCCATCTTTAGGGACTCCAAGAAAATGCTGTGGTTGTTGAGAAGATGACATCACTAAGAGGCAAACCTGACAAAGAAGGGGCATAAAATTGGAGGCACCGGTTTAATCATAGCATGTATTGGCATCTAAGTATTAGATGCTTAAAGTTATGTGCAATAATTTTACGTAATGGAGAACTTTTAAATGTTGTTACCATGGAGCAGGTTCAATTCCAAATTGAAATTTCTGGAATTTGGGAAGTATGCTGCATTTTGTAAAGGTTTTATTCAGAAGGAACTTAACTGTCTTAAATGTTTCTTTATTTCAGTTTATGTTGATGGTTGTTTTGCTTATATGTCTGTTTACATATAACATGTGTGCAGAGCCTATAGAGGCCAGAAGAGGACATCAGATCCCTTGGAACTGGAGGTATAAATACATGGGTCCTGGGAACTGGACCTGGGTCCTCTGCAAGAGCAGCAAATGTTTTCAAGCCTAGGTTGTCTCAGCTCTAGCTTAAGTGTTTTATGGCTTAGAGTAGTAGTTCCCAACCTGTGGGTTGAGATCAGATATCCTTCATATCATATATTTACATTATGATTCATAACAGTAGCAAAATTACAGTTATGAAGCAGCAAGGAAATAATTTTATGGTTGGGGTCACCACAACATGAGGAGCTGCATTAAAGTCTTGCAGCACTAGGAAGATTGAGAACAACTGACATAGAATAAGAATGTGGAGTATTTGCCAAGTTCCTTTTATATGATAATTAAAAGAATAAGAAAAAGAAATATTTCAACTGTGATGTTGCACAAAAATGCAATAATCTTGGGGACACCACAGAACTGGGAGTTGGGGGACCTTCAGACTGTGTATCACATAGGATCAGTTCAAACCCTGGTTCTCGTATTTGCTAAGGTCATAAAGATGATAAATTCCTGATGTGCTCTCTTGAAAAAAAGGAAAATAATATGACTTAAGGGAAACAAAGAATAAATAAAATAACTCCCCTTAATTCACTTAGATCTAAATACACTATCAAGGTGGGTGTTTTTGGAGGGGGTCTCAGAACTGAGATCCAACTACTTCTATCTCTACAATTTAAAAGACACTTTATAAATATTTTGACTATTTTCTTTTCATAAAACAGCAAGTGGTATCTGTCAGTGTTGCCTTTTCTTCCATGGGATGCATCATCATGATGGTGAACAGGTGTATAGGTCACATCTGCCCTCCCTTCTAAATGTTGTTTGCCATTTAGCAGTCTTGTTTTTGAACTGAGTCATTTTGTAGATACTGATTAGCAGCATGTAGTTTATCTCCATGGAGAAAATGAAGGTGTCAGCTAATCTGAGTTCACTTAGTTGTCATCATATTAGCGTGAGGATGGTACAAGAGGAGAGGTAAGCTAGGAGCTTGTGTGGTTGAGGCTGTCTGATGTGTATGGGAGCCCTCTGGCATTTCTTAGACATCAGGTAGGCAGAAGAGCTGCTTGGCTCTGTCTTCCATTCGACATCTGCTTGGTTTGCCCATTTGTGGGCTGTTACAGAAGATTGTATCTCTGGTAGATCAATATGGTAGAGGTATGCAAGCTGCTGACTGCCTAAATCTAGAGTGAGAAGCCCTTTAAAGGATGAAAACAGAGCAAGCTGTTGCCTTTGAGATTCACTCACACTGCTTAGGACTGTGAGATGCAGGCACAGGAGTCTCCATCCAGAGAGAAAACACCAAAGCCTTCACAATCTACTCAAGTGCAAATCAGCTCTTTGAACCTAAGCCTTTTAAGTACTGCTTGGTAACCAAGATTCAACTTGGTTCCCAACTCATTTACAGAAATATAAAATGGGTATTAAAAGAGCTGTCAGGCGAACCATCCCGTGTGGGTTTGGGTTCCGGGAGGAGGCCGTTTACTTAGATGGTTCCAACATTAGTAGAATTATTGAAGATATAGCTCTTATATTTTATTTTAAGAAATTTTCATCTTTTCAATATTCCTTTTGATTGACTTTCAGTATGTACCCCAGGCTGTACTCAAACTTTCTGTGTGCTTCAGACTCCTGAGAATTGTTGTCCTCCTGCCTCAGCATCTCAGGTGGTGAGATTGCAGGCATGTGCTGCTGTGCTGTTTGAAATTTTTTGCACTGTTTTTTCTTTACTTTGTTTATCATATACATTATTTAGATAGCTACTTTGCCTTTTAAAATTATGTAATAAAATGTCCATTCAACATTGTGCTGGTTTCTGATACAGTAGGTCCTAATTTTCTGTGTTATTTTGTTTGGTACTTATTTTCAGAGATGGAAAGATGGATAACATTGGAGAAATGGAACAGATGTAGAAAGGTTAAATACATTGCCTAGCATTCCACAACTCTGCTGTGGAATAATCCTTCAGTACATTGTAAAGACATTGCACTTATATTGCTTTAATAAAAAGCTGATTGACTATAGATGGTACAACCAAATTAGGAGAATGATGGGAAGAAGGGTGGTGTCAGAGAAGATGCCAGCCAGTAGCCAAGGAATCAGAATGTGTAGAAAATGAGGTAACAAGCCTGAGCCATGTGGCAGAGGGTGGAAAAGAAATATGAGTTAATTTAAGTGTAAGAGTTAGGTAGTAACAAGCCTGAGCTATCAGCTGAGCATTTATAAGTAATCTTAAGTCTCTGGGTCAGTTATTTGTGAACATACGGTCAGGACAGGAAAATTCCACCTATGAAACTCAGAGTGGTAATTTCCGTATTCAGTCTCAGTTACCTTCTGACTCACATTTTAAGCCTATAAATCCTAAAACTTCATTTTCTTTTATAACATACCTTAGCATGTAGAATAATTTCTAGCCCATAGTAGTTGTAGTGTTTTCCATGAGAAATGCCCCCCATACACTCACAAATACTTGTTCTATATAGAGGTACAGCCTTGGTGGAGGAAGTATGTCACTGGGGTGAACTTTTGTATTCTCTCTCCTCTCTCTCTCTCTCTCTCTCTCTCTCTCTCTCTCTCTCTCTCTCTCTCTCTCTCTGTATGTGAATGGATCAGCTAGCTCCATGCTCCTGCTGTCATATATGTCTGCTTTTCCATTAAATACTTTATACTTCTAGAACCATAAACCAAATAAAGCCCATTTCCTTAAGTTACTTTTTGTTATGACATTTCGTCACAGCAGCAGAAGTTACTAATAGCATAGTGATCAAGTAAAAATTGTTTAAAAGAAATAAACGGCTAGTGCTTCTGGATAGCATCTAGAATTTGTATATAAATGGAGGAGTACCATACATTGTGGCGAACATCCTCTCATGCTGCCAGGCTGCTGGCTGAGGTTTTCTTATGCGCTAAGGATGTCATTACCTGATGCTTCCTTTCAAAGCAAACACTGCCCCAAGGAAACAATGGGGCTCTAATGGCCAGTTGGCATACTACCAAATTTGTTTTTCTTTGATAATGACCAGAACTCACTTTGGAGAGTGACTGCAAGTGTCTCTTGGAAGACTACTGGCCAATTCAAGAAATCAGTTGGAAGATAAGTCTTACAAAGCAAGCCAGAACCAAGGCAAGCGAGGGAAACAGACCTGTACCTGGTATTAGCTACTCTCCTTGTGACAAAAATGCCTGACAGAAACAATTTATGCAAGGTTTGCTCTGGTTCACAGTATGAGGGGATACATTCCAACATCTCAGGAAAGGCATAGTGGTAGAACTGGAAGACTGGTTGGCCAGGAAACAGAGAATGAGCAGTGATTCCAGCCTATATAAAACCTCAGCTCCCACTTTCAGCAAACTACTTCATCCAAAGTTCTGCCCCCATAAGTTTCTACAGTTTTCCAAAGCAGAGCTACCATCTGGGGAACAAGTGTCCAAACACATGAGCCTATGGAGAACAACCACAGTCAAACCCAAATCCACCTGACCCTGATATAGAAAGATCATTATACCCATCCCTTAGTTCTCTTCCATGCATGTACCAAGCCATACACCTACTTACAGGAAAGTGCAGGTCAAACTACTTGTCCATTCATCCATGTGAAACACTGCTGTAGGTGTCATCTACATGGTGCCTTCTCAGGTGTTTGCATCTTATCATGCCGGCAAATTGAAACTATGCTTGCTTTGGAATGGGTGTGTTGATCCTCTAAGGTATCACCACATCCTATTCAAAGGTACAGAGATGGTAACTCTAAGTCTTCTATCCTCCTTACTCAAGGCTGTTCCTTCCTAATGTTGTGAGATTATCCAAATATGGAAAAAATGTGCTATAGATGTGGTTCAGCTGTTATGAGCATTTATTCATCTTATACCCATATTATTACATGGTTCATAACCACTGAAAAGGCCAATTCCAAAGAATCTAATATCCTCTTCTGGCCTCTGTGAGCATTGCACTCATGGGCATATACACACAACACAGGTGTGCATACACATAATTTAAAAGATTATTTTAATCTTTTAAAAATATATAGAAAGGAACTAGAAAGATGGCTCATTGTTCAAGGGCATTTGCTGCTCTTGCAAAGAACCTGGGTTCCATTCCCATCACCCACATATTGGCTCACAACCATTTATAATTCTAGGTCTACCACTGCACTCTTCTGAGCTTTGCTGGGACAAGGTGGGGTGTTTAGTTTGGAACAGACTGTTGACTGGCCTTCCACAATGGCAAAATCTTTTGTAGTATGTGCTCACACTGTATTTATTACATTTACAAAGTGGCTCATATGTACTGGATATTACTCTAGGCACCAGGTGGAAAGGAAAGATAGTGTCCAGCACTCTGTGATGTCAACTTGCTAGCAAGCAGAAGTCAAGTAGACTTATTGAACTTCAAAATTCAACCTTTATCCCTGAGGTGTAGAGCATTCTAACATTCAGTACATCATTGTAGTGGAGTGCAATTTAGTACCCTTAATGTAGGAAGATATGGAAGTGAGTTACTAGGTTTAGCTTAACAAAGCCTTTGCAAGCTCATTTTCTGGCTTCTTTGCTTGGATGGAAGTAGTTCATTTTCCCAGCAGGCTGGAAGCCATCTTAGCAGATGGTCCTGTGCTGCGTGGTGTGTGCCAGTCATGGAGAATTTGCCTGGTGTGTCTGCAGGTGGCCTTGCTCTTGTCCAAGCAGCAGGCTTTGGCTAAAGAGTGTTTTCCCTGGTCCTCAACAGAGGATGGGGAAGGAGGGGTCACTGACAAGAGGGGATCCAGAAACGGCTTTCTTTCATTTAGGGTTTTCTGTAAGCAGGCTGATTGGATAGCACACTCAAGAGAGATTTAGGGATGGGCAGCATCTGAGAAACACACAACCTTTGGAGAGGTTGGAATCTAGCAGTGCCTGCTGGATGTTCATTACCACCTGATTTTTGGCTGCCCGTGCATCCATGGCACATGGTTTATGTTCTTTGTGAGGTCTGGTGAGGTACTGAAACCCCAAAAACCTGGGTCGTTGGCTATGCATGCTTGTTTTTATCAGGGTTAGGCTGTTTTTTCTCCTGCCCACGAGGCTGATAGACTTTTGCTAGATGACTTGCTTTAATAATAAATTCAATCACTATTTTCTATTAGAATGGCGTTGACTACTGTGATCTAGATTCCAGGGCCAGTTGTTGTAATTGATCTTCTCACTAACTCCAGTGTTCCCATATATATAATTGAGAAGGAAAATAAAGGTTCTCTTTGGATATTTGAAAGGTTGAAATTAAGTATGTCTAAAAGTATTCATAAAAGTTTCATTAGTTTTCACACATTGCTGTTGTAGTTATCATTCCCGGATGGTATTTACATATTTCAGTTGGTATAGCTGAAAAGAACTCAGGGCTCTGTATAGTGTACAGATTTAGGTCTTCTGTTGGCTAACATTTGTTACTGTAGCAACATACCTGAGACAATAAACTTTGAAAGAGGAAAGTTTTGCTTGCTCTTAAAGGTTTAAAGGTTTCAGTCTATGATCAATTGGCTCCATGACTTTGGGGCCTCTGGTTAGGCAGCACTTCATAGCAGAAGCACACAGTGGAGGAAAATGCTCAGTCATAGGAAGTGGCAAAGGTATAAAGGTGCTCAATTACTGTTATCCTATTCAATGACACACTCCCAGTGACCTGAGAACTCCCACTAGATCACACCTCTTAGAGGCTATACTGCCTCAACAGAATTCTTACATGGGGACCACTTACCTAACCTGTTATCTGACATATAGCACGACAATACCTAGGCTGTAGGTTTATAGGAAGGTACAACTACCTGAAATCTATCCCCTCATCACCCTCCAAGCCTTTGGTCCCCGAGTTTATGTTATTAAAAGAACTAAGAAATACTATTTACCAAAAGTGTTTGGTCTTAAATAAGTATTCCATATCCATGAAGTATGTCTTTTTTTCCTGTGAGAGAAACCATTTTCTGATTGTTCATGAGAGGGAGGTGACTTATATTCCCACGTTAGTCTTTCTTGAATGTGAAATAAATGACTTTCTTCCAGACATTGGTAATGAATGAAATGACACCTCTGTTGTTACTGGATTCTTTCTAGACACAGCGCCAGAAGGAATAACACTTAGTGAGCAGCAACAATACCAACTGACTGTCTGACTGTCATTGTTCCAAGCTGCCTGACATACTCTTTCCAATTAACTGATCTTGTAGTGTGCTGTGCTCAGAGTCAAAAGGATGCCATTTTGTGAGATCTACCGTGTCTGTTTAAGAGAGTATGCCAAAATCAGGCCTATGGACTGTAGGCATTCTCTCCGAGAAAGAGGGCCTGGGGAGGGGAGGGCCATTGGACCCTCGGTTGAGTATCCTTCTACTCCTTTCAGCTGTATATGTACAACTCTGTCCTAATTGCATGTAGCCTTGTGGTCTCAGAGGAAGGTGCTCTTGGAGAAGCTGTCATCCGTTCTGAGAAAAGACTTTTCATGTGTGTGTGTGTGTGTGTGTGTGTGTGTGTGTGTGTGTGTGTGTGTGTGTTTTGAGATCATGCAGAGAAACCTTTTTTCCTTCCAGTAACCATTTACCCAGGCTCTATACATCAGCTCAACAAACACACTGACTTCCCATGACAAAATGTGATGGAAATGTACTTTGGTTTGTTTCTGATTGAGGAGGGAGTAGATGTCATTCAGGTCCTCCCCAGAAAGGAATTACCACAACTGTAAATTACCATGGCATCTCTGAGTATTTTTCCGAGATATTTATGATGACTAGATCCTTCAACAGATCATATATAACCAAAGCTCATCTGCCCTTTCCTTGGGTTGCCATGGATACTTTCCTTCTCCTGTATAAACAAATGCAAGGCAACTGATAGACTTTCTCTCCATCACATTTAAACTGCCATCTTCACCGAAAAGCTCCCCCTTTTATAAGATTAAAATTATGAAAATAACTAACCAAGAATCAGTGTTCTCAGTGTAACTCCAGCTCAGAATACGCGAGGATTCTGTGAGGAGAATTCTGTAGCAGCCTCTTTCTTGTTCATTTGCTTCAGTTTTTTGAGCATCAACATGATAAGCACCTTGATCTTAAATACGATTTGTGCAAGTGCTCCAGTGGCACTGTTGTTTCTTTGTAAGTTCTGTGTGGTTTGCTTCTGTGAGAGTGATGGGATTTGCATATCTTCTTTATCTTTTTTGAAAGAATTCCAATATAAAATAAAACGGAGAGTCCACAGCAAATCTTCCATTTTAGAACCATCTGAGAATAAGCTTTATGTGTATCATGGAGTGTTGTAGATTGCTGACATCTCCCAAGCAGATTGTCCTTGGACATTTCTTCCTGCTTATAGACAAGAAATAGATAATGGGCCAGAACAGGGAACCAATGTGGCTCCCTCACTGACATCACATTCACAAATCCCATTTCATTATTGCAGATATCCCAATAACATCTTCTGCAGGCAAGGGACCCAACACAGAGGCAGTCACATGTTACTTACAGTTTCCAAACCCTACAGGTCTTCTTCATTCCACAGTCTCTTCAGTCTTTCAGAGCCTGGGAGGGGCAGGGATGCTGTGGCGATGCCTCAGTGGCTAAGGGACATACTGCTCTTGCAGAGAAAGAACTGGGGTCACTAAAATCCTACATGCTATTCAAAACTACCAATAATTCTGGATCTTACGTGTCTGACACCCTCTCCCAGCCTCTGTGGTTGTCCTTATGTGTACACACACACACCCACACACCCACACACACACACAAACACACACACACACACACACACACACTTTTAAAAGAGGCTAGGAGGTTTGGGAGTTTAAGTTTGCCTGATTTTAAATTTTGTTTCTTGATTTCATTTAGGCTATTTATGTTTGGTGTGGGTATCTTACAGAAAAGAATTTTTTTTTTTAAATGTGTGACTCTGTCAATGGCACACAGCTTCACTGTGACCACTCCTAATGACACTCCCTGTGACCCCGAAGGTGAGACTTTCAGGGTTTCTTTACTGTAAGGAGATTTTTCTCTCGAGCATTTTATGGTGATTCAGAGTGAGAACATATCCAGTTAGTACATAGCCTGCTTGCTGCTCCTTAGGATTTCCTTAAGGTTGGCATCATTTCTTCCGTTGGGAGCAATTATTTTTCCACTTGTTGACACTCTATTTGGAAGTGTTTTGGGTTTTGATTTGTTTGTTTCTTACATTTTCCATGGTCTTGTGGATTTCTATCTTTTCAGATAAGGCATCACCATCCCTGAAGCTGAAACTCTGTGTGTCACAGATTTGGTTCCTGAGTACCACCATTCAGTTAGTCCCCATGCCTTTGACTGGTCCCTTCATTCCTTAGGCTCTTCTATCATTGAAACATTGTCAAACATTATGTCTTTATCTTGTCTGACTCTCTGTCAGTCCTAAAATCAACCATTTCTCTGGGAAATGCTGCTTCTTTTAACTGAAAAGTGATGTTCACAGAGATCTCTCCACAAGATGTACTTCCTGCTCTTGGGTACAATGATGGCTTTGGACCAGCCTTCTCTGTGTACAGAACTATGTGAACACCCACATTTAAACCCACTTCCCTCTACCTAACCTATAAAAATTCACGAGTTGACTTAACTCTAATTGCAGTTTAATGTCAATGAGCTTATACCTTTTAATGTCTTTTTTCATATTGTAAACTTTTTTCTTCAACAATGAGAAACTCTTGGTCTTCCCTCTTGGAAACCAGTCTCCACCAACCTCCCGCTAGACAAGCACTTCTTTCATTATGCACATGTCCTTCTGCTGGCTGATAATGCTTGATGGAAAGGCCAGGCAGACTCAGTGGCTCCTAATCATTTCACAAGCCTGACTTTCAAAGCACTGTAGGACTGTGGACTTGACTTACTGTACATCCCTGACTTGTTATGGCTCTCTCAGTCCTGCTGTGGTTAAGGTGGGATAGGCTTACCATATCTTCTTCCTTGCTTTCTTACCACACATCTTTGAGTTTATTCCAGTTGTGATCCTTACTAGGGAGTCCAGGCTAAGATAGTTTTGTTTGCCTCCACCTGTGCTGCAGCGTTGCTTTACTTCACTGAAGCCTCAGGTGTGGTTCTAAATGCACATGCTATCCTACCACACACCACAAGGGAACACTGACTGAACCACCAAGAGTCAGGTTGGAGACTGTGTTATGAATTGTAGTGTTTTCTTGCCACATATATAGCATCCTCTTGACCTTCCTCAGCATGTATATGGGTATCTGTTAAAATTGTATTGTGTTAGAATATTTTATTTTTTAAATGGCTATTTGAGTTGTTAACTTGAGTTTCATTTTTAAAAAATGTTAAATTAAGTTTGGATTCTAATTAAGACAGAATTCCCAACAATTTCTTACCCCTCCCTAAACATTCTGTTTTGTACTGTTTATGTTTATAAAGTTCTGTGGCCTTAATGACTCTGCCAAAATACCAGTCAACTGTGAGAAATGTTGGAAATGCTCTTTGGTCTCTAGTATCAAACAGAGTTATACTTATATAAAATTAAGAGTAATTATCTCATTAATAGACAATTTTTCTTTCCTCTATAATGAACAGTAATTATATTTCTAACAAATAATCATTCTAAGATATATCCCTTTATACTTTATTAAAATAGATATTAGATATTATGCCTACTGCACATATCTATATGATCAATATCACATATACGTGTCCTAGGCAGAAAGGAGATATGAAAGAAGAAGTTGAGGAAGCCCTGGGATAGTTTATGATTTGTGTAACAGATACGATAGATAGTTCAGCATCCCCTGTGTGACATTCTTTGACTTTTCACAGCAAGGCTTTCCATTGTTTTTATTTTTTCCTTTATTTGATTTTGGAAGTATATGGTTCTTTCCAGATAATGGCATAGATTAAGGGTCAGGGCTAAGGAAAGGGGTTCCTCTTCTTTAGAACAAATCTGTTTCTCATTTTGTGAAATGAAGGAACTTTAAGAGAGAACATGTCTTCTTTAAAGTCGACCATTAGCTGTGAGGAATTGTAATAGTTAATGATTGGTTCACACACAGTCCATACAGGTTTCTTGTGTTTATTTTGTGCATTTGACTCATTTGTTAGTTTGTTTGATTGGTGGGTGTTTTGAGAGTCTCAGTATGCTTTACAGGCTGATCTTGAACTCCTATGATAAAATGACCCTCTTGCCTCGGGCTGCTGAGTGATTGGGTCTATGAACACCACCTCCCATGTTTAAGTGTCTGTTTTGAGTAGTGTGTATCTCAAGACTCACGAATCTACCACCCAAAACAAATCTAGCATCTTATATTTACCTCACGACCCCATTGCCCTAGTGTACCCCTCTATATCTAAACCAAAACAAATAACATCTTCCATATTGGATCTTACTGTTCACCAATCCTCTGCCTCACTCACCCTACCGTAAACAGCTTCATGTGCTTCTATGAAAGGTGAAGATTTTTAAATAACATTTAATTTTATAGAAATGTATATGCTTTCATTCACTTAATGCTAGGTTGTTAAAGTTTATAAAGGGAAGAGTGTGTGTTAGCTTCTTGTGATGTGACAGCCACCTACCAAGAGCACCTTAAGGAAGGAAGGGCTTACTTTGCCTTACAGTTCAAGGGTAATGTGATAAGAAAGGCATGGGGGAGGCGGTTGATCATGTTGACTGCATAGTCAAGAAGCTGAGAACAATGAATGCTTGGTGTTTCTCCTTTTCATTCAGTCCAGGGTCCCAATCCATGGAATGGCACTGCCCAAACTGAGAGTGTGTCGTCTCTCCTCCATTAACCCAATCTAGTTAATCTACCACAGACATTCCCACAGACCTGCTTCCGTGGTGATTCTAAATTCTATCAAGTTGGCAATCAAGATTAACCATCACTGGACATAAGGCAGGGAGGGTCTTCAGGTGCCTCATTCTCCTGTACACAACCATGGAGAGACTTAGCATGGATAGTGCAGTGGGGAAGATGAGTGTTTGTTTTGGATGTGTTCACACATACAGTAAAGAATAGGTCACCTACCTGTGGTGTGACTATAATGAAGTGGCTTCTCCCCCTTTGATTCTATTTAAGGTAATAATGTAAAAAGGAGGGATCATGTATGTCCAGACGGCTTCTTTCCTAAAATTTTGCTTTAATTTCTGTGTATGTGTTATATGGTATGTGTGTGTGTGTGTGCGTGTGTGTGTGTGTGTGTGTGTGTGCGTGTGTGTGTGGTATAATGCATGTAACATGGCACACATGTGGAGGTCAGAGAACTACTTGCCAGAGTCAGGTCTTTTCTTCCTCCAAGTGTATCTTTGGATTCTGACTTTGCTTCTCTGGCTTAGAAGCATGCATCTCTATTCATTGAGCAATCTTAACAACCTAGTCTATATCGTTTCTAAAATGTTTTTTTTTTTTTACTGTAATTCTCCATGTAACACTATGAACTAATTGAGAGGAATAGGAATGGGCTCACTGCATATGCAAATCCTCACATAAGTACAAAGAGATGCCATACAACCTGCCTTGCTATAGTATTCCTGAAGTTTCAATACTGACTTCCTAATAGCTGAATAGCTGTCACTTCCTTGACAGGATCCTCCTCCGAAGCATACCTAAGTATCTCAGGTGAACATTAAACCAGTGTCTAACACTGGGACAATTAAGATATATAAAGATATAAAATCAAAAGAAAAGACACCGAAATGAAGTCATCAGACGCAAGAGAGAGGTATTTGAAAGTCACTGAAGCATAAGCCTAAATTAAGCAGCTAACTGCCTGGTTTGTTTTTTTCTGTGAACCAATGTAGAGACTGCTATTTAGACCTTAATTTCTAAACAAAGGGCTGCCTTCAAGGTCTAGAGATAAATAGCATATGTTCAGAGGTAAAAGGAAGCCCCAAATTAGGTGAATTTAAATAATAGAGAATGCTCAGGGAATGTATAAATATGCATTTGCCTGGCTGCCTGGAAGTGAATGGATGCTGCCCAGCTCCCAAGCCCAGTGCTGACAGCATCCATCTATCCATCTTGCTCCCTCCAGGACTCCTTTACCCATCTGTTTATTGCCTCACTAATGTCCATTTTGAAATCTTCTCTTCATAAATAAATATTCAAGGAAGCATGGTCCATGAATAATTGGCGGGGGGTAATCTCTCCCGGAGAAAAATACTCTAAATAATATATTTTATAAGTCTGTCAGGCTCTATACTGTCTACCCTCCCTCAGTCCTTCCCTTCTTTCCTTAGTCCTCAGTTTTACACATTTTACTTTTGATAAAATTGCTTACTTGGTTCTTCTGTGGATGGAGGCAGACTTTTTAAAGTATATGAGTTTCTGTTTTCAATTTCCACTAATTTCCATATGTCACCAACCCTAAGTATACAGTAACTTCATAACTACTATCACCACACTGTGCTAAGTAATGCCACACCTCTTGCCCACTTGTAATTTTTAAAGAGTAGCCAACCCCTTCTATCTTCACCTCCTCGCTACCCTTCTTGTCTCTCACAACTTCTAGTCTATCCTCTACTTCTATAAAAATAAATGTGTTTTACTTCCCACATATGAGCAATAATGCTTTGGGTTATCTTTCTATGCATGGCTAATGAACACACCATGACATATCCTAATTATATTTATTGCTTAAAATTATATTATTTAGCCCTCTGTTTGATGTGGGTTAGTTAAGATCTTTTCCCATTCTGTAGGCTGTTATTTTATCTTGTTGGACATGTCCTTTGCTTTTTTAACCCCACACTAGACAGAGGTCTGATCTCCAAAATATACAAAGAACTCAAGAAATTGGTCATCAAAAGAACAAATAATCCAATAAGAAAATCAAGTACAGGCCTAAACAGAGAGTTCTCAACAGAGGAATCTAAAATGACTGAAAGACACTTAAGGAAATGCTCAACATCCTTAGTCATCAGAGAAATGCAAATCAAAACAACTCTGAGATTCCATCTTACACCTGTAAGAATGGCCAAGCTCAAAAACACTGATAACAACTTATGCTGGAGAAGTTGTAGGTTAAAAGGAACACTTCTGCATTGCTGGTGGGAATACAAGTTGGTACAGCCCCTTTGGATGTCAGTGTGGCAATTTCTCAGAAAATTAGGAAACAACCTTCCTCAAGACCCAGTAATACCACTTTTGGGTATATATCCAAAGGATGCTCAAGTGTGCCACAAGTACATGTGTTCAACTATGTTCATAGCAGCTTTGTTTGTCATAGCCAAAACCTGGAAACAACCTAAATGCCCCTCGACCAAAGAATAAATAAGAAAAATGTGGTATATTTACACTACACAAAGTAGTACTACACAGCAGAAAAAATAATGACATCTTGAATTTTGCAGGCAAATAGATGGAGCTATAAAATATTATTTTGAGTGAGGTAACCAAGACACAGAAAGACAATTATCACGTGTACTCACTCATAGGTGGTTTTTAAACTTAAAGCAAAGAAAACCAGCCTACAAATCACAAACCCAGAGAACCTAGACAACAATGAGGACACTAACAGAGACTCACATAGATCTAATCTACATGGGAAGTAGAAAGTATAAAATGGCAAGATCTCCTGAATAAATTGGGAGCATGGGGACCTAAGGGGAGGATTGAAAGGGAGAGAGGAGATGCAGGGAAAGGAGCAGAGAAAAATGTAGAGCTCAATAAAAATCAATAAAAAATGTAATTAAAAAAGAAATGCCACATTTAAAAAACTTATAGGATTTAAACTGCATGGCCTACCAGTATTATATGGGTTGTTACTATATATGATCTATATCTGTATATCCATCTATTTACACACACACACACACACACACACACACACACACGCACATTCATATGCTCATGCGCACACACAATGTTTTTATTGTGCTTATCCATTGGTTGTGAGTCTGTTTCTGGAGTACTTATTTTTATTTTTCATTCAAAAATTTCCACTTTTTCCCCTCCTTCCCTCCTGCCCCTCCACTCCCCTTCCTCCCTCCCCCTCCAGTCTTAAGAGAAGGCAGGGTACCCTGCTCTGTGCAAAGTCCAAGGCCCTCTCCGCTCCTGTACTGGTTTTTTGGGACCCTAGTCTATTTGGATGCATACCTTTCTGGAGTACTTTCTTTTTTTAAAAAACATAGAACCCACTATCTCATGAACACAGTTCCTATTCACTTGCGGCATATGTGTGTGTTTGGCACAGCTGCCCAAACCCTGATTTTACCATCTCTTATTTCAAGAGAGATTATGATGACTGACAGCTAAACTCTTGTGGTGAGGTGAAGCCTGTGACTTGAAAGTCTTTGGTAATGCTGAGTTCTTACACATAATGTCCTCTAATTCTTCATATTTTTCAATTTAAAAAATTTAGAAATTTTATGTTTATGGGTATTTTGCCTGCATGCATATATGTGTGCTGCATGCATGCCTGATGCCTGCAGAATCTGGAGAGGACATTGAATCTGCTAGATTGTAAGAGTTTTTTCAGAACCATCATGTGGGTGCTTGGAATCAAACCTGGGTCCTCTTGAAGACCAGCGAGTGCTCTTAAGCTAGAGCCATCTCTTCAGCCCCAGTAACCTCTGCTCCTGAGGGAACATTATCACAGAGAACTAGCCAGTGTACAGAATTTGCAGTAGGAAGGACCAGGAACCAAGTTGAGATCTATGTCATCAACATGTGACCAAGTGAGAAGCCAAAGTATAGTCCAGACTATTCTGAACATGTGTTGTCATTAAATGCACATTTGGCCTTTTCTCTGTTTCCTGGCATGCCAGTCCTAATGGCTTTGGAATCTTCCCAATGGTATCTGTTTGACAGAAAATTGATTAAAAACAAAGAAAGAAGAAAGAAGTCTCAGTACTGCTAAATTTTGAAAAGGAGCTCACTTCTAGTTAGTTCCAGTTATGTCAAGTTTTACTCATTCAAAAAATACTTCTGAGTTTCTGCCAGGAAGCCATATTAGACATGTGCAATGAACACAGTCTGGTAAAGTCCACGCATAGGTAATGCATCCATGTCAAAACCAGGCCAAGCCTGCAGGCATGGGAATGAGCAGGGAATGGAGCATGTGCAGGTACCAGGTGCAGAGACGGCACCCAGAGTCTGTTCGAATTTTACTAAATTGAAACCCAGGTGTCAGGGTTGAAGAGATGTTAAGCAAGGATAGCCTCCCATGTTACTGTTGTTTTCTAGAATATTCTCCCAGGGAGCAGAAGAAATTGCCGCACAGGATTACAAAATATCATGTGGGGTGGACTGATCCTGAGAACCCACAGAAGGTGTCTGGGGAAAGACCAAGAGCTCCACACAGGGTAGTTATAGGCTAGGCTGGATTTCTAAGAGATGAGCTAGTGAACAACCTTGTGTGAGGGACAGAGTTCACATTCTGACAAGTATTGAATTTCTCTCCTGGAGCTAACTTATATTTAGAATGTTCTCAAGTCTCTCAGCTCTAAAACCCAAAACACAATGAGAAAATTGCTTAACTTGTGTCATTATTAAGATGTCTCTTGGAATATGA
Organism: Dicrostonyx torquatus; assembly: GCA_028555095.1. Lineage (NCBI taxonomy): Eukaryota > Metazoa > Chordata > Mammalia > Rodentia > Cricetidae > Dicrostonyx > Dicrostonyx torquatus. Next base: position 9,169,612 of record JAQHUG010000007.1, on the reverse strand, counting down.
GAAGGACATCTGCAAAACAAATATGGAGGACTGGAACCAGGACTTGAAATCTCTGAGACTTGGATATCTCCATTTATCTCCACGGCTTGCTTATCTCTACTGTCCTCAGTCTCTGTCAGTTTCCTTATTTTGGTTCTTGGTAAAGAGAGAATTTCTTTGCAAACAGTCAGGAGCCCTGTGGAAATCAGAACTTATTTTTGATCCCAAGGATGTACTGACTAACTGATCTTGAGCCAAAAGATTGGTTTAATCCCTGTAATCAGAGAGTAACCCACCCTGATCACCATATCTCGGAATGTGTATTTTCTGAAATAGAAGGGTACAGTCCTTTGTGGCCGACTCCTCCATTAAAACTATATTTTGTTCATAGCTTTTCCCCAGTAGGTAATGTCATTAATGGTTCCTCGGAGTTCTGTATTCACTTTCTTATAGCATGCAGTTCCTAGCAGAGACTTTGATCAAGTACATACATGTGTTCAAAACAATCAATTCGAAAACACTTTATGCCATTTGAATCATTGGCCCTTGACCTTATCATTTCACTAATATCCATTATGAAGTGAGAAATAAGCTTTGGCTAAAGCAGATAATGGAGGTTTGGGTGTGTGTGTTACAGAAAAATTATGAACCTAATCTGCCCAATACTTGCTTCTTTCTTGAGACATTTGCATTTTAAAGTAGCAAAAGAATGCTCTTGGTTCTGCTGTCCAGAGTTTGAACAAACCCTGTCATTGGAAGCGAACAGAGATAGAGTCAGCCAGCTGAGGTCCCATGTGTGTTCTGTTGGCCAATGAAGAAATAAATACAGTGATTGTGGATAGTGTGACAAGGGGTATCCCACTGAAGGAACTGTGGATGACATGCCTCTCAAGAGGAAGGGAAACATAGGTTGTTAAGAACAGCATTCTGTTTTCTTGTGTCTTCTTCAATTTCTTTCTTCAAAGTGAAGAAGACATTAGAAAATGGAGAGATCTCTGATGCTCTTGGATAAGTAAAATTAATGTAGTAAAAATGACAATCTTATCAAAAGCAATCTATATATCCAATGCAATGCCCAGCAAAATTCCAGCAAAATTCTTCACAGACTTCAAATGAACAATACTCAACTTCATATGGAAAAGGAAGAAATCCAGGATAGCCAAAATAATCCTGTACAGTAAAGAAACTTCTGAAGGCATCAAAATTTCTGCCTTCAAACTCAACTATAGAGCTACAGTACTGAAAACAGCCTGGTATTGACATAAAAACAGACAGGAGGAGCAATGGAATTGAATCAAAAACCCAGATATCAGTCCATGCACCTACAAACACCTTATTTAACAAATAAGCTAAAAATATAAGTGGAAAAAGGAAGTATATTCAACAAATGATGCTGGCATAATTGGATATAACATATAGAAAAATGAAAATAGATTCATATCTATAGCCATGCACAAAGCTCAATTCCAAATGTATCAAAGATCTCAACATAAAACTAACCATACTGAACCTCATAGAAAAGAACATGGGAAGTACTCTTAAACACATTAGCACAGGAGACCACCTATGAAATATAACCCCAGTAGCATAGACCCTGAGAGAAACAACAAATGGCACCTCCTAAATCTGAGACGCTTCTACAAGCAAAGGACACAGTCAACAAGACAAAATGGCAACCTACAGAATGGGAAAAGATCTTCATCAGACCCACATCGAACAGAGGGCTGATCTCTAAAATATACAAAGAACTAAAAAAAGCTTGACATCAAAAGAACAAATAATGCAATAAAAAATGAGGTACAGACCTAAATAGAGAACTTTTAAAAGAGGAATCTAAAATGATTGAAAGACACTTAAGAAAATGCTCAATATCCTTAGCCATCAGAGAAATGCAAATCAAAACAATTCTGAAATTCTATCTTATATCTCTCAGAACGGCAAAGATCAAAAACACTGATGAAAACTTAAGCTGGAGAGGATATGGGGTAAAGGGAACAGTCCTCCATTGCTGATGAGAGTGTAAGCTGGTACAGACACTTTGGAAATCAGTATGGTGATTTCTCAGAAAATTAGGAAACAACCTACCTCAAGACTCAGCAATACCACTTTTGGGTTTATATGCAAAGGATGCTCAATCATACCACAAGGACTTGTGCTCAACTATGTTCATAGTAGCACTGTTTGTCACAGTCAGAACCTGGTAGCAACCTAAATGCCCCTCTACAGAAGACTAGATAAAGAAAATGTAGTACATTTACACAGTGGAGTACTACACAGTGGAAAAAAATGGTATCTTGAAATTTTCAGGCAAATAGATGGATCTAGAAAAAAACATATTGAGTGAGGTAAACCAGACTCAGAGAGACGAATACAATATGTACTCACACATTAGTGCTTTTAGATATAAAACAAAGAAAAACCAGGCTACAGTTCACAATCCTAGAGAGCCTAGACAACAAAGAGGATCCTAAGAGAGATATACATGGATCTAATCTACTTGGGAAGTAGAAAAAGACAAGATCTACTAAGTAAATTGGGAGCATTGAAATCATAAGAGAGAGTAGAAGGTCAGGGGGAGGAAGGGAGGTGAGTGGAGAAAAATATTTAGCCTAATAAAAACAATAAAAAAGCAAAAAACAACAAAAGGCGAACAGCATTCTACCCACTAATGCTTTGCCTTTCCTCGTCTTTAAAATTCTAGAAATGTCCTTGACTTTGCATAGCAGTTAGTTCCTCTGTCGTCACAGAACGTTTATGGACAGGACACACTGAAATGTATTTCCAGGAATGTAAAGGCTACTGGGAGTCAGTCTGTCCTGCGTTCATGGGGCAAGAGTTTATTTGCCACTTATGTTTGAGGAGGTTTGACTGTCCTGGGCTTCTCTTTTTGATCTAGCTTTTTAAAAATGAAGCAACTGTTTCTTGTTATTTTTAGACAGAGCTCACCATTTGCTACTTCCGTTCCCCAAAGACTGCCTGAGACATAAACAACATTCTCAAATTAGAAGCAGAGAGTAGCCATTTGTATACATGGAGATAGCAGAGCCTGTCCACTGCTCCCAGTTGGCCTCTAACTTGGGAAGGCCAGGAGATCTGAACCCATGTTGAAGGTTGCTAACAGCATTTTTCTTACCACTTTTCCTCTCTGGTAAGCATTCCCCTTAATGTCTACACCATTGAGAATCCTGACAGATTGATTTGGGACTGCTGGCTTGCATTTATGTTTGTGGTCAGGGAGAAATTGTATGCTAAATCTACCGAAAAAACCATTTTTAATTAAAATCCTGGCCCTCATGACACCAGTCTCAATGAATACCATTTATTATTTTCTACAGATGGAATCTAAAGTCAAAGGAGCATAGTTCTTATGAGCTATGTTAGGGATTTTAAATCTGAAAAGCATAATTTGAGAATCCTGCAATCCAGTGTCTTACACGAGAGGTCTGTTTCCCTGGAAGCTTCAAACATAGGTGAAGGACTGACAGAGTCTTCACTGTTCTTGTACCTCATCTGGAGATAGGCCCCCTGACTTCACAGAAGGACTGAGACAGAGGGACTGTTGAAATAAGAAACTGAGGTGAACCTCTGTCCCTACTGCAGTTCTGGTTCAGTCATATGGAACTGAAACTTCCTTGGACTGTATTTCAGCATATTTAATCTGCGTTGGAGAGCCGGAATGAGATGAATAAGAAAGATTTTACCTGCACTCCATGGGAAGCAGCCCAATGAGGCCACATATTTTGTTTTCCACATGGAAAATGATGGTCATGAAAAAAGAATAACAGAGCTTTGAACTAGGACTTGGGGAGCTTGAATACAGATACTGTTTACTTTCCTATTTGTTCTGCCACACTGAATTGTCTCCAAATGTGGGGTTCTTAACAATCCCTGTGGTGGATTCAGAAGCTTGTCTGCTGCAAGGGGGGCACCCTTTTCAATATCGTTCAGCAATTTGGAAGGAGATGGCTTGATTGCATTATCTCATGTTCTCCTTCTGTGAATATTTGCTCATCTTTGTGTAACACACAGGCGTTTAGGTAGATTTGATAATGTGGTTTTGATTCCATTGGGTTTATTTGCAGTTCAGGAAGTGATACAGCATTATCATTTGTTTTCAGAAGTTATCGGGTGGAAAGCTGCACTTTTTGAAAGAAAGTTTTTAAATAAGACAATTTGATAGGAAAAGTAATATTAGGGAAAAAGTAAAATTAGCATGAAGATAGATTTTCCCAGGCCCGGAGTTTGGGAAACACAAGTCACATTGTATCGCTTTTCAAACAGACTTCAGAAATAATTGACGACGAACTCCCTACCTCTCTGTGCGTAGTTATGTGTGAAAATAAGAAAGGAGAAGTGGAGGCAGAGAAAGAGGGAAAGAAGAAGAGGAGGGGGTGGAGGAGGAAGAAGGGTGAAAGAAGAAGGAAAAGGCTTATTAACATTTCCTTTAGATTCATAGCCTCATTTCTTCCCTAATTGGAAATATTCTTAATATTCTTAGAGGGTATGGTGGACACTTTGGGGGCTATTTTAAATCAACTTCCATCTACATTTCAGAGATTTTAAATCTCAAACATGTAATTTAATCTCCAACATGAAAGTAGAATGTGTAGGTATGTGTGTGTCCTATGCTTTCATATTGATAATGTATATGTTGGGGAATTGATGCACATATGTGTATATATTTGTGCATAGCTGAAGTTTATATTGTGTGTCTTCCTCAATTCCTCTCCACTCTTTTTAGGAACTTTCTGAGTTGACTATTCTAGCTAGTCAACTATGGTCTCTGCCTCTTGAGTACTTGTAGTAATGAGGGATGGCCGCGTCCCTTGTTCTGTCCCACCGCCCTGTTAGCCTATACCCAAAATAATTACACAGAAACAGTATTCATTGAAATACTGCCTGGCCCATTATCTCCAGCCCCTTATTGGCTAACTCTCACATATTAATTTAACCCATCTCCATTAATGTGTATTGCCACTTGACTGTGGCTTACTGGCATGAGTCTAACCAGTGTCTGTCTCGGGCAGGAGAGCCATGGCATCTGCCTGTCTGTTCTTCTTCCAAGAATTCTGTTTTGTCTACTCTGCCCACCTAAGGGCTGCACTATCTCTTTATTAACCAATGAAAGCAACCAGAATACAGAAGGACCTCCTACACCAAGTACTGAAATTACAGGTGGCCACTATGAGTGCCTGGGTTTTTATGTGGATTTTGGAGAGTCTAAGTCTAGTCCTCTAGACTTTATCAACAAGCCCTCTAGGTTATAGTTCCTAATTAACCCCATGCTAGAGTCCATTTAGGAGTCTCTTACTGGTCACTATACTCTGTAGTAAATCATTTGCAGGTGTTTCATGACTCAGTATTGGCTCAGGACCAGCAAGGCCACATTCTCAGTAAAAAGGAGATTTGTTTTCCCCAGAGGGACAGGAGACAGGGAATAAGAGATAAAGACAGGAGATATAGGGCTAGGAAGAAGGGGAAGAGAACAAGGGAGAGGGATCTGGGGTATTTGTCATGGGAGGGCTGTTGTGCTTTTGATGGTGGGTACGTTTGTCTCGTTTCTTTTCTCTTTCCCTTCTTGGTCATGAAGGAAACGGTTTATTCAATCAAATGGTCTTTGCCATTATTATATGATATTTTCACTGTTATTCTAGCAACAATACTTCTGTATGCCTGCTCTTGATGGGAACTGATGAAACCATGAGTCAAAACTAAACATTTTCTCTTTATAGGTTGACTAACTCAGAAACTTTGTTGTAATAGAAAAACTTAGCCTAAGTAGCTATTCACATAAGTAACTTTCAGAATACAACAGTGAGGCTTGAAAATGGTAATTCAAAGGTGTCAGGAAGGAGGTACAACTGGGTAGCAGCAAGGAGGCAAATATTCTGACACTACATCGCTGTTGATATGATTGAATGAGTCACACCTGTTGTCCTACATAGAGGCACATGGAAAGGTGGTGTGCTAAAAAGGAATGTCCCAATTGGGGACAAGACAACAATGCCCACGGCACAGTCAAGAATCACAAGTAATAAATGGTCACATAGGAACTTCAAAGAATGGAACCTTCTTTGAGCTACCCCTTTTTAAATTGTACCTTTTCCTGTCCATCTCACTCTTGGTTGATTAATAAGCCCTCTTGCCAAGTACCGTCTTCTTCAACCTGTTCTCTATTACTCTACCATCTTCTTCTTCTTTCAAAACTGCTGTCTTCTCAGTACAATTCATTTTGACCATGACCTAGATCTGAAGCTCATAATAGCAACCTGTTACCCTCTTTGGATCTGTTATTCCATGCATTCTTTCCACAAGTCTCCAGAGAATTGGTTATTACCAGTCACCACATAAACCTAAGGTTAGACAACTCTCACAAACTGTCATCTCGTTTTCCCTCATTTCTAAAGAAAATCTTTTTGTTAACCTGCCCTGGACTTGACCAGTATCAGGGTCTGGGCTTCAGTATGTCCCAGTTTTGTGCTTGCAGTTTCCTGTAGGTGGTGCCTATAGAGTCGACAAACTGAGTGAATTAATTAGCATGTATTAGAAATGAATGCAAAAAACACATGCTTCTGAGTAATACACACTTTGTCAACAAAATGAGCTACTTAACTCAGGGGTAGTATTTAGGTCTAGTGTTCCACAAGATAGCTAAGCTAGACAAATCTTCCTAATTCAAGTCTTAATCTGAAAAAATAAAGAAACACCTAGAGTTTAAAGTCATATTTTCCAAGAAACTTTCTGGCTAAGTTGATAATTGCTATCAATGTTCTTTGTCCTGATTTGTAAAATTTTCTATTGATTCATTGGGAATTTCACATCATGCAACCCAATCCCATTCATGCCCAGTCCTTCCGTGTCTACCCTCCACCCTTGTATAGCCTCTCCCCAAAAAGAAACTTTAAAATATTAGAAATAAAAATTAAAAAATATAATCCCTTTGCTCCTCCATCTTTCCTGTATCTCCATCACTTATTCATTTGTCATAGTGGCAGCAGGAGCCACAGTGTGTCACACATTAAAATTCTTTTGACAAAACAGATTTACTTGAGAATATTCTTTGCAATGAGTCATTCATTGGTCTGGTTCAAAGCTTCTGGCTTCTGCTGTACTATCAACACTGGACCTTCACTGAAACTCCTCTCAGGTATCCTGCTGTTGCCCCAGTCATGGAGATCCTGTGGTTATGGTTCTGCAGGACCAGTCACTTGCTCCAAACAGATGGGTTAGATGTTTGGGTGGGTCATCTCATAGCCCTGGATGTGGGCTTGGAGGGAACCTGGGTTCGTAATCCCAGGCCTCTACCATGACACCTCTTCCCCACCCTTGGTCATCCAGCCAGTTTTCCCACCCCCATACCTCCAAGGTGAGCTCTCTCAGGGCTGATGAGGGGCAAAGCCATTTCTCCTATGTCAATGACACCAGAGCCAGCTCTCCTGTGCCCTTACCACCAGGGTCAGCTCTGCTGTATTCATTTTCTATTTAAAAGGGTTTTTTTTTGTAGTTTTCTCCTTTTTTATTGCATTTAAATTGTGGAAGCAAAGTGACCAAATGAGACTATGTGTAAAAGAACTCTGCAGTCAAATGCATATGTACCTACATTAATATACTATATATGTGAATATGTATACACATATAGGACTGGCTTCCATTTTCCAGGATCAAATTTGTGTGTTTTAAAAGTTAAATGATTTTTAAAGTGAGCAAAGAAAAGAATAGGGGAAGGACTTCCCTTTGAATATGGACAAAGACAGCACAGAGTTGTTTCCTTCTGAAGACTTTGTGTGAGGTCCCCTGTCCTTGAGGAAGTACTTCATGTTTCAGTAGACAAAAGTATTTCTTTCCTGTCACTACAGGTCCCCAAGTGGCTTCAATTGCATGGTTCCTCTCTATCCCTGTGGCTTGCTACCACCCTGGAGCCTCCACTACCTGATTCCAGCATCAGTTCTGATGGATCAATACCCAAGTTGTATTCCTTATTTGGTACTTTGCAAGTCACATCTGGAAGGACATTTAGAAAACCATAATAAATAACAACAGCATGGCAGAAAATTTACCTCTGCATGGTCTTTTGATGTTAGTAGTTTTGCATTGATTAGTGTTCACAGATCAAATTTTATTTGAACTGATTGATTTCCTTTGAATAACCTCTATAATGGTGACACTTGTAAGAAGCTAACAAGGGCTAAATAAGGGCATAGTAGTAGGATCCTTATCCAGCAGTAATGTTGTCTTATGAGAACAGGAAGAGGTAGAGGAGCATGTGCACACAGGAAAATGTATAGCATGAAGCCACTAGAGAAGGCAGACATCTGCCAAATGGAAAGAGAAGCCTTGCAAGAAGTCAGTCCTACCAAAGTTTGATTGGTGGGCTTTCAGCTTTTAGAACCTGAAGAACATTTCTGTTGCTTAAAGCAAACTGCATCCTGTTTCAGCATCCTTAGCACATGAATAGCTGTAGTGATGGACATGAGTGATGCAGATGTTCTTACCATGATAAAGAAAGTGTGCTCATTGGTTTGTCAACTTGACACAAAATAGAATCATCTGGGAAAAAGGAACCTTGATTCATCAGACTGACCTGTAGGCAAGTCTGTGGGCCTTTCATTTGCTTGATTAACAATTGGGGTGAGAGTGTCCAGCACTCTGTGAGTAGATCCACCCATGGGCAGATGCTCACAGGTGATATAAAAAGCAGAGAAAAATGTAGAGCTCAATAAAAAATCTATAAAAGAAAAAGAAACCAGACTGAGCAAGCCACAAGGAACAATCTTGTAAAAGCATTGTTCTCGGCGCTTTCTGTTCCTGTTCCAGTCTTGAGTTCTTGTCAAATCTTTCTTTAATGGATTGTCACTCTGGATATGTAAAGCAAATAAACCCTTTGCTCCCTAAGCTGCTTTTGGTCCTAATCTTTATTGCAATAGAAACTAAACTGACACAGAAGTGTTTTTCAGGAATGGTGGTAGATCATGTGACTCGGGATTGCAAGGGTCCTGCCATTTCCTTGCACCATCTAATCCTCCAGCATTCCAGAATGCCAGATGCCAGGTGATGGAACAACACTTTCTTTGGGAAGTAAAAGGTATTTCTGTATCCCTTCTCCCTGCATTCTTCATAGGTGACAAAACTAGTGTTTTCCTAACTGTTTTTGTGATAGAAAGATGAATAGCAAGACATTTCACCTGAGAGAGCAAGGTCATCCTCCTTTCTTTCATAGTTCTTCAACCCACATTTTAAATTAAATTCCCGGCAATCTGAGATGTCTTTTTGATTTTTCACACCAGTTTGATTTTATAGATGTCTTTTGACAGTGGACAATTTTAACATCTGCCTTCATGAAGTTTTCAGGTCTGTTCTGCTCTTGTAGTTAAATAGAAGGGAATGTGTCAAAATATACATATGAATACATGTACATACACACATACATACAAACACACACACACACACACACATATATATATATATACACACATTTCAATTATGTATGTTGTGAGCATTTCCAGTTTTCCCTGAGCTAGTTCCAAAATGAATCAGTTGCTTGGCCTTCAGCAGACACTCAGTTATCCTGAACATTTAAAAGATTCATTTGAAGCCCTAGTCATTCAGTCTTCATAGAGAAGCATGCTCTTCAAAGAAGAGCCCTTTGCCTTTAAGAATATGTCAAGGCATTCTTTTATGAGGGGCATGGATAATTTTCTCCACAGACACAAGAATGTAGGCACTCATATTTTAATCAGAGCCTACTGAATCCTGTCAGTACATGGTGGATGATGTTCTTTAACCCCGGGTATACACATGTGTGTGTGTGTGTGTTTGTGTGTGTATATACGCCCATGTACACACATAAAAAATATATGCACATAGAAACAGACTCACATGCACACATAGCTTCTGGTATTTGTATCTACTCTGTTATTATGGTTACAAAAACATGTGCATTGTATCTATAAATTATCTTGTAGATTCCAGGCATGGCTACAGATGCTAGGACCAGGATGGCATAAATATGGCTTTTCTTCAAAGAACCTGTAGTAGTGTGGCTTCCATCAAGCTCATGAGATTACTGAGCAGCTGCACTGGAAGCAGATGGGCTACAAAGTCCTGATACCAATGTAAAGAGTAATGAGCCCATGAGATTGTTCAGCAGGTAAAGGCACCTATGCCAAGCTTGAGTGTGAATGCCTTGAAAGAGGAAACTGGTTCTTGTAGGTATCCTCTGATATTGACACATGTGCAATGGCATATACTGCCCCCATGCACGAACATGTATGTGAGCACACACATACACAGACATGGCATAAAATAAAAGGTAAAATATTCAAAACCCTAAGAAAAAAGAATTATAATGAGAACTGAGCTGAACTGATTCCTTGAAGTCCTTAATAATGAGTCATCAGAAATTCTTTATTTAAATATAAGTATTAATTACATCTGAAAACATTCTGAAAATGCTGATTGTCGAGATTTGTGGTTGTTGTTGTTGTTATTGTTGTTTTGGCGCCACTCAAGTTGCAATTAGAGAATCATTCTGACAGCCATCACTGTCCCTGCACCTGTTTCCTGAGCAATGATGAATATCCATTTTGGTACTCTGCCACAAAGCCAGTACCTCATTTCTTGCTTCGGGGAGGCTGTGGTGTAGGGAAGAGGTCTGTATTAATTGCTGATGTGTCACTCAGTTTTCTCTTCTTGGAAATTCTGAGGTAGAATTAATTTATGTTTATATGGTACTAATAGGAAAACAAAACAAAAACTGACATGACTGTGAAAGAAAAAAACCAAGCCATTCTTAAGGAATGGAGTAATGTGTTGTCTAAACAATGGATGAAAGAAGCTTTCAAAAATAATTGATGTATGAAACACAAGTTAAACTTGAAGCTGTCAGTATTGAAATAGGATCCCATTTGTGTCTTCCTCTGCTAAGTCTAATTTGTAAGGAATTCTAGGCAAAAAAGTGACAAAGTCCACCTTCTTCTCCTCTCCTTTCCCTGACAGTATTTCAGGTACTGGGAAATGACTGTCCACTCTCCCCAAAGCTACAGTGTCATACTGAACACCAAACACATAGCACTTAACCACTGTTGTTTCCTTGCTTGTGCAAGAGAGCCTGCTGCTATTAAATGCAGTCCTAGAGATCATCTATTGAAATGATGCTTTCAAACTGTCCTGTGCAACAGATATTAATACCTGTCTGGGACAGTCTTATCTGTGTAATAGTGATGTTGTTAAAAATAAAATTTAACTGTTTGCTGATGATATGATAGTTTACATAAGTGATCCAAAAAATTCTACCAAGGAACTTCTACAACTCATAAACACTTTCAGCAATGTAGCAAGATACAAGATTAACTCAAAAAAATTAGTAGCCCTTCTGTACACAGATGATAAAAGGACTGAGGAAGAAATCAGAGAATCAACACCCTTCACAAGAGTCACAAATAGCATAAAATATCTCGGAATAACTCTAACCAAACAGGTGGAAGACTTGTATAAAAACAACTTTAAATATTTGAAGAAAGAAATTGAAGAAGACACCAGAAAGTGGAAAGATCTCCCATGCTCTTGGGGAGGAAGAATTAATATAGTAAAAATGGCAATCTTACTGAAAGCAATCTACCAATTCAACGCAATGCCCATCAAAATCCCAGCAAAATTCTTCAAAGACCTCAAAAGAATGGTACTCAACTTCATTTGGAAAAGCAAAAAAAAACCCAGAGAGTCAAAAACAATCCTGGGTAATAAAAGGGCTTCTGGAGGCATCACAATCTCTGATTTCAAACTCTACTACAGAGCTAGAGTACTGAAAACAGCCTGGTACTGGCATAAGAACAGACAGGAGGACCAATGGAACCAAATAGAAGACTCGGATATCAATCCACACATCTTTGAACGCCTGATATTTTGATAAAGAAGCAAAATATATCAAATGGAAAAAAGAAAGCATATTTAACAAGTGGTGCTGGCATAACTGGATATCATCAACATATAGAAAAATGAAAATAGAACCATATCTATCACCATGCACAAAACTCAAGTCCAAATGGATCAAAGACCTCAACATAAAGCCAGCCACACTCAACCTTATAGAAGAGAAAGTGGGAAGTACACTTGAACGCATTGACACAGGGAACCTCTTCCTAAATATAACCCCAACAGCACAGACACTGAGAGAAACAATTAAAAATGGGACCTCCTAAAACTGAAAAACTTCTGTAAAGCAGAGGAGATGGTTAACAAGACAAAATAACAGCCTAGAGAATGGCAAAAATCTCAACTAATCCCACATCAGACAGAGGTCTGATCTCCAAAATATACAAAGAACTCAAGAAATTGGACACCAAAAGATCATATAATCTAATAAAAAAAATGGAGTACAGACCTAAACAGAGAACTGTTGTAAAAGGAGGGCAGCTGTGTCCCGCTGCCGAGAAGTGGGGCTCTTTTCCCGGCACCCGGCTCCCAGCCCCCAGTCATCGGCCTGCTCAGCCGCTGGTTGCTTGTACCCGAAATAACCAAATGAGAATTGTATTCATTTAAATACTGCCTGGCCCATTATCACTAGCCTCTTCTTGGCTAGCCCTCACATCATAAACTAACCCATTCCTAATAATCTGTGTGTCACCACGAGGTGGTGACTTACCAGAAAAGTCTAACCTGCATCCATCTCTGGTGGGGGCGTCATGGCATCTCTCTCACTTCCTTTCTCTCTCACTGCCTTCCATTCTGTCTACTCTGCCCACCTAAG
>JAQHUG010000007.1:9068655-9113122 GCA_028555095.1 Dicrostonyx torquatus | reverse complement strand
AGTTTCAGTGCCTGTGCCATTGTTGATAATTTGGCTTTAAAATGAGAGATCAAGGAAATTATTGAAAACTAAGTCCTGCAAAAATGAATGGAAGTCAGAAAGCAGCAAAGCTACTGATCTGGAGATAGTTTCAGCAACTAAGCAGACATATATGGAAATAAAATGTTCACATTAGTAGGAGGAGGGAAGGGAATTCACAGCCATTCTCTGGAGAAACTGAGAGAAAAGTGATGAAAATGTAACCTTGCCAGGGGTAAACAGCAGGTATCACCACCCAAAGCATTTCACTACCCATTCCTTTTCATCAAAATGCCTTGAGAAGTCATAGTGTGTAGTAAGGGAGTGATGAAAAATCCCCTATCATCTGAAGTGGTGGACCCAGAAGATGGACTGGACTGCAAAAATGACTCCCTGTGTTCAGAGGAGGCAGGAGATAAATATTTATAGTGGTCACTTGCTATCAATTTGATCCCCTATGAGTTAGCACATCCAGACTTGATATAATACTGACTTCAAATATCCCCATGTGAGCAATTTTTCTTAGCAGCTCTTTTAAGGGACAGGACAGAGAGTGAGGGTAATGGAAAGATAATAGAAGGTATCTCAGCTCTCTGTTTCCACATCTGAACAGCTACAATTTATACTTCAGTAATTCAATTTTTTTCTCTTTGTGCACAGTAAGTATTCATTCTGTCTATGATTGTAATGCATGCTAGACCTAGAACTAAGTTAAAAGAAAAAAAACTCGGCCTTAAAATAATAATGCTTTAGAAAGGAAGGGAATTAATACAATAAGAAGCCTAAGTTATAGCATTAGGTGACAATAGTTACTGTGCCCTTTATATGTGACAGGCTTTGCCCTAAGTCATTGTAAATTGAAGCATGCAGCATTCAGTGACAAGTTAGTGAGCATCTACTGTGTACTAGAGAAACAATGTAGTAAGACCCATCTTTACATTAAATTGCCCATAGTACACTGGTCATGACCACTTGTAAACAAATACAGTAGCTATTAATGTGTACAATAGTAGAGATAAGTACTGTGGGGGGCATAAAGCACCAATTTGTCCTGAGATGTTGAAAGCAAATTCTACATTGCAAGAGAAAGGAAGCACATTGTGGGGTTCACCTGTTGTTTGTGATTATGTCTCCAGTGATGGATCAAATGGTAGCACATGGAGGATCAAGGAATTTGTGGGTGATCACTTGAATGATTGAAACTTCATCTAAATGAGACTTGAGTAGCATTGAGACCATGTAGAGAAGGAGTGGAATAGAAGGCAAAGAAAAGGAAGTTAAGATTGTGTGTAGGATGAATGTAAAGGGCCAGAGCTGGAAGCTCTGAAGACAGTAGAAGATGCTTCTGATGTAGCAATGGAAGCTGATGGGGCTTCTTATGAACCATAGCTCCTGGAATCAATTTATTGTGTGTCCCTTAATTTAGTTCTTGTTCTTAGGAACTGTTATGGTCAGTACAAGGTGATCATGATATGGGATTCCCCTCTGTATGATAGGAATATGTTTTATTACCATTGCTTAATAAAGAAGCTGTTTAGGTCTATGGCAGGGCAGAATTAAACAAGGCAGGAAATCCAAGCAGAGGTAGAGGGGGAAAGAAGGCAGAGTCAGGAAGATGCCATGTAGCCACCAAAGAAGCAAAAGGTAACAAACCAGGAGCCTCATGATAAAATATAAAATAATAGAAATGGGTTAATTTAAGATGTAAGAGTTAGTTAATAAGAAGCCTGAGCTAATAGGCCAACCAGTATGTAATAAATATTAACCCTCAGAGTTGTTATTTCATAAGCGGCTGTAAGAACTAATGAGGGGGACCTTGTATGTGGAGAGAAACCAGTCTGGGGGGGGACCAGCAGAATGGAGAATATTTGTAGTCACATGATCAAGAAGTGTGGTATGCCAGTTTGGAATGTGAAGAAAGAGCCATTCTGTAAGCCTTTCATGACTCTTTTGTACATATGTCAAGTCAGAAGACAACCTCCAACCACCACATCCATGAACAAGACAGAAGTGTTTGCCTTCTTATACCCTGGAGATCTGAGGGCTGTTGGCACAATGAAACTTGGTTTGTAATATTCAAGATCACATTGCTATGCTTGATGGGTGATATAGAGTTTTGGAATAGAAATATGGAGAATTCATGAGTATGCATCCCAAGGCCTTATAATACACAATACATATTTATGAGATGTCCATCTGATAAAGAGAATATCCCAGCAATAAAATTGTACATTTACCATCTCATTTTTACCGGGCTTCTGTTTTCTATGAATAACCCGTGTACTGCTTTCAAATATGATAGATTAGCCTTAGCATTTTAATGAATCTAAACCCTCCATTATGCAATTTGTTACATCTGGTTTCTTCCACCAACATCATATATGAGATATAAACAACCCTGTTGCTTATAAGATATCTCATTCATTTTATTGATATGTGCATTTTTAAATGAATGTGTCATAATTTATACTATGATCACTTTGTTTTTGATAGCACCAAATAGTGCTGTGTGATGTTTACTATTGCTAACCTGACAGGATCTAGAATCTTCAAGGAGCCCGTCCTCTGGGTATGTCCCTGAGTGATCATCTAGATGAGGTTTATTGAGATATGAAGACCACCTCAACGGTGTGCAGCACTATCCTATGAGTGGTGCCCTGGCCTGAATAAAAAAGAGAAAGTGAGCCGGGTGGTGGTGGCGCTCGCCTTTAATCCCAGCACTTGGGAGGCAGAGGCAGGCAGATCTCTGTGAGTTCGAGACCAGCCTGGTCTACAAGAGCTAGTTCCAGTGCAGGCTCCAAAGCCACAGAGAAACCCTGTCTCGAAAAAACAGGAGAAAGTGATCTAAGCAGCAGCAACGTTCTGTCTCTGCTGGGTGCAAGGTGTCCAACCAGCTGCCTCGTGCTCTTGCCAGCATGTCTCCCCCACCACGGTGGACAAGAACTCTGAAACAAAATGAATCCTTTCCCCGTTAAATTGCTTCGTTAGGGCATTTTATCAGAAAAGCAATGCAAACGCCTAATAGTTGTTGTTGCCCTATCTTTGTGTACACTTGGTGTATGCATGTGTGGAAGTCAAAGGTTGATATTAGTCATCTTCCTCTGTCTTACATTTAGAGACAGCAACTGTCACGGAGCCTGAAACTGCTGTTCTTACTAGACTAGCTGGCAAGTTAGCCCTGGGTTCTCCTGGGATCTGCCTATAATGACTTATCAAAATCAGGGGGCATAGGCATGTACCACTGCTCCTGACTTTTACATAGCTGTAACACAACAAGCCCTTTACCTGCTAAGCCATCTCTGAGCCCCAGCATATGTCTTAATGTATGGTTTGGAGATTTTATGTATTTCTTGAGTTTCTCGACATGTACCAAATATGCCCATGTTCACCTTTAGTGTTTATTACAAAATTGCTCTCCTCCAGTGTCTGCACATTTTCTCTCCCATCAGCATTGCATGGCCTCCACTTGCTGCCCGCCACTTCGTTATTGATCTGCTCTCATAGAGTCTAGCTGAGTGTATTGTGGTATGTCCTTCATTTCATTTTCATTTCTTTGGTGCCTGATAAGCTTGAGATTTTCAGGTGTTAATTTGCTGTTTGAATACCTATTGTTGTGAAATGCTTTCTCCATTATCACAAGAGATTTGATCTGCCCTGTATTACCCATAAGTTTTTTTGTGTATAGTTTGTATGTGAGATACTTGTTAATCATACCTGTTACAAGTATTTTTTTTCCTTTTTCTTGTTTTGATTTTTTTATTTTACTTTCTTGGTGGAACTTTTAATAAACTAAGTTTTTCTTCTGTTTAATGAAAATATGTTGTCTTTTGTTGTTATGACTGTTGACTTCTGTGTCTGATGTAACCACAAGTTTGGTTTTCAGTCCATAGTAACTTTGAGGACAATGTATGACCCTATCAGGGTTACATATGATTGATCCGCTTTTGAAAAAAAAACATCAATAGAAATGAAAATAGTTTGAAGGCCAGTCTGGCCTTCAAAGCCCTGTTTCAAACAAAAAAAGAAACAAAAAAAATTTCAGTTCATGTTAAATGACTTTTCATATGCAATAAACAGGATACTAATATTTTTAAAACTTCTATAAAAGTATTCATTGGACATTTTCACTTATATAACTTCTGTCATTTCTGCATATATCAGTGTTGCTTCTGCCAAGAAAGGATTTCTTATTAATTCAATTCTGGATTCTGCTACTTTTACCATTTCCACAACCTCTCAATGACTGGAGTCATACATGTCTGGTCATCAACATAAACCCACCAATTATATTCTTAAATTTTTGAGTGTTCTTCATTTTTTTGGCTTTATAATAGAATTATCTTTCACAGTTCGTGTAAGCAAACCCAAATATTCTACAATTGTGTTTCAATTGCAGCATAAATCTCTCTCTCTCTCTCTCTCTCTCTCTCTCTCTCTCTCTCTCTCACACACACACACACACACACACACAAACAGACATACACACTCAAAACAAACACAAACACCAACCTCAGTTGAATTTATGGCTTGACCCTTTTATACAAAAAACTGTATGACATATCCTTCCATTTATAGAGCTATAAGATTTTTTTCTATTGTTTTTTATGTGGTTTGTTTTGGATTGGTTTTCTATATGAAGGCTGCATCATTTTTAAGTTTGTTTCTACTCATTTAATGAAAGGTTTTTTTGTATTAAAAGCATGGTTTGTATTTCTGTAATTCATTTATAGATCCCTATTTGAAGCAACCTTGCAAACAACAATTGTTCCCATAAGTTATATTCATAACTCAAGCATGTTGACACATTTAAAACTATCATCTAAAAAAAACATATTTTACATTTAACTGGAAAAAAATACAAACTTTTAGAGTAATTTTACCAAGTGTGAAGAATGTCTGTTGTACTCCTTCCCTGATCCAGTCACTCCCAATCCTTTATCCTATGTAACTCAGTCAGTGGTTCATGAGTCTTTCATCTCCTGTCTCCCTTTCTACCTCCTCTTTTTTGCCCAGATGACACTATATCTCCTTCTGGTGACCTGCAAGGGAGTCCTGTATACTGTGAGATTCAAGTTTAAACACTTAAATTTCCTAAGCATTGGTGGACTATCCTCTGCAATCCAAGTGTAAATATCAATTTCAATGAATTTGATAGAATATTTTAATGCAATGAAAGATAATAATTTTACAATTAACCCAATCAGGTCCTTTGGCACATTTCTTCCCTTCTAGCACAAGATCCTATCTTAAATTATTCATTTGATTCCTTTGTCTCTTCTAGAGTGGAGTGCTTCTATATTATTTCTGTATTTTGTTCATTTGTGTGAGTATGTAATGTTTTATTTTATTTTGTGTGTGAATAGTATGTGGAAGATAATGTATGTATGTGGTGACATATGTAACTGAAGTTGTGGGTTTGTAGAAGTCAGAGGACAACTTCAGATGTTGGTCCTCACTTTCTAGCTTGTTTGACACAGAATCTCTTGTTTGTTGCTCCATATACCAGGTGAGCTGATTTGTAAGCATCTGGGGATTCTCTTGTGTCCACCTTCCATGTCATTGTAGGGAGGACTGAATTAGATACACACTATGGGGCCCAGCTTCCATGTGGATATCCAAACTTAGGTCCACACACTTGTTGCCCAGAGCTTTACCCACTGAGTCAACTATCCAGCCCATAATTGTTGTTTCTGAAAACTAAATTTCCTACAAAATGTTTCTCATTTTGAATTTGCCTAATGTTTGTCATAACCTGACTCAATGATATGACAAAAGTCATGTCCTTAGGGGATTACTTCTGCAATCAGTGGTGTTTATTTGAATCTTATTACTGGTATTTATTAGATGCTCCTGCCAAGAAATCTAATTTCTACAGTGCGTAGTCTTCTTCTTCAATCAGTAATCATTCTTTAGGAAGTAATCTTGAAGGTATTCAACATTTTATGTTATACTATTACTGCATTAAAACAGAAATGGACTGCTTTGCTGCTGGATTAAATCTGTCAATATTACATATTATTCTTTCTTTACTCAAATAATATATTACTTTCCTAATGGATAACTTTCATGTAAGATATAGGTATACTGTTTCTGGAGTGCTTAAAACTAGAATTTCAGATTTGTGTGAGCATGGGGTTATTTCTGCTTTTATTGTTTCAAAAGGGTCTCATGGTTTAGTTCTAGCTAGCTTGGAACTCTCTATGTAGACTTGGTTGGCCTTGAACTCACAGAGATCCACCTGCCTCTACCTCCCAAGTGCTGTGATAAAAGATGTGTACAATATTATATTCAGTTTATACATTTTGTTTTTTTAAAATGTTTTTATCGTGAAATATTTTCATAGTGCCTATTTAACAGTCCTAACCTGAAAATAAAAATTCCAAAAAGTATAAAAAATGGGAACTTCCTGAATGTAACTTAAGCCAAAGGTTCCACAGAGTGGGTGCTGAGTTCAATGTATGAGTTTAGGGGTGTGGCCCACAGTAATTGGCTTTGTCTAGCACCTTATCATGCTTTTTCAGTTTTCCATAGCCTTCCCCATATGATGTATTTAATTTAAAAACATAACAGTCAGTTTTATTATTTTATTATTACTATTTTACCTGGCAATATGCTTTTCTTATATTTTCTTATTTTCATGTGTATGTCTATATGGCATGTACATTTGCTTGTATGCCCATTTGCATGTGTACAAATGCACATGTGCAAGTATGTGAGTACATTTAGAGGGCCTCAGCTAATGTTGGAGCATCCTTGAGTTCTCTACTTTATTGACTTGAGGCCACTTAGTTAAACCCAGAGCTCACAAGGAGTCTAGCCAGTTTGCTCAGCAGTTCTGTCTCTGCCTTCTTAGCAGTGTAATTACAGGCAGTCCACCATGCCCTCCTGGCATATGCATGAGAATCTGGGAATCCAAACTCCTGTCTTCATGCTTGCTGCTTATGTGAGTATATTAAATGGCTGAGTCATCTCTGTAGCTCTCACAACTGTCTTTTAACTGAAATGTCTGTTTATTGTGTTATGATAGTTTAATAAGCCTTTGATAATTTCACACATATATACTTTGATGGTATTTTACTCCCACTCCTGAATCTATCCTCCCTATCAGTCTCCCAACTTCATGACCCCTTCTTAATTTTTTTGAAATAAACCACTAACTCCAGTATGTACTGCTATTATGTGACAAGTCTTCCAAGCAGCTTGCCTTTTCTGGGTAACCCTCAGCCTTCTTCATTATTTACTCTTGGAAAGAAGGGCCTAGTGAATGAGTCAGTTTCAGAAATTTCCTAAAACTACTTTGAATTTTTTTTTCCTTTTGTCTTAAGGTACTTCTCTTGGAGCTAGAATATTTCTGTTGGGAAGAAACTGCTCCAGAACAACTTCTCATATATACCTGGATGTGGGGCCAAACGCTGGATCATGGCTGACTTGAACTTTCCCTATACCAATAGCCATCAACTGTTATAACTCATGTAGGAGTGGAGGCTTGTAAGCTCCTTCCTACTCCATGCTGGACTGGCTTGATCATGTGCTGGTCTTATTCAGCCAACCTCAATTGCTGTGAGTTCATGAGTGCAGGAGCCCTGCCTGTTTATCCAGAAAACACTATTTTGTCATTATCATCCTCAACCTGTGACTTTTACAATCTTTCTGTCTTCTGTTAGCAATTTTGTATGAGTGCATCAACGTCTGTCTTTCATTCAGGAAAAAAAAAGAACTATCAATATACTTCCTAATATTACTATGCCACATTTTCTGTCTTAATAGATGTGGTGAGCTCTAATAAAATATCATTCCATCCCTTTCTGTTGAATCTTATGCAATTTTATTATTTTTTAATCTTTAAAATATCTTACTTTTATCTTAATATTTTTTGATCATCAGTTCCACAATTTGTAAACTTTTCTTCAGTCTTCTTACATGTATTATGGACAATGTCTTTCAACTCCATGGTTTACACTTGGGTCTTCTTATAGATCGCAACTCTTTTTTTCTGGAATGTCCTGCATCTTTAGTCCTTGAATCATAGTTATCAAATCCTTGGTAGTTCTACTTTCTGAAACATATGCAAAGTTTCTGTTTGTTTTGCTCACTCATGCTATTGTTTGCTACCGTTATTTTCTAATTGTTATTTTGCAACTAGTCTTCAGCCTAAGGACATAACCCTAGTATGCCTTGTCGTAGAGATGATTAGAAATGTGTTTCAGTGTTCCAGAGAATAGTGTGTTTCAGCTCAGCCTTAGGATGTCTTTACTGTGGTGTGTGTGTGTGTGTGTGTGTGTGTGTGTGTGTGTGTGTGTGTGTGGTGCTAGATAAAACCCAGGAACACCTGCTTGCCAAACAGGCACTCCACCACTGAGCTGTACCCGCAACCCCAGCCCTTGGTGCTCTACTCTATCTCTTCAGGCATGAACTAAAAGTTTGAGACTTTTACTAAGAGATCTGTGCTGTTGGTGGCCTCTCAATTCCCACTGAGAGTCCTCAATTTTCAGATTTAATTAATATTTTATGTCAGGATTTGATGTCTTCCATATTTAACTGTGTCCCTGTGGGAATCTGCTATTTTTGGTATTGGCTTATAGATGACCACTAAGGACCACTATGTAAAACCATCAAAAAGCACTACATTTTGAATGAGCAGATTATCTGAAGCCAGAGTCTTCCCTATAAAGATCCTCTCATACCTCCCTCCCTCCAGCCCTGACACCTCATTGCTTGCTGTTCGTGTTCATTCTACATGATGCCTTCACATATTTCTTTTAAAATGCTTGGCATTTCTGCAGTTTTCAGAGGACAATGGTATCTTCTAAACTGGAGGCAGAGATGCAAGTCACATTATTATTGTTACAATTATCATTTTACTTCTTTTCCATTGTTTCTTTTTTGTATCTGTGCCCTCCTCCACCACACTTTTCCTTATTGGTCTTCTTCTTCTTCTTCTTCTTCTTCTTCTTCTTCTTCTTCTTCTTCTTCTTCTTCTTCTTCTTCTTCTTCTTCTTCTTCTTCTTCTTCCTTTCTTCCTTCCTTCCTTCCTTCATTTCTTTCTTTCTTTCTTTCTTTCTTTCTCTTCTTATTCTTATTCTTCTTATTCTCTCTTTCTCTCCCTCCCTCCCTCCCTCCCTCTCTCCCTCTTTCTCTCTCCTTTTGATACAGGATTTCACATATTCCAGACTGGCCTAAACTGGCAATATAGAATGTAGATAACCTTGGCCATCTGACATCCTATTTCTATCTCCTGGGATTACACATTTGCTGCCATGCCTGGTTTGTGTGAGGATGGAACCTAAATCTTCATTATAGGCCAGCACTTCATCAGCTGAGCTACATCCTTAGCCTTTGGTTCATGTCTCTGTGGAGAGTTTTAAATAGCATTGATATAATGCTATTGGATTCCACATCAGAAAAGATTATGATGACTGCACTTGAGATCAAACAAATGCTACCTTAGCTTGGAAGGCCTTTCCAAAAAGTTACAGCATATTTTAATTCATCTGAAGCATTTTTTTCACTTGAACAAGTCCCTTTAAAACTTTATTAAACTCAAATTCTTGCTAACTTTTAAACATTCTCTTCACTTCTTTTGCTCTTGGGATTTGCTCATTCTTTTCACAGGCTACACTTGCTATTTTTCTTGCCTTTCTGTGAGATGTCTAAAAATTTATTGAGGAGATTTTTTAAAAAATCTTTTTCAGATGAGTCAAACAACCCACAGAGGTCTGGAAAAAAATTTTTTTGGAGAACTGAATGGCTTTTCTCTTATCTTGTAAGCCAACTGTTCTGGAAATACCTTTTTTGTTTTTTTAAAGATGATTTGCTGACACTTCAAATCTTGAATCCAAGGTGCTGATTCCTGCAGTTTGAGGTTCTGGGAATTGCTTAAAGTTATAGCTGCCTTGGAAATAATCATGTTGATGTCAAAGAAAGTTTGTAGAGCTATGAAGAATCATAATTACATAGTCTGCTGCTGTGGAGTGCAGGCTGATGGATAAGGGACAGGTTTAACAATGGTGCTGACAGCTGAGCTTTTATCGATCTTTTGTTTTTAAAGCTAGCCATGATGTACCTTGGGCTATAACTTCCATTCAAAGCCTATAAATGAGGAATTGCTGCAGTGAGAGTAAGACACAAAGCCAACAGGTTATAAAAATGTGATCAACTATGCAAAACTACAAACAAACTCATAGCATTGATTGAAAAAAATAAATAATTGATGCAGTATGAGGTACAGGGCATTTTTATGGATGTTTACAAACTGTGAGGCAGCAAGAAGAAAGTGGAGCTGGAGAGGTGGCTCAGTGGGTAAGAACACTTAGTGTACAAGCACAGAAACCTGAGTTCAAATCCCAGCAACCATGTTAAAGAGAAAAAAGAAAGCAACCTGGCCATGGGTATGCATGCCTACAATCCCAACACTGTTTATTTGGGTCACTGGGCTGCCTGCCTAACTCCAAGTTCAATGAGAGACTCTGTCCCGAAGAATAAGGTGGGATATGATAGTACAGGACATCGGATGTCCTTTTCTGATCTCCATCCTTGCATGCATATACATGCATATATACACACACATATATACACACACTGTATACACATACACTATCCTCAGAAGAATATACACACATGCATAAAAATGAATAACAATAGTCATACTATGGAGAGGCTATGTTGTTACATTATTTATTGTATCAATGAAAATTATAACATTGTGGGACTGGGTTTGCTTCTGCTGTCCTTGCAGAGAACCCGCGTTAAGTTCCTAGCATCCACACTGGGAATCTTATAACGCCTTGTAACTTAAATTCCAGGGGAGTCAAAATCCTCTTCTTCCCTCCCAGGCAACCACATGCACAAGCACACACTAACACAGAGACACAATTATATACATACGTAAAAACCAAAATTAATCTTTATAAAATGAAAACAAAATATAACATTGGAAAATTTTCATAATACTTCCTTGAAATTAATAGTTACTTAAAGTGTTTTAGAAGTGTCACATTTATCATAAGCCATTGCTTCTAAGTTACATATTTCTTACACATTGTCACTGCCGAGTACAACACATGCCTTTATATCTGCTGCAGTCTTAATTCTTCTTTTTAAATATTTATTTTAATGTTCTATTTACAGGTTTGTCCTTGCTTATTTTTATGTGCATTACTTGTATGCAGCACCTGCAGAGGCCAAAACAGGGTGGTAGATCTCCCAGAACTTGCATTAAAGAGACTTGTGAGAACCCACTGTGGGTGCTGGAACCTCATTCTTGATACTCTATAAGAGCTAATGTGGGATTCCCGTCTGTATGCTGTGAGTATGTTTTATTGCCATTGATTAATTTAAAAAAGCTCCTTTGACCTATGGCAGGGAAGAATATAGATAGGTGGGAGGCAGTACCACACTGCCCGAAGCCTTGAAAACCCAGACATGCCTATATCCTGACACCATGTTCACAAAGTACCAGTCTGTCGTTGCTGACATGATGTGCCACTATTTTTTGCATTATACTTTGGTATGACACTTTTTTTACTAGACATGCACTCTTATAAATGACATGTAAATAGTTTGTTGCTGTGCCCCCTCTGGCATTTCTTTTTTCTCAGTCCAGCACGTTTTGTTTCTGTATATGACTCTGTTTTTTGAATCCAAATTTCTCTGTAGTATATTTTAAATAAATAAATGTTTACAGAACTATTAAAAAAAAGAAAAAGAAAACTAAGCTGAATGCAGAAAAAGAAGACAAAATCAGGCAGACACCATGTAGATGCCAAAGGAGAAAGATGCCAGAAGCTTACCAGTAAGCCACAGCCTTGGGGCAATACACAGATAAATAGAAATGGGTTAATTTAAGACATAAGAGGTAGCTAGAAATATGCCTGAGACGTTGGTCAAACAATGTTGTAATTAGTATAGTTTTGTGTGATTATTTGGGTCTGGTCGCCTGGGAAATAAAGAAGTGGTCTCAAATTATAAAGAATAATAATTATAGTTAGTTACTGAGCTATCACTCCACCCCTGGTCTCAATTTATATGCTGATCACTAACCACCAGTGTGACAGAGGGAAGGGAGTTGCCTCTGGAAGGTGATTTATAGGTGGCCTGTGCCCTCTAGGCCCCAGTTGGTCCTGTCCTAGTGAGAGTTACTATTGCTATGAGGAAACACCATGGTCAAAAGCAGTTTGCAGAGGGAAGGGTTCACTTCACTCCCTGTTCCATGTAACAGTTCATCAGCAAAAGCAATGACAGCAAGAACTAAAGCAGGACCTGTGCCAGGAGCTAATTCAGGGCCCTTGGAGGAATGCTGCTCACTGGCTTGGTCAACGTGCTTCCTTAGAGAACCCAGGTCTACAGCTCTCCCGCATCAGTCACTAATTAAAAATGATATCCCTGTAAGCTTGCTTAAAGTCCAATCTTATGGGAACATTTTCTCATTTGGGGCTCCCTCCTCTCAAGTGGCTTTAGTGTGTGTCAAGTTGGCATAAAACTAACCAGCACAGCCCTCTTATCAATGATGGTAATATAGCCTCCCTTCTACCAGGTGAGACTATGAACAAGAAATCAATAATCTGTCACCATCCAAATCTTGAACACCCCAGCCTCTGTGGCAAATGTATTCCTACAGTTTCTAAAGCACTATGGGTAGCACTTTATAACAGCAGCCCATACGAACAAAGACAGTGTATTTTTTTAATTATTGAAAGATACAACATCAAACTTATGACAAATCAAAAATAAACCAATATGCCAGAATAAGAGGTGAGATATTTAGTTCTATTTATAAATTTTAATTTGATTTTGTTCAGAAAACATTGTTTCTTTTAGTAGAACATATTCCAGAAATCTTGATTTTATCTTGAAAAATATTGATTATAACTTATAAAAGCATGTAACAGAGACACTATTAACCATACACAGTTGTATAACTTTTATGTTTATGAGTGCTTTGTCTGTGCACATCTGTGCACATTTATATGCAGATGCACTGAGAGGCCAGAAGAGAGTGCTGAATCCCAGAGAGTTGGAGGTAATAATTGTGACCTGCCATGTTGGTGCTGGGAATTGAACTTTGATCCTTTGTAAGAGCAGTCAGTGCTCTTATTCTCTGGGGCATCCCTCCAGCCTTTGCATAACTATCGTGTTATATCTCTCTTGGTGTAGTTTTGCATTAAGAAAGAAAACTTCACTGAAAAGGCTTAAGTTTATTGTTTACATTTTTTACTTCCCACTTCCTTCCATAGATAGAAACTATTAAAGGCTTATGACCTATAGCTATATTGAAAATTACATAATTTGTATACATTTTCTATTACATAAGACTATATTTTTGCTGGAGTTAGGTTGAGTACAATATATTGTATTATTTTGTATAAATAAAAAATTACAATAAAAGGGTGAATGGAACTGGCCAATAAGAAGAAAACTTACTTAGTTTGCATGGAGCCTTGGGTTCTGTCCCCAGTGTCATATAAAACTAGGCACAACAGATCATGTCTGTAATCCTACAACCAGGGAACTGGGTCAGAGAAATGATGAGGAAGTCAAGTTCATCTCTAGATACCCAGAGAGTTTGAAGCCTGGATTACATGAGACTATCCAAAAATTAAAAGAATTAAAGAAAGGTACAATGACACATGCAAGTTTTTTTTCATTTTGTTGTTATCTTCTCTGATTGGTTCATGCATATGATGACACCTTAGTAAATGGTTGGTAGATAAGATGAAATTTATTAATGAGCCTGTAAGATTTTTCTTTGCTGATCATGGGTAGTTATATCAGTTCAGTTTTTCTTGTAACTGTTTCCAACATTTCATAATAACTATACTGACACATCTGTAAGCTTAAGTTTCCTTGTACACATTTGTGAGAGCTGTGTAATGGTGTGTACCGATTGGTATAATAGTATTAGCAGTGGCTGTGTGATGTACTCAGAGTGACTTCCGTTTTCTTTCCATACTCATCAACCACATGGCACTATCTAGAATTAAGCCTCTTTATTGGTGGTGCAACACTGAGCTATCAGTTTTGAAACCTGTACATAATAACAGCAAAAATGCATGCAGCAAAAATATACACAAAGAACACAAATATATATATATATATATATATATATATATATATATACATCCTATATCTGTATACATATGTATATACATGTAAGTAATACAATCAATGAGAAGGAGGCCAGCAACTTAGAGTAGGAGCTGTGAAGGAAATTCAAGGGAGGTTAACTGAGAGGGACTAAAGTGGAGAGGGGAAGTGTTGTAGTTCTATTATTCTATTTAAATTAAAACACTGAAAAACTAAAGGTAGAACAGAAAATCAAAGTTTTAAGATACACAGCCCTCTGAGTATCATGTGGGATATTTCGAAAGTTTAAGGAGCCAATGAATGTGCTTAATACTGAGTGTTGATGAAAAGAACCACAAGCCAATCCTCTGGTTGTGAGAAGAAGACCACACTTCTTGTTGGCAGATGGCTAAGTGACACCAGCCTTCATTCCTCTACTATAATTTCTCCTTGTAGTCAGAAAAACGGCTTCCTCTCAGCACCTATCTAGTCAAGGAGCTCTCAGGCTGTAGTACACATCAATTTCAAGTTCCCCTGGGAAAAAAGAAAATATTACAAAGCTTTTTAGAACAGACTGGCCTCAGACTCACAGAGCTCTGCCTGACTCTGCCTTCCATGTGCTTGAATTAAAGGTGTGAGCCATTGCACCTGGCTTCGCAAGCACATCTGATGACTTGAGCTCCATGTCCAGGACCCACTTGGTGGAAGGAAAGAACTGACTCCACAGCTTGTCCTCTGAACTATACCTACCCCATGGCACATGCATCTACACACATAAAGTAATAAAAAATCAAACCTACTGATATAACCACAGTGTTGATTAATACTCTTTTGTTTGTTTCAGCGTAAGATTAAACATCAGAACCATGGTTTTAACACTGGATTTACACTTCTATTTCAGTGATTCTCAGCCTTCCTAATGCTGTGACCCTTTAATACAGTTCCTCATGTTGTGGTGACCCCCAAGCATATAATTATCTTTGTTGCTACTTCATAACTGTAATTTGTGACTATTAGGAATCATAATGTAAATATCTGTGTTTTCAATGGTCTTAGGTGAGCCTGTAAAGGGATTGTTTGAGCCCCAAGGAGGTCACAACTCACAGGTTGTAAACAATTGATCTGTTTATTCTATCTTCTTGGATTTTGTGGACCTTAGTTTTCTTGTCTACAAAATATCACAGAATATGAGAACCAATAGAGTTCTCCATGCAAAATACCCAGCATTACTTAAAGTATCAAAAAAAAATCCGATTGGTAGGAACATCCACTTATTATCAACTTCCAGAGAAAGCATCAGGCCTTTTACTGTCTGTGATGCCATCATTTTGTTTCCCATCCCCATCCATGTCCTGCATATGTGTGACCTGTCTGCTATATATTAGCTAAGGCTTAAAAAATCATAGTGCTCCTGGGTCTACAGGCCTCAGACATAAAAGCCTTCACCCTCACAACTGTCTCTCAAATAAAATTTACAGTAATTTGGCCAGTTACCACAGACACTCTTATGTTCTGGATTACAGCTATCACAAAAGGAAACAGTTTCACCTCAAAGGACTGAAAAGCAAGGTTAATTCTGGAGCAAATATAAGTGACCATGTCTCAGGAACACATTATTTAGATCTCCCTAAATATAATGTCCTAATATGGAAACATTTTTATGGAATTTAGTAGTAGCACAACTAAAAGGTTTATAAATCAAGACATTTTTAAAAATGTATTGATGTAGCCATCAGAGGTTGTGTTACAGCAAGGTGGCAGAATCTCTCATTCAGGCCTCAGATGATAACTGATGACATTCCTAGCTTTTGGGGTGGTGAAAACTACTGCCCTGTTATTAATACAGTCCAAAACATTTTATCTATTAATCACATGATGCTGCTTCCAGCATAGAGGTGATCCAGGAAGGGCCTTTCAGAAAAAGAAAACTAGCCCGAGATAAACTATACTTAGGCTCTGGACTTACAGCATTGGAACCCCTCTTTATCGCTGCATATAAATGGTCAAATCAGTCTTTGTGCACATAATTTCTTTGCAAGACTTCTCATTTACACAGTTTAGCCCTTGAAGACTTCCCCTGAATGAATTTTTGGTGGGTTGTTTGATCCTTAGCCAAAGGACTACTTTCAATATTTAATAGTTGTTTGCCCAGGAATTTTTTTCCATCACTTCCTAGATGTGTCCAACTAACACATCCCTCCTCTAATCTTTTACTGTGTTTATGTTAGAGGAGATACTGAAGGCCAAATGAGTTAAGTAACAACATTTAAATATGGAAAGGATAACGTGACATCACAAGCCACAGTACAACCTGTCATCCTGTTAGTGCTGGGAGGAATGGATGGTCATAACACCTACCAGTCAGGAATTCTCAGCAGGTATTTGCTACTTTATTGGAGATGCTTAAGGCAGCATCACCTCCCTCTGCTCCACGAGTTTCTTTAATTGCTATTGACTCCAGGTAAGTATTGAGATCAACAGCAGAACCCACAGTGTTGGTACAAGTCTGGTGGAGGCTAGGGTGGAAGTGAAAATGTTGCTCTTATGTTCTAAGGTTATACTAGTGATTATAATAATATCAGATAACTCGCTATAAAGAATAGGAAAAGGAAGAGCACACCTTCCTATAAGATGCTCCTCTGACCATGGAATTACTATGAAAAACAGTTCCCATTTATTATGAAGCAGTTACATGCCAAGCACTGTGATAAGGTCTTTATTGGATTAGGGTAATTGAGCCTGCTGGTTTTATAGAGATGAAAGTGCTAAAGAAAAGACCCTCCCAGCACCACATACCATGAAAGGGACTAGTTATCCCAGTATCAACACATCCTAACATGCACCGTGTGTTCATGAAGGAACAGCACAGCACTGGAGAATGGTGGCCAACAGCTTTTGTGCTTTTCGATCTTCAATACAGGACACAATCTGAACACTTCCTGGTGAGAAGCAGAGGGCTAGAAGATACAACAGTTTCCCAATATCATGATGATAGTAAATGTTTTTGGTTTAGTGGCTATTTTATTTTATTTGCCTTTCACACAATGCCTCACTATGCATCCCAGGCTGGGCTTGAGCTCACTTTCGAAACCAGCTTTATTTAGAAGGATGAGAGATGTACATCCCTACCCTAGACTCATCCAAGCTTTCTGGTAGTTTACTGTTTAACAGTTGGTCTTAGGAAGTTGGGAAGTGGATTCTGTTTTCCCCATCAGTTTAACTATGTACATTTTACATTCCTCATTTAGCCTCTCTAATCAGAATGCTATACTCTAATCAGTGTCAGGTGCTTTCCCACACTCACTGTTGATATCAACAACAGTACAGTTTCAGAATATTAAATTTAACAAAAAATTTAATGATGTATCCAATTCTCACATAAATCTTTGAGAATTGACATCATCCCTGTTGAAATATGTAAATCCCAGCACAGAGCTGACTACACAATTGCCCGTGGGCAAGCAGCTAGGGAGGGCAGGTAGGGATCCACTTGAGCTGCCTCACTGGGAGTCTTCTTCTCCACAACACAACTGTAGTGCCTGCAACTAATACATTACTAACACTGTAAAATTAAACCTCACCCAAGGTCAGCTTAGCAAGTTGCATAGGAAATGGACTGGGTAGCTAGTTATTATCTCTCTTCCCTTCTTACTATATCTCACCACTCTGTCATTTTAAGATGGAGAGATTGACAGGAGCATGAAGTATGCTGAATCTCAGAAGATCTAGTTAGGAACCGAGGTCCTCTGTAGGCATATGGGACAGAAAATGAACTGTCTTTATCCATAATTAATTTATCATCACTGGGTCCACTGTCATTCTTCACTTTACATTTCACAGTTTTGGAAACCTGTCAGGGTGAATATTCCATGCAAAAGGGAGCCTGGAGAGTTGGAGCACAAATCTGAAAAATCTACCAGAGACTTTCTAAAAGAGATAAATATCAGAGTTCAGCCTCTGTTAAGGAGGACAGTTACTCTTGGTGGTTAGGGTCTTTGCTGTCTCTTCTTTTGTTGGGGATCTTCTGGCTTTAAGCAATAGACCATGGTAAGGGGGCAAAGTGAGAAGATGGCTCCACATTGGTCCTATTGTGATTGTCCTGTGTGTGAACTATACTGGGAATGAGGATGTTCATTGACTGGCATTATTGATTAAGTAAGTTGTTGCTTCACACCTTATCTATTCATGTATTCTTTAAGGAGAAAAATGAAAAAAAAAACCCTCCCTCTTGGTCCAAGTAACATGTTTCTATCTTTGTTGTTCTCTACAAATAGAAGTTGTAAGAACAATGAAGATGATATTTGTAATTTTTAATTTTGCTTTTTATAGTGCATGCTGTGTTTATTAATACCGAGGAAGATCCTGAAGTGCCAGCATTATATGCACCATAGCCATTGCCTTATCCACTAGTAGTAGAAGCTTCCAGGAAGCTTGGGTCCTCCTGTTGGCATCCATCACCACAAGATTGTCTTTGATAAACATCACCTTAGTTACTTTGGAACAGTCAGTAAGAGGCATAACAAGCATGAGTTTCTAAAGAACAGTCATCCTTGCCCTGTACCTACTTTAGCCAGTGAGAAGACATTTACAGAGTGGGCTATAGACAAAATGTGACACCTTTTCCTGACCTGGGAGTGGTGACTTGGAACCACTATAGGTTTTTGTGATCTATGATCATATAACCCTGAACATGCCTGATCTCATCAGATTTATGAACAGGGGATGATTTGTGGATGAGGGCCAAATTCTTCAAAAGGCTCAGGGGAACATGAGGAAGATGAGGATGAAAAGGAGGAGGAGGAATGAAAGAAGTACAGGCTGTAAGATAAGGATTCTTCAGGCTAAGTGAAATATCATGGATAAGAGAGGACTACTCCTTGGTGCATATGTAGAATGTGTGAGAGAGGGCCTAGGGGAAACTTTTCTGCTTTGGCCTAAGTATTTCTTATGAGTCTCAACCTTCCTTTCTTCCTTCCTTCTTTCCTTCCTTCCTTCCTTCTTTCCTTCCTTCCTTCTTTCCTACCTTTCTTCCTCCCTTCCTCCCTTTCTTTAGGACGGAAACCCACAGATGATCAGCCTGCCCTTGGCTCTGAATGCTCTACTGAGACTAAAGGAGTGTATCAATACTGCTCTCCAAACTAAAGTTGGTGGAAAGAACATCGATACTCTGAGCCCCCAAGGATAGGAAGAGGGTGCTGCAGACCAGACACAAAAGAGAACCTTTTTGTCTCTGTCCTAGTGTGTCACCATTGGGAATGTATCTTGGCTCCAATCTGAATTTAAAGTTAAACTAATTAACTGATATGAAAAGAAAATAAAAGAAGGAAAGAATTGGAAATATCAGCATGAGGCTTCGGCTTACATGAAGAAGTATTCTCTATTTGTTAGCAGCATGGAAAATCTGGAGTCAGGTTGATCAGGGTTCAGGGCTTGCCCAGCACTTCTTAGGTGTGATTCTGTGAGTGGGAGAGAAAGCCAGGAGTATATGAGAAGTGAAAAGAGACCCTTGTACTGAAATCTGTTTGAATCTCTCTCCAGCTGATAATCAAGTATTTCAGTACAATTAACAAAATCGTCCATGGAGATTGCCTAGACAGAGAAGAAATTCCTTTTTGTGAATAGAGACAGATCAGGTGAAAATGTTAAAATGGCATGAACCATTTTTATAGTCATAGCATATGTCTTAAATCTTAGGTAACCTAAGGGAGTAAGGATCCCTTTAACCTTATGACCTGTAGTTTTCTGTACTCTTAGCCAGTTGTCTACATGAAACTTATGTCTTATCACAAAGGGAATAGGAGTCACAGTATATTACTTTTGAGCCAAATAAGAGGAACCATGACCCAGGATCCCAAATCCAGCTAACCCCAATAATATTCTTCAATGCAGACGTGGTTTCCTGAAGCTTTTATCAATAACACTCCAAGGAATTTTTAGGGTATACTGGTACATCATGTAGGAGAAAATTCTGCTACAGATTGGTTGATATAGTGGTCCATCAAGCTAATACATCTCCAGTGGTTTTAGTCATAAGGTTTCTAAGTCAGACACAGAGGTAGGGAATGAATGGTTTTTTAAGAGACTAAAGATAGACCAATGTAATATGGTTCCAGACCTGCAACATTTCAACTCTTCACTATCATGAAGTTTGAATTGGTAAGTCTTATAGAATCTTCAACAGAGGAGCAGAGGCCATAAGTAAATGTCAGGTGACTTCCTCAAAAGCTTCTGTCCTATATTTTGTTTGGGAATTGTGTGTGTGTGTGTGTGTGTGTGTGTGTGTGTGTGTGTGTGTGTATGCGATAGTGTCTACTCACTGGAACCTGGGACTCACTTCTTTGGCTAGGTTATCTGGCTGGCCCATGCATTCCAGATATCCTCCTGTGTCTGCCTCCCCAGTGCTGGGATGACAAGTGCGTGCAACCTTGCTTTGCTTTTTGATGTGGGCGATTGAAATTGAACTTGGGTGCTAATGCTTATGTGGCAAGCACTTGATTGACACTAAGCTATCTTCCAACCCAGAGACATTTAGACATTTTTTTTTGTACCCAATCAAATTGCCCTGGAGAATTTAGCAATAAACAAAGAAACAAACATATATTAAAATTCTGTTTCCTGTCTCATATATGCTGTCTATTTAGTATGGATCACATTGCTAATTGTTTTGATGGAATGATGGATAGTTCCTAATGTGCAGCAATGTCCACTTCCAACTATGACTATCTGCATAGCCCATACTTTAGCGACTATCAGAGTTTCTTTTCTCTCCCCTTCCTAAGATCTTTCTTCATTGCATAATTACATAACATGACTTAGGAAAATAAATTTGAGGGAGAAATTTCAATGCCCTCAGGAAAACAGAGCAATGGTGGAAGGTGCCCAAAGCGAGAGCTTCTCAGTACCAGTCCACAGTCACAGCTCTTAGGGTTGGAGTGAGCACATAGCTGGTGGCTGTCTTATCAGTTTGCTTGTAAATTGAGGCATAGCAGAGCATTGATTTGCTCCTAATGCGCTTGTGGGACTTGGATAAAAGAAGTTAATAGCATTACCTGGGCAGCCCAGCATCTGAATGATCACCTGCTGACTTGTAGGCTGACAACCCAAAGCATTCGCTCTTAAGGAGAAAAATAGAGTCCATTTCCTATATCCAGGCTGCTTTGCTTAGAGAAGAGCTCTGTGTGGATCCCTGTGCCATTCCAACATTCCTTTAAATAACAAGTGCTATTCTCTGTTAGACAGAGGAAAAGTGGGTTAATCAACAATTCACAAAAGACACAGGAAAGGCAGTAGACTTGTCACATAGTTTTAAAGGTTGCTTATCAGGTAGAAAACAAGCGGCAAATTGAATTGCTTCCGCAAAGACAGTCAATGTCTTTGGTTTTTCTGAGTGTAAAGGGTCTTAGCTCTATGGCCACAACGAGCTAGAGACACATTAACAGCCTACCCACTGTGCAGCCTTTTCACAGAACCTGGTACACAGTCAGCATGTGGTGTGTTAAGGTGTGGAGATGTGGACATCTGCTTGGTGAGCAAGAAGCGATGGATTAGATTCCCATCACGTTGAAATGATCATGATATCTCATGTTTATAATACAGCACTTTGGAGGTAGAGGCAAGAATTTCAATTTTCAAGACTATTATAGACTATATAGTGAGTTCAAGACCAACATGGGTTGTCTCAGAATAAGCAAACCAATAAAAAGTACATAAGCATCAAGTTTAATATGTTGTCAATTATTTAATGCAGATGGATATTGTTTACATGCTAGGCATGTGCTATACCTCTGATCTCTACCCTCAATTCCTCTTTTGAAGATTTATTTATATGTGTGAGTACCTCCATGTATGTATACGCAGCATGTGTGTGTCTAGTGCCTGCAAAGGACATGAGAAGGCAAAAGATCCACTGGAACAGGAGTCAGAAGCCATTACAAGGGTGCCAGAAATGGAGCCCAGATCTTCTGGAGGAGCACTGAGTAGTCAGTACTCTTAACTGCTGAGCCATTTCTCCAGCCCTCGTATTTTTAATGAATATTTTGAAATAGAGTCTCACTAAGTTTCCTAAGAGAGCCTTGAACTTTTGAACCTGGCGCCTCAGCCTTCTGTGGAGATTAGGTTACAATCCATTGCCATCAGGTCCAAGTTCTCACAGACAGTTTTACGTTGAGGTTGAGCTAACACTATGAACAGATTCTCATTAATTTTCCTAACATATTGCTACCATTAAATTGAAAACAGCATATTCAGTTTGCATCCATGGCTCACATTTTCTTTGTCTTGCAGTACTGGGGTTTGTGAGTAAGAGTGAAGCCTACCCTACCCCCTTGTGGGGTGGAGAATTAATGTCCCCTGCTTGCCACAGATGAAAAACCTCAGGCCTCCTGCAAGGAATCTGCATTTTAGCAAAATCCTCTT
Source organism: Dicrostonyx torquatus (assembly GCA_028555095.1). Lineage (NCBI taxonomy): Eukaryota > Metazoa > Chordata > Mammalia > Rodentia > Cricetidae > Dicrostonyx > Dicrostonyx torquatus. The sequence continues at coordinate 9,090,628 of JAQHUG010000007.1, read as the reverse complement.
TTGCTCACATTGATTTCTGAGCATGTGAGAATCCTAGAGGGCATTACGGGAATGATTGAGAGGATGGTTTCTGGAAAGTTCTTCATACTCTTGTCTCATCTGCCATTCCTTAATGACTTCATATTTGCCCTGACTTAGACCCATCAATCTCCCTACCCATGATTTTCCTGGGAGAAAAAGACACTACTCAAGCAGAAGAGAGTGGACCATATAGCCACCATTTGAGAACCATTCTTTCTGGAATAAACAATTTTTTAACTCTGATTTTGGCTAGCTCTTAGTTATTTACTCATTTTATGATTATCATTCTTTGTGGTAGTTCAATAAGAGGGGGCAGGTCCATAGTCACTGTATTAGTTAGATTTCTCATTGCTGTGATAAAATGCCAGACAGAAGCAACTTATGCAAGGATGGGTCTGTCTGTCTCAGTTTCAGGGGGTGTGGCAGCAGGAACATGAGGCAGCTGGTCACAATGCATCTGCAGTTAGGAAACAGATGGTGATGAATACTTGGGCTCAGCTCACTTTTCATTTTTTTAATTGAGTTCCAAGACACCAGTCCACAGAACAGTGCTGCCCACAATTTGGGGTGGTCTTCTGACCTCTGTTAACCTAATCTGTAGTCCCTCACATACCTGGGCATAGGTTCATTTCTGTACTGGCTCTAAGTCCTGCTGAGCTACAAACCAAGATGAACCATCTCACTGACCAAATCCCTCTCTTGAATCTAGACTTCCCCTACCTCACAGTACTTCTCTGCTGATCTTATCACCTCTTTTTTAAGATCAGGGTTTTATTTTTATCTCATGTGCATGGGTGTCTTGCCTGCTCATATGTTTGTGCATCACTTGTACACAGGTACCCAAAGCAAGTAAGAAAGGAGTGTCAGATCACCTGGGACTGGAGTTATAGGTGGTGTGTGCTGTGTGGGTACCAGGAATATAACACCCTGGAAGAGTGGCCTATACTCTTAACCACTGAGCCATCTCTCCAGCACTCATTATTGTTTTATTAATACTTTATTAACTCTTCATCACTCTTTATTCCTGATGATCACATTCTTTGCCTCTAGAATCGGATCAAAAAACCTAGTACCTATTCATTTTTCTCATCTTCAATGACTTTATTTTTTAAAATGTTTTTGGTTATATGTTTCTGTGTGTATATTTGGGGGGGGGAGTCTGTGAATATAAGTTCAATGCCTAAAGGCTAGAAGAGGGCATCAGATATCCTGGAAACTGGAGTTACAGAAACACAGGATGTGGGTACTAAGACCCAAACATGGGTTCTTTGTAAGGAACAGTATGTTTTCTTCACCAGTGAGCTGTCTCTCCAATTCCCTTGCAATGATGACTCCCTCTTCCCCTTCTCTTCATCTTCTTCCTTCTATAATGACTTTGACACAACCCTCAGCTTTAAAACTGGGCTGCCCCAGGACACTCTCACTTACCATCAGCCAACCTACAGGTTTGAGGGGGTCCTCTCTCCCTTAGGCTTCAGCTTTCACTATCAGTACTCACAAACTCAGAAAAGCAATTTACTTTCTGTTTTACTGTAGGACAAAGATGTAAATGACAGTATTCAGGAGAGGAGGTAAGGGCCCAGTAGGCTCTTGGCCCCTGTATCCACAGAGGTGTCACTTTGATGTTCTCAGCAGTTCATGGCCAAGCATGCAGGGCCTTCCATATTCCAGATCCATAGGTTTTGTTGTGAGTTCATTATGCAGGCATAATAATGGATTAAATCATCAGCCATAAAATTGGACTCCATTTCTACTGAACTCTATTTTCTTCTCCCCAGAGGTGGGCTGACATCACATGACATAAATCTCTAACCATCTATCTATCTCTGTCCTGAGTCACTAACTTAATTTCTCTGAAGACATACCATAAGTCACCTTGTTAAAATGGAGAGAAGCCCATTGTAAGGCGATTTCCATGAGTAACAAAGATATGCCCATGACTTGAAAAACTGTGGAAATTTTAAGTTGTTTCCTATGAACTAGGGACAAAGGATAGTGCTGTGTGGTGTTTCCTTGGGAGATAAAAACAAAAGTCCACTCACCTCAAATGGGGAACAGACAAAGACACTGGAAAAACCAACGAGTTCATTGGGGTGATGTATAGGGCTGTGGATGAGGGTTACCTTCTGGAGTGTGGATGAACCAACAGCAGCTACATTTCTGAAAATCTCACTCCTATCTGGGGGGCAGTGACAACTCAAGAAACTTGAATTCCGGGAGTTCTCTACAATAACTTGCAGGCTTCTGATGACATCAGAGTTTCCTCTCTCCAAAGCAAGACTTACTGTTTTTATAATGCTGGGGAAGGAGAGTCCTTGGGATTCTTGTTCTGTTCAGGGACATCCCGAGACTTGTGAATTGTTTAATATTTTAATTATAATTCATCTCCTTCCAGGATGGCATTGTTTCCATTCTGAGGGTATGGCTGCACAGTAGCAAACAATCAGCTTACTTAGGAATTTCTCCATAGCCCATGACTGTAACTCAGTCTGACAGATAGAGGACACTATTCATGTATTTAGAAAAATCAGCTGTCTTTGCCTCACTTGGTACTTTGTATTCAATCAATGCCTAATAAAAAACTTGTTGGTAGAATGTACATGCATTTAACTATGACCAGGGACTCAGACTTTTTGATGCTTTACAATAATGCAGTTTTGTAATGGAACCAAGTATAGATGTGGAGGTCGAACACATTTCTTATTACTGCTTCTAGGGCAAACACCATGTTAATGAAAGAGAATCGCCTCTATAAAATGACTGCAAATGCTGTTGGATCTCTTTCACTTATAATGGATTATTGACAGTTCATGCTTATTACACATGCTCAGAGAGAAAAACAACACGTTATTAGTATTTCAAGAAAACTCCCACAGAATGTTTTCAAAGGATTTTATTGTTACTATCAAACACAACAATTGCTTTGTGAATAAACAAATGGGTGATATATACATTTTTCTTCTCCAAATCACTGGATGCCATGGCTAAAATGCTCTGTCTGTCTCTTAGAAGAGGCAGTAAGGGAAAAAAAAAACCAAGCTTTCTCTTTAAATAAGATTAAAGCAGCCATGATATTGAACCTTAACCCTTTTCATGGTGTGCTATGGGAATTGATTCTGCCAATAGATTTGGAGTATTGGCCTTAGGGTGTAGCTTCTTATCTGCCAACATGATCTTTCATCAGGAAAGAGGGAGGTCATTCTCTCTCTTATTCTCCTGTTAGCTTGGATGGTAGGAGCAGAGCAGGTGGCTTGCTGTTGGTGCTCTTTCCCCTTGGGCAGAACATCTGCGTCAGTGTCTAACCTGTCCTGTATTAGTAAGCGTTCATCCCTATTATACATCTAAATAAATTCTTTTGAACCTCTGCCATACTCTTGTGGATTCTCGCAACAGTGATACCTATGCAAGTAGAGGTTATCTGCAGAAAATGAGGGTGGATTTGAAACCACAGCAATGGGGTGCTGCATAGGGAGTTGTGGGTCTGTGAACTGAAGACAGTTTCCTTCTTCTAATGTGTCTCAGTCAACTCTATCCTGAAGAAGAACAAGGGAAATAAAAGAGCTGAGTCCTTTTTGTGTTCCTAAGCCTGAAACATGGCCGCATAACCTGGTAGCTAAATGATGTGAGGTGAATTACTAAGTTCCGGACATGAGTTCCCTCATCTGTGGAGTGGGAGAGCAACTCCTACCTGAAGGTGGCATTGTAGTCGGTGTTCTCTTATTGTAACATAAACCTTAAGTAGAGGTAGGGAGATGCTTAGGTTAGCAAAGAACACATCTCACAAGCTGAAGAACCTGAGTTTGGAGTTCCAAAACTCATCTAAAGAGCTGAGCATGGGGGCTGCAGAGACAGCTCAGCAGCTAATAGCACTTATGCTCTTACAGAGAAGCACATTTCAGTTCCCACTATGCACAGAGCATCTCACAGCTGTCTAGAACTCTAGTTCCAGGAGATCTGATGCCCTTTTATTGCCTCTGTGGCATCTGTCGGCGTGTGGTATGTATGAACATACACAAGCAACACACATGAAAATAAAATAGGAATGGGGTTTTAACTGGAGTGGAAGAAGGTCAATACGGAAGAGGAAGAACAGAGAAAGAACAAACCACACCAAGGACTTTTGATAAAACATCAAGGGATTGTGTTGTATTTGCGTAAATTTATATAAAATACATATAAGTGTGTGTGTGTGTGTGTGTGTGTGTGTGTGTGTATTAAATGAAGTTATGCCACTTGGACTGAAAATGCCCCTTGCAAGAGCCATAGACTATCTGACAAAGGCCCCAGGGCCAGTTACAGGAAACTTCTGTTCAAATAATATAAGCTATTGATGCTGTCCTATGTTGCTCTCAGAGGTTAACAGTAAGTCTGCTTTGCTAAAGACACTACATGTTTTTGACACAGGACCCAGAAGATCAAAGATGGATCTGACCTGAAAGGCTTCCTCTGGTCTAGGTTTCACACAGGAGAAAGTACTACGTAGGCTGCGAAAGGAGGAAAGCTATCAATGGTCTTTTCCTGTGATGTCAATGAACTTTAACAGTGACCAGTATGGAAAGATATCACTAAAGGTGCAACAGTGGCCCTCATATCCTGGGGTAACCAACAAATGCCTAATTGGACTTAAGGCCCACACTGTAGGAGGGAAATAATGCCTGATACTAGCCAAACCTCCCAGGGCTAGTGAAGTCATGGATCTTTGTCAGGTCCGGCCTGACATATTCGTCCACCTTTTGCAGGGAAGAGTGAGGATTGAGAAAGAAATAGATAAGAGACAATAAAAAGAGTGGGGAGAACATCCAGTAAATACTGAGATTCACCTCGCATTTATTTCTCATAGCCATTTTACATCACAATCTAAAAAGAAGGGGGAAGGCAAAACACTGCCTTAACAACATATGAAGAGTAACAACGTAATTACCTTCTCAATACCCAAAATATCAAGTAACCACACCCTAGGTCAAAACATTCTGTTAGTAGCCACACCTTGGGTCAAACTTCCTGTCATATAACCTTGAAAGAGCAAGAATAGGTCTGAACTCTCTGACCTTTACTCAAGGTGGAGTAGATCCACTTCTGTAGACTTCCACACATCTTAGAAGAGAATCTGCTACCACCACGTTACTAGAGTGGCATAATTTCTAACTTCATTACAAAAATGATCCTCGTAGTCACAGACAAGTGCAGCTCTCACATTCATCAAAGAAGCACCTCATTGTAGAACACAGAGACCAACAGAGAAAACCACAATAGGTCACAGGCAAAGGTCTAGAGTCTGTGGAGAGCTAGCCCCCAGTGACTGCTCACACAACACAATTCCTATTCCTAAGACTCGAACATCATGGAAGAGGGTCAGAATAATTTTAAGAGCCAGGGGACTAGAAAATCTGCTATTAGACTGTGTCTCCTAGTTGTAATGAGGAAGCATCATCCATGCTACTGCAATAATATAGATGCCTACACAAGACTGGAGCCATGAAAGCATCAGTATGCGTACAACCATGAGGCCCCACCACTAGACAACAGACTGCTGAGTTGTAGATTTTTTATCACTTCATGTACACTTAAATGAGGAGAACAGGGATTGTGGTTCCAGAATTCTTTCCACCATGTGTGTCTCTGGCTATCTACACTCTAAGCAAGTCATCCAATACAAAACATTCCCATTTTCTATTTCTTTGGGTCTTCATTTCCATAAGTCACCTGAAATATTTTTCTTATTACTCCATCTTGGTTATATATAATCCCAGCCATTAACTTAGAATGATAAAGATATTTTTCCTCCCTTAAAGTAACTAGTACTCATCCTGCATGAACGTCCCAAGAGTTACTTCCAAACATCTACAAAAAGACCTTGAAATTGTGTGCACATTATCCAAGGTCAACAATCAAGAGCATTGCTAAGAATGAGGAGGTGGACTGAGAAGGAAGCAAACTCCCAAGTTTATCAGGTTACTGGGGCCCCACTAGAAGTGACAGAAAGGGGTTCCTAGTAGGTGCATGTAGTGCTTGGTCGAAATAGCGCCACATGATGGACGTGGATGGAGGATACATTGTAGAGTTGCCTGAGAGGATGCTGGAGTGGGGTGGGATATGTATCTTTGCCGTAAAAGAGCGAGGTATGGGGTGTTTGGGCTGTGCTTAATTCAGACTCACTGAGAGTGATATCAGCTAGGACTGTAGCATTGACCCAGACCCTAACAGGAGAACTCACTTTATTTGTGGAGAACTCTAACCTAAGAAATGGAATCAGTATTGAATGTTTGAAGTTTGGGTACGATATGAGGCAGGGAACATAGAGATGAGACTTGTTACCAGAGCCAGGATTCAAATTCAGACATGTGCTCATGGAAAAATACTAGAGAAATTAGAGACTACTTTGAGGTCGCCCTTCTTGTCCATGAGTTATTGTACAATTAACCAATATTAGGCTCATTATATTCTGAGAAAAACTTGTCTGTATTAGCTATGTGAAAATTTCTAAAAAACATTTTTCTCTAAACAATGTAAGTACTGGCTCCATCATACATAGGTTGTGTTAAGCCTACAAAGTAATCTAGAGATGATGTGAACTATATGGAAGACATATGTAGGCTAAGCACATACATTGCACTGTTTCCTTGAAGGAACTTTGGCATCTTGGGATTTGAACAATAAAGCTAGAGAAGATAAAGAGACCCTGACAGGGATGCCTGCCACCAGTCCCTCAGGGCTGTTACAGACAGTTGTGTTATGTTATGCTTTTGACCTAGGTCTTCTTATTCTTTCTATCAATCATGTCAATCAGCAGGGACACCAGGGGCTTATAGGTAAAAATGTTTGGTGCACTCTAGTGAGAAGCTGCTCCAGTTGCTTCTTGTCCACAGACAACTCACACTGTTCTTTGAAAATTTACTGGGCTGTTATTCCATGGTTTTTTTTTTTCCTGTATCATCCCCATTCTGTATAAATTTAATTGTACCAACAGAGGTTATGTTTCTGAAGCATAGCACATGTTACATTTCAGTCAATATTTTCCTTTAATAGCCCTAGTTTGCCTGTGGTCAGTTGCTGAAAAAAATGCACATAACTAAGAGAGCAACTGCCAGGTTAAGAATTTCTATGCTGAGTAAGGAAAGCATAGGGGTTGACACAGCTTGGGAACAATGTGTCCCAGATGAACTTGCTGATGTCTTCCCAGTGAAAAAAAATATGGGGTCCTCAAGAAAGTGTGCTGGACTGTAACAGAAACTTAAATGGCTTCTGATTCCTTTCCTATGGAGCTGCCATGCCTTTTGTAGCTGACTATCTTGTAAATAAATAAGTGATATAAGCATATTATTACCTGTATAAATAAGTTCAGTTTAATGGAAGATAGTCCCCTCTACCCACCATACATCTATTTTTTTGTCATTTTATTTTATGTGTATGTGTATTTTGCCTGCATTATGTATGTGCACCATGTGCATGCAGTGCCCACAGAGGCCAGAAGATGGTGTTGGATCTCCTGAAACTAGAGTTGCCTATGGTTGTGAGCCACCATTTGGATACTAGGAATCATTCCCAGGTCCTTTGGAAGAGCAGCCACTGCTCTTAACCGTGAAATTATCTCTCCAGTCTCCTCTCTTCCTTGCATCTATTTTTAAATTCATCTCAACATTTTTTGAGTCCCTGTAGAAGGATTCTGCTTTGACTTTTCTTTTGAATTTAGAATATCTTGCCAATCTCTGCATGAATAATGGATTAAGTGAAACCTTGAACATGTCTTCATTTCATATTTGTTTTTAAAAGTCAAGTCAAAATTCTGTCTTTTTAAAAGGTAGCATGTAGTAACATCCTGGTGATATGAATACAGCCAGGTCTTCTGGGCTCCAGGACACTGTTGCCCAGGACACCTCAGCCACTTGGTTGTCACACTTAGGGTAGAATAGGTCATCATGCCTAATAACTAAATGTATGAGTTGTCTCATTCTCCATAGCTTTGCTGCTAGAGAACACAGGTAGTGAGAAGGAGTCCCTGAGAAGGTATTCCACTACTGTAGACATTGTTGATAAATAAAGTATAAAGACAAAAGCAGTTTTAGAAAATTCTGTGAAGTGCTTCTTGGGACAGGCATCTTACAAGTGAGATTTTTCTCTGCAGCAGGTGTTCAGATACCGTCATGGCTGGTTTTATTACCCTCTGTCTTGGTGAGGTGCCAAGAATTCTCAGTGAAGGAGTGATGCAATGGGATCACATTGGTCACGCTGAATTAGGATATTCCTCTACAGCATTCACTGTACTCACTCAATCTTTAACTCAGGTTCATTGAGGGTAGAAGTCTTATTTCAGATGCTGTAAGCACCTGTGTGTTCTTGTACAGTCCATTTCATCCAGTGAAATCCAAGTTGTCACCCGGTGGGCTTCTGAGCAAATTCTTTGTTGCTAGCTTAGACAGATGTTTGGAGCCTTGTGCATAGCTACCAGTGAGGTGGGACTACTGGGTAAGGATTCTCTGTGACTCAATAAAGGCTTAAGTGAAGTGACACATATGCAGATCACATGTGATACTGCTATCTGTTAAGTCTCAGAAGGACTTAACATCACATGAGTTTTTGACAGTCACTTGTGTTTGTTTAATGTGGCAGGCTGTGAGTCTACTAGGGTTTTCCTTAAAGCACATAATCTGATTCATCAGGCATAGGGTCACTTTCAGGTGGTGTTGATGTTTATGGTCCATGGATCACACTTTGAAAGGCAAGAGATTAGAAAAGTTTTCTCTAAGAACCATATAGTAAATATTTAGGGAGTTTTTATGATCATCTTGTCTGTTGCTACCACTTACTGGTACCCTTCTAGCTGATAGCAGAACTGGATGGCAAGGAAATGGATATGCTTCTATTACAGTATAATTTCAAAAATAATAATTAGGGTTGTGGTGGTGGTTCAGTCAATAAAGTGCTTGCTGCAAAAATTAAAACCAAATTTTAATCCATAAAATTCAAATCAAAACTTTAGTCTACCAGTGTGCACTGGGGAGCCAGAGATAGGAGAAGCCTTAAAGATTATTGGACAACTGGTCCTGCCAAACTGTTGGTCTCCAGGTTCAGTGAGAGAGCTTGCCTCAAAACCATGGTGAGAAATGTTAAAGGAAGATATCTGATGTTTCCCTTTTTCCTCCATATGCACAAACACACAAACATCTCCACATGCACACATGCATTTGCATGTGCACACACACTATTGTCTCCACAGGTAAACACAAACATCTCTGTACACACAAACATTATCACATACACAGACATCTCCTCATGCATACACAATCATCTCTACTTGTACACATATATATTCACATGAGCACACAAAGACATCTCTACTTGCACACACACAAACAACATCACATCCACAAACATATCCAAATCCACACACAAATACACTTACAAGCATGCCCACACATATACATATTCATTTGCACACACACAAACACACACATATATATATATAAAACATATGCATATAGCCCCTCTCAAACACACACACACTCACACACACACACACACACACACACACACAAACTTGCATACACATAGATATCACACGGACAAACCCAAATTAAAATTTTGAAAAGCACTAGGAAAGCAGAATGCTGGATTTGGCATATAAACTGTGGTTTGGTAAACCCTCTTTTGGAAAGAATTGATTGAAAAATAGCGAGGCAACTGGAGATGGAGCCATGAAGAGGAGAGAATTTCAAGGAAAGCTAATATGTTAGTCTGGGGTGTAGGGACAAGAATAGGAATTGAAAGAAGAATTGATGGGACTTGACAGAGATAGACAAAATATGCAGAGTCTGCATTAATCTTGGATGGTTTGGGGGCCTCAAGCAATAAAACAAAGCATGACTTTTCCTTGGCCGCATTAGGGAGAATTCATTTTTGGTCTATTGCTTGCAGGATGTGACAGTTCAGGTTACTGACATCCTTCAGGATTTATGAAAGCTCAAACAGGTTTATGCTCCCATTAATGATACAAAATTAAAAAAATTATATGCAGTTTCAGGTTTCATGAAGAAAAACTCAATTGACTATTTTGTCTACTGTAACAAGAGCAGATCTTTTCTGTACATAAATTGTAAATTTTGTTGTCAATGATTTTATACATTTCATTAAAAGCTCAATTCCTCTTCTGCTTAGGAGATTTTGGTAGGTAATATTCAAGAACATGACTTAATATTTATTGTTTATTAATGGAAGATATTTGTGATTAAAAAGGTAAACTTCATAGTATAAAACAAGAAATTTGATGCTGTGCATTGAGTATGAGGTACATATTCCCAATCAAATAAGATTATTTCATATTACAATGTATTATTCCTGCAACTGAGTCCCATAGAATACCAGGAAATATGGGAAACTCATGTTATCTATCGCAACACTCAAATAAGAATGACAGACTTCTTCATGGCCAAATAGTATTTTTTTCAAACCTCTGAAAAATTTTAAAATCTTTAATATCTAATTCTTTCCTTCTCTTTATATTTTCCAAAAATAATGTGAATTCTTTTAAAATTAGGATGTGGTGGGTCTAAGGAGGCAGCTCAGTAGGTTGAGTCCTTGTCTAGCATGTGCGAAGCCCTGGGCTTGATAGCCGGCACTATGTGTGCCTGGGTGCGATGTCTAAGTCTTATAATGCTAGTACTTGGGAGATGTAAATAGGAAGATCACAAGTTCAGGATTACATTCAGTTGCAGTGGGAATCAAGACCAAGCCCAAGTTGGGCTACCTTAGACCTTGTCTCAAAGTGTGTGCATGTGTGTGTGTGTGTGTGTGTGTGTGTGCACTTGTAGTTAATATCACATACTGCTTGTGGCTGCAGTATCTTTTCAATCCACTATTTTGAAAATGAAAAGGGTTAATAGCAGGAGCAGCATGTAGGACCACTCTCAGGTCCCCATCATAAATAACCAAATACTCTGAGACTCTCTTTTTGAACAAGACCTTATGGGATACTGATATTGCTGGAGTTTGGTAACCAATGCTTCCTTTAATTCTTAGCTCTCCATGTTAGATGCAGCATAAAACTATATAAGGGTGTTTTAAGGAGACACAATGTTAATATACAGCAGGCCTACTAGGTTAGAATGCCTAGGTATAAAATTCAGAGACTGGTATCTCTGATAGTACTCAAGTGATTCCACTATTTAGCCAAGGCTAGGGATAATTACATGAAATCATTTCCTCTTACTTTTTTAACTACCTTTCCCTTATCATGCTAATTATTTTACCAGAAGATTCATGATGTCTATCTATTTGATCACATGCTTATTATTTTGTACCAGTATTTAAAGAAATGATCCAGTACCTCTTTGAATGTCTTCCCAAACTGGGTTTGACACCAGTGAAAGAACACGGCACAACAGTCCCTTTGGGTTATTTCTTTCTTTTCTTTTCAAGGGAGTACATTGCTTCATGCCCTTTTGTCCCCTTGTGCTCAGCTAGGTTATTACCACAGTGCCTTTCAATGTCAAGTTGATTTTTTGTAGCGCATCTTTTGAGAATCTTGCCCTTTTCTCCCTGGGCTTATCAACTCTTTCTTGACAGCAGGGGCTCAGCCTATTCATGTCCCTTATTCTTCTGTCTTCAACTAGGCTTTATTAAAGAGTTTGTTTTCAGTGTCTCATCTGGCCATCCTGGGTGCAGGGCTTAGTTTAGTCTTTGTTTTCTTCATTTCATTATTTTCCTCTCCAGCCAGTCAGTCCAGACTCACTACGATGCCAGCTCTGAGAAACTATTTCCAGTTTTGATCTTAGCAGTTACACGGCGGTATGTTTGTTCAGATTTGCAGGACAGCGAGTGTTTGCACTTGATATGTTTCCAGAATCTCATGGAAATGTCTTAGTCTCAGCAGTTGGCCTTTTTTAAAGCTTAAAGTACAGTGACTGAATGTTATTGCACAGTGCCAGTCACCCACACCCCAGAGTATGTCACGGTGTCACTATATTGATTTGCATCCACTAACATAAAGGTAACTAAACTTAATGTGAAGGGAATTCAGAGATTCTGTGTGGACAGATTAAATTAGCCCCAAAGAAGCCATGTTTACTCTAAGTGACAGGAAGGTGTGACTTTCACACATTAGGTCTTAAAATCACTACTCTCTCCCACGTATAAAGTGACCATGTGTTAAAGCCTTCCTCATGAGCATACCGCCCGAGTATTAAGACAGCTGCAGGGGAGAACTCTAAGAATGACAAATTGGTGGAGCATATAGATGGGTTGGAGGAAATGTGCAAAGAGATACTATGATTTTTTTCCCATATGATGGGAATCAAAGTCAGTTTTATCTTCACTGGATAAATCTACTTATTGGCTTTATGTCATTACCAATTATTTATAACCTAGAGCTATAACATAGCTGAAGGGCTCCAAAGATCTAAAAGCAGGTACATGGATAAGCTGTGCTCTGAACAGTACACGGAATTCCATCAGAGATATCTAGTTTTGCATTGGGATGTTTTCATGTCGTCACATTGACACCATTTGTAAGCAACTTGTTGATTTCTGAAGCACTTTTGTTCATTATTAATGTGTGTGTGTGTGTGTGTGTGTGAGAGAGAGAGAGAGAGAGAGAGAGAGAGAGAGAGAGAGAGAGAGAGAGAGAGAGAGAGAGGGGGGGAGAGAGGGAGGGAAAGAGAGAGAGGGACAGAGGAAAAGAAGGAAATGAGGGAAAGAGAGAGAGAGAATTTGTGGGGTTGGGTAGGTACACACATGCCACTGTGCATATGTGGAGGTTGGAGAATAATTTTGTGGAATGGATTCGTTCCTACTTTTAAATGAATTCTGGGCAGGCTATCAGGTATGCACTGCAATCTCTCAACTTTTTGAGCCATCTCACCAGTCCAATTTCTGAAGAACTTTGAAATACATGTTTCTGGCCATCACTTTAACCTGGTTAATGCATTGGTAGCATCTTTTCCTATGTGATCTCAGTCAGGTGATTTAGGAAGGCCCATCATCATTCCCAGGGCATGCAGTTGTTAATGAGGTAAGGTTAGGTAGTGTTTAAGAACAAGGACTTTGCAATCACATCTCTATATTTCTTTACACTTCTCATTACGTGGGAGGAAAAGGGATAACCCCAACCTCATGAAGTTGTTGTAAGCAGTGAGTGAACTCATTCATATAAAAGTTGACCTATTTTTGTTACTATTTCCTGGTCTCCAAAGCCCATTTCTAAAGATGTCACCTGCACTTCTACTTGTGAGGTCACCTGGAAAGCAAGACTTTCATGGCTTTACACTTTCTGCCCATCCCCATGTCTGAAGAGGTTTGCAGTATCCGTAGAGGTCGCCCTAAGGGATTGCTGTACTACAACCTGAAAAACTGACAAGATGACAATTTTAGGTCTTGGTTGTGAGATACAGGGGGAGGGCCTCTTTGCTAAATGATCATCAATGCAATTCTATGGAGTGGGTATTATTAAACCTACCCACAGATGATTGTTAATAAGACCTGTGATAATCTCCTTACTGCATCCACTAGATTAGACTAAAAGACAGCCAGATAGCTGGAAAAAGAATTATAAACATGACAGTAAAAGTATTTCAGAGTTGGATAGTTGAATCAATAAGGCTAAGTGAAAAGAAAGCCACCCTCTTAATCCCAGCACTTGGTAGGCAGAGACAGGCAGTTCTCTGTGATTTCTAGGTAAGGCTGGCCTACATAATTAGTTTCAGGTCAGTCAAGGCTACATATTGAGGCTTTGCTTCAACAATAAACTATAAACAAGCAGACAAACATGAAAGCTGCCCTCACCAGTATGAGGGAAACGTGTAGACATCATCCAGTTCATTAATGAGCACCTAGCCATCAGACTAAGTGAAAACACAGAGTTAGGAAGAGGTAAAAGTAAATTAGCCTTCTTTTTTATCTAAGCATCTCCATACCCTTGAACTTAAATATGATTCCAGAGCTTAAACCTGTGTACTTCATGCAGAAGTCTCATGACATTCGCCTTCAGGATTGTGAGTCAGACCATTCTCTTCATTCAGTCCAGCTGATTCATTTTGTTCTCACTTTGCCCACTAGTTAAATTTCTTTCCAGAAATCTAAGGCTCAAGAAGCTTAGCAGAATTTGTGTGTGAATTCTCTGCTGTCTATGTGTGGCTTTGCAAGCTTCCTGGACTGCTCTCATGGGATGCTGCTCACCAAAGGTCAAGATGTGGAACCAGTACCTCACCCACATCTCAGAGTAGCACAACTGGCTGCAGCCAGTAGACTCAGAGCTATGTTGACAACACAGGGCTTTATTGCTAACCTATTCATGTGTTTAACTAAACCTCCTGAAGTCCCCTTCCCCAGGAATGAAGGGTGCTTGCTGTGAGCTGAAAGTATAAGCAGAACCCAAGAAGTTATGGCTGAGTTTGCCTCAGGCTAAAGAGCATCATAGCAGAGACAAGAGCAAGGAATCTTCCCGAATCCCCACAGAAGCTACCTCTAGGAGTCACAAGAAATCATCATTATGGTGGAGAAAAAGCACTGCTTCCTTGGTTTATAGAACTCTGTTGTTCTGTTTGTCTGTTGGAATCTTTGAGGCACAAAGCACGTGTGCTGATTTTCTCCAAGAGCGTATGTTATTGTGTATGGACACTATACATATATACACTTATATATGTATATTGTAAATGGACAACAGCAGAGGGTATCTCATGACAGAAGACTCATAAGTGTTCAATTCCAAACAGTGTGCAGATCAAAACAGCATCCCAATGACCCATTACCTGCCCAGATTCCCTTTCATTTCCCAGGTCTTGGACTTTAGCATCTAGCTCTAATTTCCTATTCTTTCATCTAGCTATCCATCTGAATAAAATATATGTAATGAGTTCCCATTATGTGCAAGACAGAGTATATGCTGGCACCAATGATCAGACATAAATATGGGCCTTGGGAATCTTCTAGAGCTGAAGAAAACAAAATCAAAACAGATAATAAGGTGAATTACAGAAGCCATGGGAGAATTGTACTATGATGAAGGAGGGATGCAAGGACTAAAACAAGGAGAAAAGACTGGGTGATACTCTAGAGTAGTCATAGGAGATTGCTCTAAGGAACAAGTAGATTAAAAAGATGGAAACTTATGTCCAAAAGGTCTAAAAATTAGTGACCTCAATCAAAGAAACAGCATTTATCAAATTCCCAAAGAAACTGTCATGTTTGAGGAGCATGGACACTGGGAATGTGGCCTCAGAGCAGGGTGAAGGCAAGTCAGAGAAGGTTGGAAATAGGACTGAATGTTGTAGCATTCAGTGAGAAATTTTAATTCTTAGCTTCAAAGTAGACAGCCATCTGGAAGATCAGCAGAACTGTAATAGTATTAACAATGTAAGAAGTGCGTGTCTGAGAGCATCATGGATCCAAACACGTCCTACATGCTGTGAAAGTTCAGCTTTCCCACAGTTCTGTGGGAAACACATCTGAGTTGGCTTGGAACATCTATTCATGTGAATGTAATTTGTGTTTCCTATCCCTTGTTCAAGGAAAAGGAATCCTAAGGGATGAAATTCCCATTTCAAAGACCAATCAGTTCATTGCAAACATGCTTGCCAATGTTTATGCCAGTGGCTTTTGTGACCTGACTGTTGTTTCTAACTGCTGTGGACTCCTGTTAAGTCCAAACTGTGAGATAATAATTGCATTAATGCAGGGCATTGAAAATGACATCAGAGGTCAGGTTAGATATGCATGGAATGGGTAGATGCCAGATCACTGGGAGACACTAGGAAGGTCTTGATGATGCTCTGATTGACAGCAGCCCACACAATGCCCGTGGCAGTGGGGGCCAAGAAAAGTCAGGCAGGAAAGGCTAGGAAGTGGAGCATTAGCTGAACCTTGAAAAAATTGTGAATATTTTCAGACTTTAGGCAGAGAAGGACTAAAAAGACTGTTTCCATAAAGCCTCTAGTATGAGAGTCCCTATCATAAATAAGCTCACATGAGGGACAAATGCTTCTGCAGTTTTGATAGCAGTGGCCTGTGTGCTGTGATGTGTGTAAACTTGGGATTACACTTGGTAAAAGGTGTGTTAAGTTGCCACTTGTCAGGCCCAGCTCTACATGGCATTTAACCAGAGTGAGGAAGATGTGATAAACATGGCCTTTTTCAAGGGCTTCCTGTTCTTCTGTTGTATTTTCTCAAGGAAAAAAAAAAGAAAGGAGGGAAAGAAGAAAGGAAGTGTTGTAATTAGGGGAGAGAGGTGCCTATTGTGTTCCCCAGCCGCCAGGCTCCCAAGCCCCCAGCTGCTGGCCCGCTCAGCTACTGGTTGCTTGCACCCGAAATAACCACGTGAGGACGGTATTCATTTAAACTCTGCCTGGCTTATTATCACTAGCCTTTTCCCGGCTAGCCCTCACCTCATAAACTAACCCATTATAAAAGTCTGTAAGTCACCACGTGGTGACGTACCGGAAAGGTCTAACCGGCATCCATCTGCAACGGTGGCTCGTGGCGTCTGGCTCACTTCCTTCTCTCTTCCCAGAACTTCTGTTCTGTCCATTCCGCCCACCTAAGGGCTGACCCATCTTATAAGCCAGGCAGCTCTTTATTCAACCAATAAGAGTAATACAAAATACAGGAGAAGTGCTAACACTGTGTATTTCGCGCAGGTTTGGGAAATGAGTTGCACACTGCCTACCACATCAACATAATTTTCTTCTTTACTAGCCAGGTCTGCTCTGCATGGTGGGTGGTAAGTCTCAGCAAAAGGAGTAGAAGAGTGTTGTGATGTGTCTCCAGGGGGTGCTGGGATAGTCTTCCCTCCACGGCTGAAATGATTAGAATTGTAGGATGGGAGAAACAGGCAGATTGAACTGTGAGCTCAAAGGTGCTCATCGAAAAGTCTGGTCTTAGCTGTGGACTCAAGGCAAGATACTTATCACTCATGCTGTTTTCTCCTAACTTCCCAAACAGGTACATCATGGATCCGTGTACATCATTCTGTTGTCTTCATTAGTATGCTACTTTCTTGGTCATGGGGACTTGACTTGTCACTGTTCAGTTGTATGCTTAGAGTCACCATAAAACCATGTGACAGAATAATGAAGGCCTGAAGAGCAGTATCTATTAGTATGAGAATCCCAGGCCTAGGAAAACAGCTCAGTCCATAAGGTGCTTGTTGTATAAACACCAAGGTCCAAGTTGGATCCCCAGTGTTAAGTTGGGGGCGTAGCCCCAGCCCTTGGCCTGGCAGTTGCTTTGCTCTGGACTCCAAATCCCAACATGCAAGGTCTTGACCCTTCCCGGGTGGGAGGAGGGGGTCAGAACCAGTCTCACAGGGTATTTATAAGGGGCCTCCTAGAGGAGGAACCCGTGGTTTTTGGGTCTGCATGGGCTCCCTCTTGTCCTGTTTCCCCGCCATGTGCTCAGCCACCCGAGAGCATCTTACTTAATAAAAGAATGGGCATTTTGATTTGGTTTGATTTGACCTAATTGGATTTCTTGCACCGGCGGAGCTGCTCTTATTCTTAACATTCAGAACCTATATTTTAAAATTGAAGCATGGTAGCATGGGTTTATAACTCAGTGTTGGGGAGGCAGGAATGCTGTGGATCTTTAGTGCTTGTTTAGCAGTCAGTGTTGTATCCAGACCATTGAGAGATTAGCCAAGGAAAAACATCCAAGCTTGACTTCTGGTCTCCACAAACACACTCACACACCCACACACAGGTGCACACCCCCTCACTCATATGCACAGGCTCAAAGGTGTGCACCTACACACACTGGCACACATGCATAATGACTAGACATGCAGAAAGAAATGCCTAATGCATTGTCAGGCAGTGAATGATTACTTCCCCGTGTAGCTGTGTCCTTCCTTGTCTGACTGGTATCCTTTGCTCTTTATATTCTATTAGTTAAGCTTATTTTCTCTGGGTTGTTTTTCTTTGGCCATTTTGAACAAATTTTTGGAATATACATAGAAAAAGTATTTCATCAAAAAGGGGGCCTAGGTCTGAAGGCCAGGTAGACAGTTGTTTTGATGGTCCCTTTTCTCTTGATTTGGTTATATTTAAAGATTAAGACCTTCTATTTTGTGAATAATTTTTTATCATCTGTTTATTGTGTGTGTGTGCAGCACAACACACATGTGGAGGTCAAAGGACAGCTGAGGGAGTTGATTCTCTTCCTCCACCATGTGAGGTCTTGGGTGGAACTCCTTCCTGTGTCAGGAGTTCCTTGGTAGCAATCTCCTGTGTAGAGTGAGCCTTCTCAAGAGTTGTGAATAACTTCCAGTGACATATGTTTATTGTATATTTCAGTGCATTCATAAGAATATTTCATACAAGTGCACTTTGAGCATATTCTCCTTGTGCCTCTCAGCAGGCCCCTTCATTACATTGACAGTTTTGATTAAGTCGTCCTTATTTGGTGTGAGAGCAATCCTGAAATGAAGAGAGGCAAATGTCTACTCACCTCTGAACAAGGCACCATGGACCGATGTGATGATTCTATCAGGGTTCAACTTGAGAAACTTACAGGTCCATTTGGGCTTCCACAAAGGAATATGGGTTAAGACTTACTTACAGGAGCGTGACTTAGTGGCAACTGCATCAAGGGAACACCCACTACAGCCTAAGTGAAGTCACAGAAGCTGCAGCCATGGAGCCTGCTGCATGACTTGCAGCTAGCTCAGCAGGTCTGACAGCCTCTTCCAGGCAGCTCTGCAGGTCACAGTCTCCTTCAGGTAGCTCGCCAGGTAAGAGAACCTCATTTTTCTAGGCAGCTCAGCCTCCTTTCTTTTCCTCAGAACTTGCCTATTGCTTGCATAACCCATGGAATGACCATGTGAACCTTGTTAGCCTCAGCTTTTCAGAGCTTGGAAGGTTTTCTTCCTGAGTCTGATGAGCTGACACAACACCTTCTTTTAGACATCCATCATGAACTATGGGATTAAATCATATCATACTCACAGGCTGAAAGTGAACGGGATCTGCCTCCTAGGTTTGCACTGCCTGGTGCTCACTAACTTAGCAATATTGTGGGTTTTCACCAAGGAATCTCACTGTTTTTTTTTTCAGCCATCTTACTTGTATTTGTTTTGTTCCTTTCTCCACGGGACTTATAATTCCCTTCTACTTTGTAAAGCAGAACCTAGGAGGCTGAGGAGATGAAAGAAACACAATAGCGCCTTTTCCTACTGATGGACACATGTGCTGCACTTACTATTGAAAAGTACCATTGTCCTCAAGTGTCTTTGTGGGGGAAACACACTGGGGAGGAAAGGTGAGAAATATGAGGGGCACTGTGTGTAATGTGCTTCTGAAAGCCGTGAGAGGCTAAATCCTCCTTAAATAGTAACCTCCTCTGGAGAGAGGCAAATGTGTCTTTTAAGTTTCTGTCTGGCATCTCAAACCTCTGGGAACTATTGTCAAATCAGAGTTGATAGAGATAAGATATCCTTGCAAGCATGGGGTAAAAAAATAGCTGTGGATGCATCCATTTGAGCCAGGTTGATAACCAGCTCAGAAAGGAGCAGTGCTTCCAGTGGGGGAGGCAATGAGAGTTTTGACTTCTTAACCTTGATGTTAAAGGCTTTTGTACCAAACACCCATTTGCCTTCTGACCCCATTTGATAGGCCTCCTTCTTAGATGTGCCATTCAAATTGTCTTCCCTGTACCTTGGGCTAGGCTTGTAGGTCTCATTTTTAATTTAATCACATTTCTGAAGTAAGAAAAGAATACAGCTTTAATCAATGGAGAAGAAGTCAGAACAATACCAAATGGATGTTGGAATTCAGAGTTCTATTGGGAATCCATCTATGGTTATAGTTAGCACTATCACTAACAGGCTTTTGATTTATGTTTATCTTTTATGCACACAAGTCTTTTGGCTGTGTAGGTGTCTGTGTATCACATGCATGCCTGGTGCCTGAGGAAGTCCAGAAGAAGACATCAGATCCTCTGGAACTGGAAGTAGTGTTGCTTGTGAGCCACCAGGCGGAGAATCAAACCTGTATCTTCTGTAAAGCAGCCAGTGCCCTTAACTCCTAAGATCTCTCTCTAGCCCCATACTGCAAGTTTTTAAAAGTACATATATCTGCATAAAAATTCTCTTTATATTTTTAAATATGAAAGTGATATATGAAATACATACTCCTAAAATGGAAGAATTTTACAGAAAATATTTTTTTTGCTAAACCTGTGTAATCCCAACTATCATTTAAATATTTGTTCATATATTGACAGGAAAGTGTAGTAGTCCTCACCCCGCATCAAGGAAATTTTTTAGTGCAACAAATGGAGATTATTACAAACAAATAAACATAACAAAACAAGCCTCCCCCCAAAACATCAGCAAACAAGCAAATGAAACAACCCCAAAAGCAAGTAAAAATGCAGAGTTGTGGAGCCAATCCCAGTGGATACATCTACAGTGTGACTCCCATACCTAAGCCTCAGGGCTCATTGCAGAAGAGAGACTGGGAAGATTTTAAGAACTAGAGGAACAAGGGGTTTGCTGTGAGATTGTGACTCACAGGAATGTCAGAAACTACACCCATAAAGTTTTTCCAGCGTGGATACCTAAACATAAACTGAACAAGGATCATAATAGGCAGCTAACACACACAAGGGACAGACTAGGAGGCCTCAAGCCTACACAGAGAACTACAGACAATAAGAAAAGTCAAGAGTGAGAGAAATAGTCTTCCCTGGGGAAGATCCCACTACATATAGTATGTGTTGACAATTAATGAAAAATGAGGCTATGAATTTGAAAGGGAGCAAGAAGGGGTATATTGGAGTGTTCAGGGGGAGGAAGACATAATGTAATTATATTAAAGTCTCAAAAAATAAAAGAAATACTTAAAAAATAAATTTTAATTGCCCAGTCAATCCTAATTTCTTCTTAACTCTCTCAGGACTGGCCACTGATCTTGGCTTTGCTGTGCCTTGACTTCATAACCTGTGGTAGTGCCTGAAGTTCATTTTATTTCTCATAAATTGTATCATAATATAAAACTATGCACACTGTTGTCTTTCTGTGTCTGGATTACCTCACTCAAAATAATGTTTTCAACCTCCATCCTTGTCTGGAGCTAAGTTAGTAGATACACTTAGACTATCAGGAACCTGAATGTCCCATTGTAGCTGTGGTATCATGTGGTATCATTACCCATGGAGCAAGACAAACTTAACAAAGTCTAATTTTGCTTAAAACTTAGGTTCTGTAGTCTTTTGAAAAATATGTAGCCAGGATAGTCAAAATCACCTTTGATTGTTTTAGGTTTACTTATTAATTTTAATTAAGTGTGTGTGTGTGTGTGTGTGTGTGTGTGTGTGTGTGTGTGTGTGTATGCTCATGAGCACAAATGCCCACTATGGCCACATGTCCAGAAATATCAGAACCCTTGAGTTATAGCATCAGGAGACCATAAATTGCCCTATATATGTGCTGGGAACTAAACTTGGATTTGGTTCTCAGGCTAAATTATTTTTTCTATAATAACCAAGCTAAATTATTTTTTCTATAATAACTAATATTCAAAATTATATTCTCAGCAGTTTTCTCTTTCTACAACAATCATCTTAATCACAGCTTCTTAATCAACAGATACTGGGCCGTATGTGGGATACATATGTAATGTAGTTTTTAAACACATTTCACATGTATTCTTGAGATCTTCTTTGAAGGTTCTCACAAGGGAGTCAGCTAATTATACACCCTTGGCTGAAGACTGGTCCTCCTCTATTCAGAAAGGTCCTTGATTGAGCTTAAAGATTCAGGAGAAATGTAGATGATCTGTGAGAGAAGAAGGGTGCCTTAGTTAGGGTTTAAATTGCTCTGAGGAGATAGCATGACCTCAACAACCCTTATAAAAACCATTTAATTGGGGTGGCTCTTTTATAGTTTCAGAGGTCTAGCCCATTATTATCATTCTAGGAGCATGGCAGCAGGCAGGAAGATGGTGTGCTGGAGATTAGAGTCTTACATCTT
>JAQHUG010000007.1:9057785-9067950 GCA_028555095.1 Dicrostonyx torquatus | reverse complement strand
GACCTTTGAGGTAGAAACAGACAATAACCTTGAAGAATAGGAGAAAGTTCCAATCTCTTTGACCTCTGATCAAGGTGTAAATAGGCTCACATTTTTGGGCCTCCATACACTATTAGGAGTTAGGCATTTTTGGAGGAAATGTTGCTGTGGAGGCAGGCTTTGAGGTTTTACACGCTCTTGCTATGTCCAGTGTGAATGTGACACAGCCTTCTTCTACTGCATGCTGATCAAGATGTAGAACTCAGCTCCTTCTCTAGCACCATGTCTGACTGCATGCTGCCATGTCCTACCACTATAAACCTATGAACTAAACCTCTGAAACTGTAAGCCAGCTCCATTTAAACATTTTCCTTTATAAGAGCTACCATGGTCATAGTGTTTCTTCACAGCAGTAAAACCTTAACTAAGACACCTAGTTAATTAAGTCAGTAAAATCAACCTTGTGGATTCTTAAGGTGACATTCTACATCCAGATCACCCCACATCTTCAAGTATATTCTTTATAATTCTGTGAGAGACATGTAGAATGTCTAGCTGACCCTAGATATATTGGGGATATTGATAAATAGATAAGAAATCACCTACAGTACTTTAAGGTGTCTCTCACCCCTTCCCCCACTTCTGAACACATGTACCTGTCTTGGGAGTACACTGAGATAACCTTAATACTTCCTTAAGGCAGGTGATAAGTCACATTGGAAAACTGTTTCTTTGTCTCCTGTTTCTTTGTCTAGTCCAGTCTCAACCCCAAGAGACTTTATCTTATAAATACAGCAACAGGGTAGCTTTTCTCTAATCAACCTCTTAACACCTAACCCCTGGGAGCTGGTAGAAATAATGAAGTCCTCAGCACCTGTCTAAAGGTCACTTCCATTCTGCCGTTGAGGATATCATAGTGATTAAAGCTGCAGGAAGCAGGCTGGTGCTGCTACTGACAGAGGAAATGATAGCCTTGCCCTAAACATGTGCAGGCATGTGTTTCCAAGCCTCAGGCACCTGTAGATCTATCTGATTCACATAGCTTGGGAGGCATGACTCATTGATTCAAAGTATATCTTAATTTGGTATACTTTGAATGCAGGGCGAGAAGAGGAAATGAAGTCTGTGTTATAGATGCTGATCTTACCATGTCAGAAACATGTTTGTGTTTTCCCTTAACATCACATTTTGTTGAATAAATTCACAAGGCACAGGGGTATCATTTGTCATTGTTTGCCATACAGTCCTTGTTATCTTTGATATTGCTGGTAGAGGCAAACATAAGTTTCTCTTCTGATCTTGATTACTAATATTATTTCTCATAGCAGATGTGTTTGTGTGTGTGTGTGTTAGCATACATGAGTTATAGAATTGCCACAAGATGCTAAATAGACATCAGTAGAGTAGGCTTGAGGAAGGCCTCAGAAGCAGGGAAACTAGTTCTCTGTGGGAATAAGATAGGGAGCCCTGGGTGGAGCTCTGCTGGAGGTGCCTTTGCTTCTCCTCCTGCTCCTGATGTTGTTGCAGAGTCAGACTCCAGGTGCACAGTTGAGCTGCAAGAGTAAGGTGTGGGACCTTGGAAGCTGTAACAGCCAAGGAAAGGATCAGGTCCAGATGGGATGCACTATAATTCAATAAATAAATAAATCAAAAAAGAAAAATAAAAGAGGTGGTCAGGTAGATGCCAGTTTGAGTACACTGTGTCAACATAGGGACTGAGTTGATCCAAAGCCCCAGGGATAGTCAGGAGTCCTCTGCCTGTTGGTCCTTTGACACACAGACTGGAACTGGGGAGTCAGATGAAGGTCAGTGGTTTTCTCCAGGTGATGGAGTTTCATTCCTTCATTGTGTGTTGGATCACTTCATGCCCTTTCGATAAAATTGTCATTAATAACTCACTAAGTTCAGTCAGTGATGATCCATATATGTATGAGTGTGTGGCCCTCTACTGAGGCATCAGCAATCTCCCAAAGAAGAATGGCACTCTCTCTCCTTTACTGGCCATATACTGCCAATAGCTCCTTCCATAGAAATAGAAGCCCCACCCACCCAGCACCTCTTCTTAATTCCTTACTGCCAAGAATCCCAGTTTCCCTTGGGTAGAGGTCTTGGTCAAGAACTCCTTGGGCTGCTATAGGCTACAGTGTGGGAGTATGGTTTTGACTCTCTAGCCTCTCTTCAAAGAGTCACCCACCCTCCCCTCACTAAGTGAGAATGAAGGGGATTATTTCAGGAATGAAAGTATTCAGCAAACAAAGACTAGGTTTAAACATCATATTCTCCCTGGTAATCTTCTAAACATGGCTTAGTCTCAGGTATCCTTGTACTGTGTGTGGGACCTTCTATGGAGGGCATAAGTCATTCAATATAGGCTTAGTGAGAAATTCTACAATTTGGCTATTAGTCATGGAAACATAGAAATGCTTCTTGTTGCCCTCAAAGGGCCTAGCAAGAATAATAAAAACCCAGAGACAGGTATCGGGTTCATCCTGAAGATCAGAAAAGCTAAAGCAGTTAAGCCACTCTTACCTCTTCGAAATCTTCAGACTGAAAGAGAATGAGTTCCTGTCTCATCCCGCCTTATATTCCTCTCTAGTGCTGGGATTAAAGGCATGCACCACACCACCCAGCCTCTGTGGCTAACTAGTGTGCTTGCTGGGATTAAAGGGATATTCAACCACTGCCTGGTCTGTATGGCCGACTAGTGTGGCTGCTTTGCAATGACCTTAAAGCAAGCCTTATTTATTGAAATACAAATGAAATATCACTATAGGTACCTGCCTGTGGTTCATACATCTGTCTCTTCCTCCAGGATGTTCTCCAGGCTCAACCAGCATGCTTTTCAGCATTTATTTTTCTTCTGTGTACAAATGTGTCAATCTGTTACTTCTCGCTGACAGGCTGTTTGCATTTTGAGTGGAAATGAACTAATCTAGTCTCTAAATAGCTTTCCTTTCATAATATTCAAAAGGGAATGGAATGGTATCTCATTCCAGAGCACAAATTCTGTTTGAACTTGGAAAATGTCTCTAATCCTTCCCAGGTGATTTGTTACTAGCTATATTGCTCTGGACCTTGTATCTGTATGTTTATCCACATTTCTTCTCCACTAAGTTACTTTAGTATCACATTTTTTTTCTTCCACAGAAAAGGCTTCAACTTTTACAGTGTCTTTCTTTTTTGAGGGAAGAAGAGAAAATGGGGGTTCCGTAGTTAAGAGTACTGGATGGTCTTCCAGAGGATCCAGGTTTCAATCCCAGCAATTGCATGGTGGATCACAGTCATCTGTCACTCCCGTCCCAGGGAATCTGATGGCCGCCCAGGTGTGAAGCACATACATGATACACAGAAATACATGCAGGCAAACACCTATACAAATAAAATGGTGAAGCATTTTTGTTTGTTTGTTTGTTTTGTCTTTTAAGGAACAGATGACGCAAAGGAGAAAACTAGTTGCAGAACTGGCGCATTACTTCCAGCAAAGAAATGTCATGAAAGCATGACAGTGAGCAACTAATTGAGACCAAATACACAAATTCCTTAAAAGATACAAATGAGCAAGAAATTCTTGAGGGTGGGTTGATAGAAAGTCTATTTATGTGAATACAGAGTCTTTTCATAGATAGAGTCTTGGTCCAGATGTTTTCCCTGGTGGGTTCTATAAAACATTTTGAAAGAAATAATACCATTCACACTTAAGTGATTTTAGAAATAAACAAAATGAGAGGATACCACTCAACTCGTTTTTGATGACAATATTAGAAATGGCCACCCATTTGACAGGAGAGAAAGGGTTGAAGGTTGAGGTGCAGCTCAGTGGCAGAGTGTCTGCCTAGCTTGTGCAAGACCTGGGGTCAGTCCCTAGAATGTCAAACAAAGAACCAAAACTATTGATTCATGTCCCAAAGGAACATACATATAACAAGAATTCATGATTAAACCAGCAAACCAAGTCCATCAATATAAAAAAAATTAGTTAGCATAATAAAAAATATCTCACAAATTTGATGTTGGTTTGTCTCTTGAAGATCAGTTGGGGTAATATGCCACATTAGTAGACTATGAGGTAAAAAAAAAAAAGGCATGATCACATTAGCATATGCAGAAAAAGCACTTCTAAAATGCCCTATATTATTCAGAATGATGGGGAAAAAGCCCTCAGTTCCCTATTATCCGCATCTGTGTTTCATCTGAGTATAATATTAATTCTCTCTTTGTTCCCTAAGGGTGCGTTTCTCCTTTGCCCTTTGGCACATCTTGTAATTTTCTGCTGAAAGTCAGATGTATTATATTTAGTGTGCTGAGAACAGAAATGAACACAGTGAGGTTTTCTGTCAGTATAGATGGGTGTTAGACTGTGTCTAATCTTTCCTAGGCACCTATGGCCTTCAGGTTCCTGTTGAAGTATTCTGGTTTAACTGTTAGCCTTGGTGTTCCGTTCCCTCAAGTTTTCTAACCTAGAGACAGCCTGCATTCTTCAGTTCTTTCAACATACTGCATTGG
This sequence comes from Dicrostonyx torquatus, assembly GCA_028555095.1. Classification (NCBI taxonomy): domain Eukaryota; kingdom Metazoa; phylum Chordata; class Mammalia; order Rodentia; family Cricetidae; genus Dicrostonyx; species Dicrostonyx torquatus. The sequence goes on along the minus strand of JAQHUG010000007.1, from coordinate 9,063,468 downwards.
AAAGTCACTCGCCTGCAGTCCCACCTTTATCATTTGTGGGAGTGGGCTCTTGGACCTGATTAACCTGTCATGGAGTGGGCTGATGACCCTGGGATGTCCCTTCACAAATGTTTCTTCAGTGTTGTATATGTTAGCTATTTTTGTCATCACTGAGACAAAATGTTTAACAGAAAATCTTTATGAAAGGAAGGATTTATTTGACGCTTGTACTTTTAGAAGCTCTAGTCTAGCATGACTGGGACATCAAGGCATTGTGCCTTGCTTTGTGGTGATGAGAGCTGACTGCTTGTCTTGTTCACATCTTGAAGGATCAGGAAGCAGGGTAAATAAATGTCTTTGGACACTGGACTGGACAATAACCAACAAAATGTATCCCACAGTGACCCACCTCCCACCAGTTTTGGGTATGTTGTTCAAATATGTAGACTTTTGGAAGATATTTTAATCTAAACCAAAAATCTATATTTTTTATATTTAGATTCTATTCCCTTCTTTAACTAGACCTGCTCCATTTCCTTTCCATCCCATCTGACCCATGATACCCTTTCAAGTTAGATAGCTGAGTTTTCCTGTAGAGAAAAAAAATCTCCTTAGAAGACCTTCGCTTAAGAAGGTCTTTCCATCCCTCTTTGCTGAAAAGAAAGCCTTTGTTATTGATTTCAAAGTGATTACTTTTCTTATGTTACCATCTAGGGGTGATCTTTGATCTTTGGCTCTTTAGGATCTTTCCAGGGTTCCTAGAAGCAAAATTCAAGAAGCATTCCTGTATTGTTCTATTTTCCTTTGTTCTCTGTGATAAAACTCTTGACCCAAAAAAACTTAGAGGAAGAAATGTTTGTTTCAGTTTACTCTGAGGAAAAATATGGTAGGAACTCAAGACATAATCCTGGTGGAATGCTGGTTCCTGGTTTCTGTTTGGTTCATATTCAGCTCATAATCTTACATAACTAAGGCCTACCTATGTAGAAATTACACCATCACAATGGGCTGGACCCGCCAACATAATCTGACAATCAAGACAATGTCTCACAGACACAATGCCTCACAGACAAGTTTGTCTAATCAAGGTAGTTTTTCCTCCCCAGACTGTGTCAAGCTGGTAATAAAAAACTAACCAGACATTCACCTACTGGAGCACATCCCCTCCTGAGAAATTAAGAAAATAGAAAAAAAACTCAAAGATGGGGGACACAGGCAGTTGCTATGGTACACTCCTGTAATTTCTAGTACTCTGGAGGCAGAGGCAGGAGGATGAAGAATTTAAAGTCAGTTTGACTTACATAGGGAGACCCTATCTCCAAAGCAAACAGACAGAAAGCAAGCAACAGTAAATGAGGGCTTCCTACCCTTGACTGTGTTGGCCCAGCTGTGCTCTCAATAGATTGATGTTGCTCTCGTGACTCTGGTGCCTCAAGAAAGGGAAAATTCAATGTTGTCAGCCCCTTTTCTTGTTTTCCTCAAAGAAACAAGTTAAATAAATAAAATATAATAAGAAATGTCTTGATACACATTCGTCCAATACAAAACATATTAAACAAGACAGACTTCAAGGAACTCAGTTTAAGTGCAACACCATGTGAGAACGCTGTGGATTAGATTAGACCAGGGTTTCTCATTGTGCCTTCCACTAGCATTGTGCAGGAACATGGTGCTGTAAATTCTCAGAGGTTGGCCTACACCTGCTGAATAAGACACTGTGAGTTTGCTGCTCAGATTTAGTGTTCTAACTTAATGAGCAGGGGATAAATGATGACCACTCAAATTTGAGAACAATCGTGTTTTCACACTGTAAGAAATAAGACACTTGCTCTGTAAGGACAAATTTGAGAGTCTCCAAGTATTGAAGAAAATGGTTTTCATTCCTGCAGAACAGAAACGCTATCCCAAACAAAGGCAAAATGGCTGATGAACTGCAGGAGTGCACACACACACACACACACACACACACACACACACACACACACAGAAATGCTATTCACCATGCTAAGGCAAATTCTAACCCCTGTTCATTCCTCATTGACTGAGTGCTGATACTGGAGGAGGCAAGCCTGCCAGGTCATATAGTAAAGTCCCACCCCAATCTCCATGCAATTTGTTCAGTTTACACTTAGCATTAATTCTACTCCTCAAGGTTTCAGAGCCTCATTTAAGGTACATCCTAGGGCTTGAGATTCCCTCCTTCTCCAGGACACATGGACTTGGTCACATAGCAAACTGTGATTGTTCAATGTTAAGATAAACTACAGACACCAGGTGCCAGCTGCCACGGCAGGGACCTAGTGCCTCCTCCTGATTTACAGTCTAGTAAACATAAGTCTATCTAAGACATCTTTGGTATACACACACACACACACACACACACACACACACACACACACACACTCCTTAAAGTCATTCGCTTCTTTCTCCCATCCACAGAAGACCTTTGAACACCAGTCATCCGCTATGAGTTTATGGAAACAGGCAGCAGACATCCTCTTTACAGGTTGGAGTCCAAGTTAATGCCCACTCTGCTGAAACGCTGGCAATTTAATTTGTGCAGGCCCCACCTTCCTATTTGCATCTCAAGAGGAGCCTTAAATCTGCCTGATGCAAGGTCTGCAGGAAGCTCTCTCTCCTTTCAGCCCCTAGAGCTGCAGAAAGAAAGGAAGGGGTATGAGTTTGGCTAGTGCAAGGAAATTTAATTTATGCTGTAGAGAATGTAAACTGCAGCGGAACATTTTAACAAGCTTGAGCAGTAATCTATAGACAGAGAAAGTGGGGCTGGCGGGCTGGTGAGACGTCTCAGCTATTATTTGTACTTGCTGCTCAAGACTGGTAAACTTAGCTCTGTCTCTGGAACCCATGGTAGAGAACAGATAACATGAAGGTGTTCTCTGACCTCCACACACACACTGAGGCACCCATGAACCCCTCTCCTCTCTCTCTCTCTCTCTCTCTCTCTCTCTCTCTCTCTCTCTCTCTCTCTCTCTCCATTCATCTACCATCTATCTCCATCTATCTATTTCTATCTATCTATCTATCTATCTATCTATCTATCTATCTATCATCTATCTCTATCTTCCCCCCCCCACACACACACATAGAGGATGATAACTTTTTAGGAAAAGGAAAGTGATATTGTTAGAAACAATGAATAATTTAATTTCAGTGCTGCACAAGGGAACACATAACTAAAGCAAAAGTACATGGCAAAGTAATTTCTTTTGGAAAAAAAAAGAGGGATAAGATATCAAAACCTAACTGGGTTAGAAAACACACTGACCAAGATGGTGTTTGTCCCTTATTTGTGACTTGGGTCCTAGAGGCATCTGTGTCTCATTCCCTTAGTGAGAACTTGGCATCCCAATCTGACACGATTGGTTAATCAGTGTGGAGTGGAAGGTTTAGGAACACAAAACCCTGGCTGGGCCAACTACAACACAATGTTTCTTACACTATAGTACTATATAGTCTTTAGTTTCATAGAGTTCTGTGGTGGCGCTAAATAGACATGTACACACATGCATTGATAAAGAAACATAGTACATGTAAAGCACATGTGCACCGAGAGAACTAGGAGCAGATGGTGCAAAATCCTGAAGTCAGACATGTTTTCAGGTTTAATAGGACACTTGCTAACAAAACGCACACAAAAAAAAGAAGCCGAAGAAAACAACACGAGAACACAGGAGACTTGTTTAGTGAACATGGCTGTCCATCATGGCTTTTCTACTGGGAGTATTTGAAATGGGTAAATTGGTGAATTGATACTAGTGCAAAGCTTTTGGGAAGTAATGACTTCAAGATGGCAGCTACTGTTTTATGAGCATTTACCGAAAAACAAACTATGATCTACATGTCAGACACACTTTGTACTTATGTGGGATACTGTCTTTATTCAGTTATTCAGGACAGGTTGGAACTGGGCAACATGGTAAGTGTAAAACGTTTTTGTTTGTTTTGGAGGGTCCTGTGAGGTTGTGTCATTGGATTGAATCTTGGAGTCTGGAAGTAGCTGGAACTTTAGCAAGCCCGGTGCTGAAAATGGTCTTAGAATCCTTAGACCAGTCTGTCTCCTCCAGTGGGGAACATCCCAATCTCCTGCGGTATGTGTGAGAAGTGCAATGGTTTGACCTCTTGTGGTACTCAAAGCCCCCAGCTCTCAGCCCTTGACAATCATTAGTAAGGCAGGATCACCCAGACAGGATACTAAAACATATGCAAATGGAAAAGTATGAAATACTGCTTAAGAAGAAGTTTCCCTGACTGAGTGCCTTCCCTGGAGATTTGCAGTCATTTGTGATGGAGTGGATGGAGCTGGGTGTCGCACTTTTAATGCCTCAAAGTCATGCTATTATTGATAACAAATTGACAGCTCCTGTGAAGGGTGGTATGAAATCACCTCATGGCTTAACTAGTGTGACTTGATTAAAGTATTATTTTCACATGAGACTGAATATGGGAAGAAACAGAATCAGAGAGCTAGAGTTAAGAAGGAATGGGGGAGTGTGGTAGTAGAAATCGCTGCAGTGGTAGGAGTAGTGGCTGGAGAATGCATGCAAACGGGGGATGGATGTGTGGATTTTTAAATTTTAGAGACAGTAAGACCTCACTGGTTTAAATGAAGCTATATAAACATGGGAATGGGATATCTATGTTGGTAGATATAAACAACAACAACAACAACAACAACCAAACACACAACTCTCACCTCAAACAGAATTAGAGATGGTTTACTTGGGAGCCAAATATGAGTGACCATGTTCTGGCAACATAGATTTTGGATAACCCCAGATTTCATATTCTAACTTGCTAATAATGTCATTTAGTTTCTATAGAAACAGAACAAAGAAAAAAATCATAAACCAACAAAATAAATTGGTGGAAACATCAGGCAGGCATATTACAGCAAAATGGGGAAAACTCTGTGTGGGCTTCAGATGCTATCTGATGCCATCTTTAGCTTTCCCGTTAGTAGAAACTAGGGTCTGTGTACATTCCATAAAGACTCACCTAATATGCACACGGATGTTAAGTCTCATTCAGAGTTTGGTAGTAATAGCTGTCGAAAGGTAAAAGAGTTTGTAATTAGTCTCTGAACCCACAAGAGTTCAAAGTCTCCTCAATCACAAGTTTGAATAAATTAACAGGCCTTTGTATAACGTCCAGTGTAGGTGTGGCTCCTTCTCAGGAGCTTCAGTTGATAGACTCAAGTGTAAGTGTCATAGGAGGTTAGGAAATTAAGAAAAAAATGTGACATTCCGTGAGAAAGATCTCAGTTTTGACACTGAGCCTTCATTGGATAATGAAACACACACACATGGGCTTGTACTAGCACAATAGGAAGCTGTTGTAATTAGGTGGAGAGGGATGCGTGTTGTGTTCCCCAGCTGCCAGGCTCCCAAGCCTCCAGCCGCTGGCCCGCTCAGCTACTGGTTGCTTGCACCCAAAATAACCACGTGAAGACGGTATTCATTTAAACTCTGCCTGGCTTATTATCACTAGCCTTTTCCTGGCTAGCCCTCACCTCATAAACTAACCCAGTATAAAAGTCTGTATGTCACCACGAGGTGGGTGACTTACCGGACAGAACTAAGGTACCTCCATCTCCGACAAAAGCCTCATGGCGTCTGGCTAACTTCCTTTCTTCTCCTTCCGGAACTTCCATTCTGTCTACTCCGCCCACCTAAGGGCTGACCTA
>JAQHUG010000007.1:9039858-9056717 GCA_028555095.1 Dicrostonyx torquatus | reverse complement strand
ATGTTGTTTATTTATGAGAAACAATATTGCAAAGTGTTTGTGTGTGAAGTGAGAAAGACATTTGGGGCTTAATAATCAACAAAAGTACCTTAGAGATCTTGATTCCACAGTCAAATGCCAAGACATTTTTTAGAGATAGTTTTAAATGTGACATGGTGTGTTTCAAGTGTTCTCTTGGTGAGGCTGATTAAAGGTGGCGTGTCCAGTAGTATGAGGATAGTTAGGAAAGGGAAAACTGGAGTCAATGACAGGTAGAACAGACTAAGGATAATGAGCAGTTATGACATAATTTTATGTCAGAATTAGAGAGAGAACAGTGAGTCTGGAAGGAAGGAGACTCCTTCTAAGTGTAGTCAGAGGAGAAAAATCAATAGGATGAGTTTGAGAAGCAGAGAGCTATGGAGAAGGAGGCCCAAGAGCCAAAGGACAAAACTCAGCAATAGGTGAAAGACCCCTGCTCTAGGCATTCTGCATAGCTTAGCCACAGAAACGCCATTTTGCAAGGCTTACACTTACCCATAAGAGCTCAGATAAGAGACAGCCCTAAATGAGGAGTTAGCCTCCGGGCCATTGCCGAACAGGATATCTGTGGTCAGATATCTGGCTCGGGAAAGTACTGGCTGTTCTCCCAGACAAGAGCCAAGTAAGCTCTCTATCTAACTCTGGTTGCTCCCTCCAGATAAGAGCTGGGCAAGCCCTCTGTCTAACTCCGGCTGCTCCCCCCAGATAAGAGCTGAGACAGCCCTCTATCTAAATTATCGGTATTTGAGAACATAATCTCATCCTCATGATGGCCTTGTTTAAATTAACCAATGAAATCCCTGTAACCATGCATCTCGCTTCTGTGCCCATGCTTCTGCTCCCCTGCCCCAATAAAAACCCCTAGAACCCCGAGCCAGGCGTGCAAGTCCTTTGAAACACTTGGTCGCCCCCGGTACCCATGTATCTGAATAAAGCCTCTTGTTGATTGCATCCGCTTTGGTGATCTCAGCTGATCTCTGGGAACGGGGTACCACCTGAGGTAGATTCCCTTTGGGGGGTCTTTCATAGGGAGACAAGAAAAGAGAAAAATAGCAGGGGAAGTAGATGTGGACACGAGATCGGGTGTTTGGTTTGGGGAGGATTGAACTGGAGGTGATGGTGGTAAAACAGAAGGAAGGACCCATTGCACATAGCAGACAGAGGCAGGGAGCATGGCTAGAGCCGAGGGCAGGAAGAGCTCAGAAGGCAGAAGGCACTCTGTCTTTGCTCACTGTTCGGTGTTTATGTAAGCCAAGGCTTCTTAAACTGCTTTCACTTGTGACTTCATTTGCTTGAGAGATTTTCTTCAAGTCTGTAGACCCATAGGAATACAAACCAAGTATATATAAAATGAAACATTTACAATAATAAATCATAAAGGAATTTGTTTTAAAGCAATTCTTTGGTATACAAGTAATTTCATCACTTATTGCCGATGAAAGCAAATTTGCTAACTATTGAGATAGATAAGGTTATTTACATGTAAATAAGTAAATCCCAGATGAATGCTGTATACTGTGGGTTATAAGGCATCTTTAACATTTTTCAGAATTGGTCAATACTTTGATTTTATAATTATCAGTGCCAATATTGTTGCTTTGCTTAAATATGTAGTATAAAATGGCTGAAATATGTTTCAGTCTGTTTCAGAAATCATTGGAAATTCTATCATAATCCTAAACCAAAATTTACTGAACCATTTTTCATATAATTTAATTCAACAATTCAAAGAACAATATTTGAATCCAATATTCTGACACAAAACAGTCCAAAAATAGCCTGATTTGATTCTCACATGCTGAGGAATGGCAATAGGAAAATATTTTCCCCCACAATTAAGACATTATACACTCCATGAGAGCAGAAAATGTATATATGGTAAAAATCAGTATAATTCAAAACATACAGTGCTCTCAAATTTGAGCCAAAGTTTCAGGCAGAGTTTGATGGAGTTACGCAGTGGGATGGCATATACTGTCTAAACTACATGTGTTGGGTGTTCAGTCTAAGGCTGCAGTGAAATCACACAAGTGCAACTAGAAACACTACAGGCTCAGTCCATGCTTCATTTTGACTTGATTTTTGACTATTTTGCGTGTTCTGAGACCTTCTACTATTGCCATCTTTTTAGTGACTTCATCATTCAATGATATGCCAGATGACCTAACTCACTGTTTCAAAAACTGGGGTCTAGGTCGCCATGAACTGCAGTAGGATTGAGTCACCCAGTTAGGACAATCCTTTGTTATGAGGCTTTTATTCCTAAATATCAGATGCTGATACCAATATAACAGAGGTTATCATTAGTGCTGCAGAGAAAAATGAGGGCAACTAGGCAACGAGAAGAGGTAGAAAGGTCAAGGGCTTGTTTACAGGGTTTCTGCTAACTCTTATTGCTCATTGCTTGCAATTGCTGTTTGGGGGCTTAGAAGCTACTTATTCTATTCTCTGGTTTGGTAAATAGCAATTGTCATATTTCTTGAGTTTGACTTCCTATGTACTCCAGAAATAGATGTGTAGATGAAACAGAGACTAGATTAGCTCTACACTGCTCCTCTCTGGCTCTGCAGAAAACGTTTGCTGGCTCCCCTCCAGATCATCTGTTTTTACACCAGTATGTGCCTGGAAGAGTCTTCATTAACCTTTCGCAAATGACTCTGCCACTGATATCCACATATCTTTCTGCCCATCCTTGCACATTGGTACTGTTTTCTTTGTTACAGCCTTATAGGAGCTGTGATGGTTAAATTCTACAGCCTGTGTGTGTGTGTGTGTGTGTGTGTGTGTGTGTGTGTGTGTGTGTTCCTAGTATCTGTTCTAGCATTTTCATGTCTTTCTCCCATTTGGATCAGAATGGACCCTATGACCTTTCATTACTTCTAACTTAGTCTTTGCTCTTGCTTCTTGTGAATTTTCTAGTTTGGGAAGATTACAGAAATAATGTTTTGATTTTCTTTCATTGTAGATCTTTGCTGAAGGGTTAATCCCAGCCAAGGAAAGGTCGCGAGAGTTCAGACTAGGAAAGAAGGAGAATAGTATAGAAAACATGTCAGAGATGGTGAGAACTATGAGTCCCAAGCCTGAAAGTTCCCAGCTTACTTGGAGTATGTTTGTGTGAACAAGCTCCTTTCTTAACTGATGAGCCTGGGACAAATGGTCTTATTACACTTACTTCTTAGTTTCTTTATGTGATAAGAGTTGGTCAAACCACTTCCTCCTGTTAGTGGCTAGCAGAAGACTGTGCAAGCCTCTCCACCTGGAGCCATGTCCACAGTGCTATTTCTGGACTTGGTTCTCCTATCGCTGCTCTGGCCTACATTTCACCATCCTGCTTAGATTACTGCTGGCCTCCATCCCTGGCATTGTAGTACTGGAGCTTGTTTTCATCCATATTTGGCAGTTGAACTTATAGCTTGGCCTGGTTGCAAAGTTTAGACACAACCATCATTGATCAGGTACTTCCATGCTACTATGATACTCTTGTCCATCACTGTGCAGTTTTAGGGAGTAGTATCTCACTCTTGCAACTTCGAGCCAGGTCAAACACAAGCTTTATTGTGTTAGGGTACTGTATAGTTCTGGTGAAGGAGTGAAATCTTGAATGAGGAGCTCTTGGATCTTGACTGTTTTGAGTCACCTGCAAGTCTCATTTAGATGTCTGCATTGAGATGAAATTACTGCAGCTACCTTGTGACTTTGAGTCTCTTTACTAAAATCCAAGTTCCTCAAAGATGAATGACTGTGACCTGTGCCACATATGAGGTCCCAGAAGAGTGGGAAGCTTTGACTGGCAGATTTTGAAAGATCATCTTCAATGAAAGAGGAAGTATTATCCAAAAGGAAGGTTTGCTTATAAGTACACAAGAAAGGGAAAAAGCTTAAAACAAAATAACAACAACAACAAAATCCAGAAAGATCCCTGTCAAAAAGATCTGCTTGAATGCTTATGGATCATAGCCAGTCAGCTTTCCGTCATGTAAACCAGTCTCTCTCAAACTTCGGTAAATGTCAGGATTCATTGGAGAGCATGTTATGCCCCAATTCACCACACATCTCCCCTATGTCCTAATGCTGTAGCTTTGTGTGAAGAATCTGATATTCTGCATAGCTAGAAAATTCCCACGACAATCTGCTTCTGCGACATGGGACACACAAGGCACAACATTTCATAAATGGCATCATTTTTCTATACTTTAGTTAAAAACATTACAATGCTTATGCTTTGAAAACATAAAATGGAAATTATTTTTATTATAATTCCAGAGATGCTAGCTGTCTGTAACTTGTGAGCATGTGTGGGAGGACTACCTTTTTAATTGTCTTTCTGTATAGATCACTTCATTATCTGGAGAAGATGCTTTTGTCTTTACCCAGGTTTAATGTCCATGTGAAAACCCATGCCGAAAATCACATTCTACAGCTTCTTGGAGTCTATCCATGTGACAGCTGCAGTCAAATACCAAATAACTTTAGGGGGATGAAAGGATTTGTTCCTGAAAATATTTTGGCAGGGGCTATTTCTTCAAAAAGAAAGGCACTTGTCTTCCTTCTGAAGAACATCTCCTTCATCCTGCAGATCCTTTGCCACTACTTCTAGCAAGAAGGACACATAGACAAAGTGAAAATGCTACAGATTTTGTTGAATGTCTCTTACAATGACTTATTTATTTATTGTGTACGTGTGAGTGTGTGTACCTATTGTGTGTGTGTTTGGGGGGTGTGTGTGGACACGAGTGTCTTCATGTGGAGGCCAGAGGACAACCTCATATTTTGTTCTAAAATGCCAATGCCATCCATATTTATTTTAAAATTTCTTTTGCATGTATGGTGTTTGTGCCTTCATATGTGTGTGTCTGTGCACCACTTGTGTGCCTGGTACCTAAGGATACCGGAAGTGGGCATTGGATCACTGGAACTGTAGCTACAGACATTTGTGAGCTGCTTTGCGGGGAATGTCCCATGTCTGGAAATTGAACTGGAACATCTGGGAAAATGTAGCCAATGTTTTTAAACACTGACTCTTTCAGAGGCAGGGTCTATGGCTGGTCTGGAATTTGTCAAATAATCAAGCTTGCCTTGCCAGTGAACAGAGAGATCCTCCTGACCCACACCCTCAATGCTGAGACTGTAAGTGTGTCCTTACTCCTTGTCTGCATGAGTTTTGGGGATGAAGCTCAGGTCCTAATGCTTGTGCAGAAACTAAACTCTCTCCAAGACTCTTTTACAAACACACCACACACACACACACACACACACACACACACGATAAATAGGAATGCTGAGGGTACTTTGCTCATGCCAACCATACTATCAACATCCAGAGGAAGAAATAAGAATTAAGTTAGTTGACTGAGATGGAGGGGGGAGGGCCTTGGGCTTCCCATAGGACAGGGTATCCTGCACCATCATAAGGAAGCAGGGGGAGGGCAGTGGGGTAGTGGGGGAGCGGGAGGGCCGGGAACAAGGGGAGTAAATGTAAATTTTGCTTTTAACAATAAAAATAAAAAAAAAAGTCACTGCAAGTTGGGATCAGAAGTAGGAGAGCATTCGACACTCACTGATTGTTGGTTATGATGATGTTGATGATGATAGCAATGGCAATCCTATCCTTATCTCTATGAGCCACATAGCAGTAGTAAGGACCATTTATTGAATGTATAGGTAGTTCACGCAGGACTAAACTCTCTACTATGCTAAGTGCTTAACACATATTCTCTAAATCAAGACCCAGCAAACAGTGGTCAATGTCCCACCGTGGCAAATAAAACTTGAGAGAGCCACAGTTAGCTGTGCTCCATGTTTGAGCATTGATTATGGCTGTTTTTGTGGTACCACGGAGAAGGTGAGTTGCTCCAGCAGATACTATCTGGTTTACGGAATAAGTCACCGTTAACATTGGTCCTTAGTGGAAAAAGCTTCCCCCCTGCACAACTTATCGCTGGGCATCATCCTGCAGTGTTGGCATAGTGCTGCCATTATTCCAGTGACAAAGTACACTCAGAGACCGATTCTCAAATGACTCACACATACACCATTGTAGGAGGGTCCTTCTTTATTTCTGTTGCTTTCATTGGTTAATAAAGAAGCTGCTTTGGCCTGTAAGTTAGGACACAGCCCTTAGGTAGACAGAACAGAGTTTGGGGAAGAAAGGAAGTGGGTAGATGCCATGATTCTTCCGCCCAAGATGGACGTACCTTAGAATCATCCAGTAAGTCACCACCTCGTGGTGACATACAGACATTTTATAATGGGTTAGTTTAGATGTGAGAGCTAGCCAAGAAGAGGCCAGTGATAATGGGCCAGGCAATATTTAAATTAATATAATAGTCATGTGGTTACTTTGGGCATAAGCTAGCTGGCGGCTGGGAGCCAGGCGCCGGGGAAAACGGCCCCACTTCTCCGTGGGACACAGCCGCCCCGAATTACAACACACCATAATGATGTGACTACAGTAAAAGGCTGTCACCGCTGGATTCTATGTTCCTTGTACGCTTTGTGGTGTCCCTGATGAATGTGGCTAATTGCATGGATCATATCTTATTGTAATAATGTACTGAACTATAATATGGTGACATTTTTTCTTCTCTTAAGCAAAGTGACATTTTAAAATGGAATAATGAGAACTGGTCCCTACGGGATAATCACACTGCAGTGGTATATTTACTTTAAAAAGCAAATCATGTGTTAGGCCAATTGCTAAGTTAATGAAATTATTATACAGCCAGCTAAGTGGATTTTATTAATGCTGACTTTTTTGTGTGGCACCTGAGCCTTGACTGGTGGGAAGGTAATGAAAGCATCGATTGCCAAGCAGAAATTTGGGCCCTGAGGTCTGGACTCTCCTTAGTAACCAGATGTTTGCCCATGGCGCTAATCACTCTAAATAACTCATTCAAGCAGGGAGTTTGTGTTGCTTTTGAAATTTCTAATTTGATCTTAGTTCTGTGAATGTCAGTCTTTGTGGCCTATCACAAAAATGTGACCCTTTATAAAAAGGTGTTCCCAGTGTGAAACCAGTGCGGAGAAATCATGGGAAGACTGCTTTCAGCCTTGACTTGCTGTTTGAAGCCATGCACTCCTGGGTTATGGGTCCCCCTGACATCGGATGGAGTTAGCCATAACTTATATGAATGGGCAACCAGGAATTTGTACCTTTTTATCTGTAGGCTTTTATTTCACACCCTCTGCAGTGATTTTTATTTCCTTTATCAGCCAGTTTCAATTCACTTGATTGTCATTAGAACAAGGACCTAGGTAGGCTAGACATATGAATGAGACACAGGCATCAGTTGTCTTGGGGGTGGCCGGGGTGTCTTAATGGCCAAAAAGAAAATTGAAAACATAATTTCTTAATGTATTAGACAAAGAGTTAGAAGTAATTTTCAGATTCCTGACACACTCTCGGCTAGATGTGTCAGAACCTTATTTTTATTTCGGAAGCTCAGAGATTTGTATTTTAAAAATGGTAAGAGCTGAGGATGGTGGTATAGATTTATAGCCTTGGTACTTAGCTGATAGAGGCAGGAGAATAAGAAACTTAGGGTCATCCTCAGTTACATAGTAAGTTTGAGACCAGCCTGGTCTTAATAAGATAATGTAGTCCCTTTATTGAAACACACACACACACACACACACAAAGCCATGAAGCTGTTATTGTAGTTCCCATGGAAACTAGGTTGTGAGATGATTGTTTCTATGTCAAAAAAGAAAAAAGTAGAAAAATGAGGTAAACAGCCAGGCCTACTCAGCTAGTGGATTGCTCCATTCACGTGTGTTAAGCATTACAAACATATGCATATACACTCCTGATAAGTATACGTGTATGTATGTGTGTGCACTCATGTGCACAGGTGCATATATTTTATATGATCAAAAACAAATATAATCAAATAATCACTTGGCTATCCACATGTGGTATATTTTTCTCTTCTCACTATTCAAGTCTCAGCTTAAGAATCTCTCTCCAGAAAGGTCTCTCTTATTGGGGGGGTAAATATCTTGCAGTTCCTCTCCTCTTTCCTGTACCTGTGCCTTTAGTGAACCACTTTGTCATTTCTTGCATCCCCTCCACTTGACTCTGGGCTAGCTGTGTTGACTTTCTTGATCCAGTTGTAAGCAAGTAAATCATGTCTCTGGGTTTGCTGCAAGTCCCCCTGGCAGCTTGCTGAGGTAAGGAGCCAGTCAAGCGATAGGTCTCTGAAGATGGCTGGTCTCCAGCCATATGCGCGGCGGGTGGGAGACACAGAGATAGGCACACCACACAGAGTAAAGTTGGATATTTATTAGGTGGGTAATGGAGGGAAAGGGAAAAGGGGAGAAGAGGAAAGAGAGAGAGAGAGAAAGAAAAGAGAGAGAGGAGAGCTGGAAAGGGGTAGAGGGGAGAAGTGGGGAGGGGCAAAAGCTGCCTCTTCAGGGGAAGATGGAGAAGAGAAGACCAAGGCTGCTAGCAGAGAGGGAGTGGGCGTGGCTTTCTCTTAAAGGGACAGAACAGATAATTCCACTAGCTATAGGCCAGAAGAAGCCTTGTGAGTTTCTACTGTTCTCGTGGATCTGTGAATTCTCCCATGTAAACAATTCTGGTCTTGCTTGGGAGATGATGAATGGCATGTGTCCAGGCATCTCATCATCTTGGATGGTAGTCACTCAACTTTCAGGTTGTAAATGGAGGCTATCCTCCAATATTAGCCACTCTCTCACCCAACTAAACTCTCAGAGTGGGCCTAGCTATGGTTTTACATGCCTATTCCAAGTTTGCAGCTTGTCATTTAATTCATTTAAAAAAATCATTATTTTTGAGATTCATTCTATTTTTATTTATGTGTCTGTATACATGTACATGTGGATGCCAGTGGAGTCTAGTAGAGGGTGTTTGATCCTTTGGAGCTGGAATTACAGGCAGTTGTGAGCCACCTGACCTGTGAACCAAACTCTGGTCCTCTGTAAGAGCAGTGTGTGCCCTTCAATACAGAACCAACTCTCCAGCCTCATGGTTGTTAGTTTAAGCCTCTGTGTTATAGCATGCTTTGTCCTACACCACTAGGCATGGTCTCACAAAGCTCACACTGCATTGCATCACCATGTGACTGCAGTCCTTCCTTCTCATTGCTGAGGTTTGTTTTCACCTAGCTTTCTCCCTGGAAATGCAAATGCATTGAGGATAGAGTCTTTCTCTGGCTTGTTTACTGATGATTCTCCTCTGCCGACAGTGGTGTCTGGCTGATAACAGACATTCAGTAAATATTTATTCAATCAATGAATACATTTCATATAGTCAGCCCTTGAAGATTTAGCTCCTAATTCCATTTTCCTAAGGCTTATGTTAAATGTGCCCTTGGAGGATCTATAATGTGCTCTAATAGGAAGGTTTTATTAGTCTTCTATGTGTATTGAGTTGCTGGGAAATGTCAGCATGGACAGTTTAAATAAGATGCCCCAGATGCATGAAACCTGTGAAAGTAATAAAAACATGCATGTCTCATGTTTCAGCTGGATCACAGCAGGTTTTGTTTTGGTCCCAAATATTTTCTGTGTTGTAGGTTTCTGAAAACTCTTGGGAAGTTGTAGACATGCATAAAAAAATAACTCATTCTAGGTAAGCTGCCATTTACTTCAGAAAATCTCTTGTCTGGACTCCTGTCTAAAGCAGTCACGATTCAATGCCTGTTCACAGGCATGGGAATCCATGGTGTGCCTTATCCTGGAAAGAGTAATGAACCCTGGGGGTTGATTAGTTGTTTCCTGATGATTAACAGTGCCCTCTTTTCATCAGTCAGTTTCATCTTGATCTTTATTCTTCAGCAGTAGGTAGTAGAGTGGATGAGAACCTTGTACTTTAAAAAATGCCTTTCAGAATGAGCCTGAGAGTTCAGCTAGCTGCTGTTAGATCTCATGCAGGTTACTTACCATATCTGTGTTCCATGGGGTAATGACAGAAGCTATGCTATAGAGCTATTAGATGGTTACTTGATCTAATACACGTACACATTCTGTATGGTCCAGAGAATGAGCTGTACCCCTACCTTCAGCTTTGAATGAGTGAGTTTATTAAGTATATGGCAAGTAAAACTTCAAAGCTCTCAGGTGATTGCTATCTTCTCTCTCCTCATTACACAGGGGTCAGCCTGACCTGGAACAGGAGAGGTTAAAGGACACTTGAGAGAAACATCCTTGGGTCTAAAGCTTGTGGGGAGGAACCTCATTTCCAGAGTCGGCTGAGAGATGCCAAACATCAGATGAAAATTTACCGGTATAATACAGAGTATAGCAAGACACCTGCATTCCAGACTGGGTATACGGGAAATATTATGGTTATATTTATAGTACTGGCATCAATCCTCAGTCTTATTCCTGGAAAAATAAAATAAAATTACAAAATCAATCTTAAAATAATATTCTTATAGTAGGTTGGTAATTATCAGTTTTAATGATAACAATTGCTTTTGCTGACTCTTTACCCGGTAAGAGAATGGGTGATTAAACATATTTTAGTCTTTATCATCTACTTTTCTTTGCTATGGGAAAATGCTATGACCAGAGGCAACTTAAGGAAGAAAGTTTATTTTGCCTATGATTCAAGAGGGAGAGTACATCGTGGCAAGGGTGGCATGTCAGTCAAAGTAGAAGCTGAGAGACCAAAACTTCTACTCCAGGCAAAGAGCAAAAAGTGAATTGGAAGAGGGTTTGGGCTAGAAAAAACTGTTCCAGTGATGTACTCCTTCCATCAAGGCCATACCTCCAAAGTCTCCATACCTCTCCAAACAGTGTCACCAGCTGGGGATTAAGGATTCAAATATGCAAGCCTATGAGGGAACAGTTCTTGTTTAAACTATCACATAGTTCCTTCCGATTGATCTAGTGCAAAAACACATGTTAAAGGTTCACTATAAATGAGACAACTGAGGCCAAGATAGGTCAAACCTAGGCTGTCTAGACTCACAGGTTACTCGATCCTGTCTTAGAATACCTATGGAGAAGATTGTCAGCAGCTTCCTGACAATCTGAAGCTTCATGCCCAACTCCTATGAAGGTAGGAGAAACTTAGATGATCCTCCTTTCACAGTGCTATGCTAATTTTTATCCTGATTTTAACATTTGGATTTCTTCCTGAAGCAGGTAACAGAGTCCGAGACAGGTCCTGGTCCCACCATTAAGAGCAGCACAAGAAGACCAAGCTATACAACTTTATAGTATGTGTAGAAGACTTCCCTCCTACTGGGCTGCCTCACCAAGCCTTAATAGGAGAGCAGGTGCCTAGCCTCACTGCAGCTTGATATGCCATGGTTGACTGATACACATGAGAGGCCTGTCCTTTCCTGAAAAGAGGAGTGGATGAGGGCCATGTAGCCAAGGTTGCATGGAAAGGATTGGGAGGAGAGGTGGGAAGGAATTTGTGATTGGGCTGGGAAAAACAATTAATTTAACAAAAACAATTTAGACTTCTCAAATGTTCAACTTGTGAAATCTGGGGGCATTTGCTACAGTGGAATTTTCTTTTCTAATTCAGAATCACAGGCATTTTTAAATGTACATGCA
Organism: Dicrostonyx torquatus; assembly: GCA_028555095.1. NCBI lineage: Eukaryota > Metazoa > Chordata > Mammalia > Rodentia > Cricetidae > Dicrostonyx > Dicrostonyx torquatus. Next base: position 9,045,164 of record JAQHUG010000007.1, on the reverse strand, counting down.
TTAAAATATCATTCTCAAAAGGAGCTGTAGCCTGCCAAGAAGGGCAAAATTTTTTTAGATACTTGACAAAAGCTCGCTGCTTACATCTAATTAACATTTTAGAGAAATCAATTTTAAAATCTTTTAATTAAACAAAATCTTTAACTAGGTTCTAAGTCTGCTTGGCCATGGTCTAGTTTTATAAGCTATAAAACATCTACTAAAAGGCGGGTTCAAATGGGTTTTAGACAGAAAAGAATTAATATGATTTTGTAAAGTGCGCTCTTTAAGATTTCCTTAGAATGTTCATCCTTTAACATGTGAACATGCTCTATGAAGCTCACAAAAGAGAGATTCAATTGTTCTTTAACCATGAAAACCTCTAGAAAAGTAAGCTGCAATTCATCAAAGAGCCTGTAGTCTGATCTTGCTTAGCTTTTGAGATAAACATAATAATTTTACATTATTGGCTTTATGGGTTGTTTAGCTACATATGGTCAATGGAGCCTAATATATTTATGATATGTTTTATTGAAATAGTTTTTTACTCCTAACCCTGTCCCAGAACAGTATCTTTGTCATTGTCCCCAATATAAAATAATATCTCTAAAATGGCTGTTACCATCTTCTTTCCTTCCTACAAGTAAAGTGAGTGTCTGCCTTGCCCTGTGTCTTTCCTGCCATACCTTGACTCTAGTCTCCTCTGTGACATCTTTGGTTAACAGGATTTTATGAGGGGCTTAAGAAACTGTATTTTTCATGTTGAGGCATTATAATTCTGGAATTTCATGTAAAAAAAAAAGCCACTGGAGAGATCCCTTAACAATACTTTGAAAGGGAGCACAGTCCAGCTGAGCCCATGTTTTCAACCATCCTCATCAGGCTCCACAGATGTTAGTAAAGCAAGGCGTCAAACAACAACTCCTGTTTGAACAGGACCCATACTTTAAAACTTAGGTTGACTATCCCTGACCTGATAACTCAAACTCTAAAATGTCCCTACATTATAAAATTTTATTTACTGCACACAATTGTTAAAATTTTGTGCCAAATACCTTCAGGCTACAAAAGATATATTATGAAGAGAATGAATTTTGAGTTTAGGCTTGGTTCTAGTACCAGGATATCTCATGAATAGACTTCAAAATCAGATAATGTCCCCCAATTCTGAACCATTTATGTTCCCAAACATTTCAAATATAGACTACCCAACCTATATTTGCTATTTTGAGGTAGTGAGTTTGGGGTCACATGTATCACAATAATCAATAATCCTAATGTTTATTCCTATCTCTGGCACACTCCTCATCATTATGTCCCAATCCACAGTTCTTGGAGTGTAACACCATGTTTACAATTCAGCGTTTATTAATTTTTGCAGATCATTCCACAAATGGTCCAAGTAAGTATGATTTCACCTTGTCGTTGTCATTGGATCAGAAGGAGGCCTTGTTGGGAATGACGCCTGCGGAGCTAAGATAGCAAACTGAGCCTCTGATCTCCTTAATCTTGCATCTCCCTCATTTCTGGCAACATGTTCTTTTCCTAGGAGTAGAGAATTTTAAAAGCTGAACCTCTGCCATCTAGATGTGCTAAAATCTCTTTAGGGGATTTTGAGATCGCAACATCAGGAGTGAAGTATTGCTACCCTTGCTCCAGAGCCCAGCATGTAACAGATGCTCAGTGATAACATCATGTGGATGTTAATTTTCAATTCAGGAGGCCATCGTTCCTTCATTCAGTGACAGTTGATAATTTCTTCCTCCTTTGGATGATTCTACCACATTAGTCCTGTGTAAGCAACAGGGTACCTTGATGACCCACTTTATCTTGTTGTATTCCTGATAGCAATTCCTCACCAAAGAATGCAAAACCTCTCACTTTTTTTTTGCTACACACATATGCCCATGCACAGCCTAACTCCAGCTTATTTCCCCATCTGCTCTGTACAGTTAAATATCATGAAAATTTTCTTTGTCCTTGGAATGTCCTGCCTACCTCTGTCTTCTCACAATTTCTTGACTGTACACACACGACAACCCTTTGCATTAGTTACTTTTCTCATTTATGTAAAGAAATACTGAACAAAGAATCGAGGAGACAGCTCATTGGGCAAGAATTGTTGCTGCACAAACACTAGGAACTGAGTGCAGATCCCCAGCACCCACTTAAGAATCTGGAAATGGTGTTGAACACCATTAACTCCAGCCAAGTAGAGAATGAGGATGCAGGGAGGGTGTTGCTAGCACTTCAAGGCTGCAAGCCTTATCTCAATGGAGTAACATAAAGAATGATAGATCAAGACACTCAATATTTGCACACACAGGCATGCACAGCTGCACACACATAAATGCAGCCAGTCTCTCTCTCTCTCTCTCTCGTGTGTGTGTGTGTGTGTGTGTGTGTGTGTGTGTGTGTGTGTAAAGGGGAACATTAAGAAAACAGTTTAAAACAGAAAGAAGAAAAATTTTTCCCCCAAAACAGGCTTTCTCTGCGTAACAGTCCTGGAAGTCCTGGACCTTGCTTGATAGACCAGGCTGGCCTCAAACTCAGAGATCTGCCATCCTCTACCTCCCAAATGCTGGTATTAAAGGTGTGTGCTACTACCACCCTGCTGAGAAAGAATTTTTATGACTCACAGTTTGAGGGCATAGTTGAAAATATGTGGAAAGCAGATCATGTGGTAAGTGCTTGAGTTGTACCAATAATTAGGAGGTAGAACTAGATGAGAATTCTGCTATGCTTATGTTTTCCTCTCTTGCACCTTCTTCTCTTCAGGACCCCAGCCTGTGAGATTATCCCACACATTCAGGATAGATCTTCCCTGCTCAGTTAAACCACCTGGAAACATCCTCATAGTCATAATAAAGTATCTATTCCTAATGGATTCCAAACGCAGGAAAACTGACAATGAAGAAGAGCTGCCATATCTCTCTGAAAATGCAACCCCAGTTTTCATTCTAATTTAGTGTTCCCCACCACGATGCCTCCAATACTACCTCTTTCCTTTCAGAAAGTTTTTCTCATTCCTTGTGGGAGAGTTATCTGTCCAGACATATCTATTTCTTTGGTATTATGATAGTTTGAATGTAATGGACCCCATAATCAAAAAGGAAGTAGCACTATTAGGAGGTGTGGCTTTGTTGAAGTGAGTATGGCCTTGTTGGAGGAAGTATGTCACTATGGGGATGGACTTTAAGGTTCCTATACTCAGGATACTAGACAGTGTCTCAGTCTATTTCTTGTTGCCTACAAAATGTAGAGCTCTCGGCTGTAGCTCCAGCACCAGGTCTGCCTGAATATTGTCATGCTCCCCGCAATGATAATAATGGCCTGAACCTGTGAAACTGTAAACTACCAACTCAATGAAAGGTTTTATCTATAAGAGTTTCTGTGGTCATGGTGTCTTTTCATAACAATAGAACCCCTAACAAAGAGAGAAGTTGGTACTAGAGACTGTGGTATTGCTGTCATAGGCCTGACTGTGTTCTTGTTTAGAGGAATTTGGACTTTGTTACTTTGTGTTTATAAAGTGGTGGAACGCTTTGAGTGCTGCTTAATGGGCCATACTAGTAGGAACATGGAAGACAGTGATGCTGAGTGTGATTTGACAAACTGTGGGGGTCAAGAGGTCTCAGAGAAGATGATGGCCTAGAAAGCCATCTTCTGATAATTTGGTGAAGAAAGTGGCTGTCTTTTGCTCTTGTCCAAAGACTATGCCTGTGACTAAAGTGAAGTGTTCTGGATTAATTCTGTTGGCAGGAGAAATCTCAAAGCAGCCTAGTATAGTGTTCATGCTTATCAGATTTATAATGAAAAGGAGCAAGCTAAGCAGGTTAAATTACAAAATGTAAATTTTGAGGAAGAAAAGAGCACCACAAAGTGGAATGGAGCTAATTCTTGTGTTTAAGGAGATAAACAGATTAAGAAATGGAATAAAGGGAATGGCGACCTCAGGGAAAGATCCCATGCAGCTAAATTTCTAACTTGTAGAAAGAAACTAAAGAAAAGCTTAGATCTGGGTATATGTAGTAAACACTTTTAATCCCAGCACTGGGAAGGCAGTGGCTGGCAGATTTCTGAGTTTCAGGCCAGCCTGGTCTGCAGAGCAAGTTTCAGGACAGCCAAGCTTAGGCAGTGAAGGACAGAAAGCTGATGAGGATGTAACTGAATAAGGGAGCTATATTCCAGCCTCAGTAAAGAACAGCACTTGGTAGCTTCAGACATGTAGTTCTGGCTTTAGAGTTAAGGATAGAAGAAACGAGTTGTGGAATTTTCCTCTGTACCCAAAGAAAGCTGCTGAGGCCAGGCATATGTCAGGGATGTTCCTAAATGAAGGCCTAGTAGAGAGGCCAGTGCATGAAGCTGTGAATTTGCAACCAGGATTGCCTTGGAGCTAGATTATGTTAGAGATGCTAGATTCCTGGGAAACCTGACTCAGAGAGCTGCTAACATGGAATGGAACTAACTCAAGAGAAAGAAGAGTGTGTGTTTCAGTCAGCAAAGCTAAATGGTATTGGAGATCTGAAGAGTGCTTTGACATCAGACATGGAGCTACAGAGTCTGGAGTTTGCCCAGCTGGTGTTTGGTCTTACTTTGATCCAGTATTTCCACTCTATTCTCCCTTCCCTGAAGTTTGGAATTGTAATGTATATCCTGTGCCATTATGTGTTGGAAGTATGTTATCTACTTTTTGATTTTGTTTTTTACAGGTAACTACAGTTAAGAGACTTCATGAATCTCAGAAGAGATTTTGAACTTTGTTAAAACATTGTCGAGACTATGACAGACTATAGGGACTTTTAAAGTTGAATTAGATGAGATTTGCATTATGATATTGTTACAAGCTTCTATGGACCAGAAGATGGAATGTGGCAGTTTGAATATAAAGGCCCCCATAATCTCATAGAAAGTAGCATTATTGGGAGGTGAGGTTTTGTTGGAGCTAGTATGGCGTTAGAGGAAGTGTGTCACTTTGGGAGTGAGCTTTGAAAGCACCCAGTGTCTCAGTCATTTCCTGTTGCCTGCAAGATGTAGAACTCTCAACTGTTCCTCCAGTACCAGATCTGCCTACAAACTACCAAGGTCCCCAGTGATGATAATGGACTGAGCCTGAAACTGTAAGCTACTATCCCAACTAAATGTTTTCCATATAAGAATTGCTATGGTCATGATGTCTCTTTACAGCTGTAGTAACCCAAAGTAAGACAGATGTCTTTTAAGAATGTTTGCTGCAGCGAGCTAATGTTTCTTTTTTTTTTTTCCTAAAAAATGCATCATCAGTTTTATTGTTTTGTGAATGAATGTACAGTGTATGTAGACAAACT
>JAQHUG010000007.1:9010114-9023080 GCA_028555095.1 Dicrostonyx torquatus | reverse complement strand
TCAAGCCCACTATCTCTGTTGATAGGCCAGTCCCTCATGGTCCTGACGTCCTTGCTCATCTTCTCCCTCCTTCTGCTCTTCCACTGGACCTTGGTAGCACAATCTCTTGCTCTGGTGTGAATATGGGTCTCTGGCACTATCTCCATCCATCATGCTATCTCAATCGTCACCATAGAAATTAAGGTCAGTTTTTTATATGTATATTTCTGCTCTTGATTAAGGTATTGCATTTGTGCAGCTCATTTAAAAATGTAATGTATACTTAAGAGCTATAGGTTAATAGAGAGTCATCTATAATTGTCAAGCTTGTAGTCATGTTAGATTTTTTTGATATACAGAGATACATTTCAGATGGATAGTTATTCTTCAAATCTTTCAAAGAAAAAACAGAATATGGCATTTAAAGTATTTTAAGAAATTAGGACTTCATGACATGAGACACATCTGTTCCAGGCAGCACCAATCTACTTCAAGAATATGATGGGCATCGAAAAAGTTCCTTATGGAGTTCGCTAGCCATTTGGGCAAGAAACTGCTCTTGCCTGGAATGCTTGATGTTATGCTGTATGAAATGGGCATGTAGGACCCACAGAGAAATGACTGCTGAACTTGCCTAAAGGTAAGATAATCCTTTGGGGTTCCTGCTTCATGAAAGAGTCTGTCAGACATTCTGCAGGGGACAGATGAAAGTGACTGAAAACCTGCCAATATAGGCAGAACTGTCTTTGCAATTTCCTGCTTCATGGAAAAGTTTGCTGGGTGCTGTGGCCCGTGGGTAGAAGATTGGATGCTCCAATAATACAGAAGAACTTTGGGTGACTGTCCAGGCAGCAAGATTTCTCTGTCAATTTTAGAGTTCTGGAAGTTACTTACAACGCACTTCCTGTTTACTTAGGTAATATTATATTCTTCCATGATATTTGATGGAGTTGAAGAATAGATAGTTATAATTATAGTTTTCCTTAGTTATGATGAAAGATAAAATAGATATAAATTTTATAATGGTAAATCTTGCTTGATACCTGTTTTAGATATGTAATTTTACTACATTAAAATTAAAACCTTCTCTTTCATTTAGACAGAAAAGAGGAGGTAATATAGGATTCCCCACTGTGTGCTCTGATTGCCATTGATTAGTAAAGAAACTACTTTGGACCTATAGCAGGGCAGAATAAAGATAGGCAGGGAAAACTAAAGTGAATGCTGGGAGGAAGAAGACAGAGTCAAAAGACGCCACATAGCTGCTGCTGACAGCAAACACAATGGAACTTACCAAGTAAGCCACAACCACATGGCTATACACAGATAAATAGAAATTTATTTAATTTAATTAAATTAAATTAAAAAATTGATTTAAGATATGAGTTAGCCAGAAATATACTTAAGCTGTTGGCTAAACAGTATTGCAAATAATATAGTTTCTGTGTGGTTATTTTGGGGCTGAGCAGCTGGGAACTAACTAGCAGCCTACAACAACAAGGCTGTACCTCTGACATAAGCCTCCTCTTCCCCTAGAGTCCAGCCCACCCAACCTGGGCTTGTTCAGCTTAACTCCAACTGCTCTTCCACACTTTGTCACATCTATGTCCACACCTCTGGCAGAAGCCTTTCACCCCAACAGAGGCCAGTCCATAATTCTGATCTCCAGAGACCAGACCAACTTCCTGAACCCCAAAGATCAAGCCAACTTCCTCAAAATCAGGCATCAGCCTTCTACCTCATCAAAATCCAGGCCTTCATCTGAACCCCAGAGACACCTAGCCAGATCAGAACATACAGACATATACAGCCAGAAGTTCAGCCCCAAACTTAGGCAGCAACCCTTTCTGGAACAGAGACTATTCAGGTCATCAGAAATCCAGCCTCCACCATGTATGAAGACCCTGCACTCAATTACAGGCCAGGGTATCCAGAAGACCAAAAGGAAAACAGAAATTAAGGAAGAAAATACCCATCCAACAAACACAAATTTAGAAATTAGCACCTACATCTATAATCACTCCAAATCCAGACACCTAAATGTGAGTGTAAGAGGACAAACAGCATTAACTAGGGCAATATTTCACCCCCAGAGCCCAGACATCCCACCACAGCAAGCTCTGTATATTCCAATACAGTGGAAGCACAAGTAAATGCCCTGAAAACTGACTTTATGGTGATGATAGAGGTCTTTAAAGAGGTGAAAAACTCCCTTAAAGAAATCAAAGAAAAGACAACCAAAAAATTGAAGGAAGCCAACAAATCCCTTAAAGAATGGCAAGAAAGACAAAAACAAGACAAAGACCAAACCAAACAAAAAACAAACAAACAAGCAAAAAACTGGTGAAAGCCAACAAATTAAATGGAGAGAAACTCAAAGTGATTCCACTAAAATCAGAAATAAGACAAGGCTGTTTACTCTCTCTCTAGCTATTCACTTTGTACTCAGAGTTTTAGCTAGAGCAATAAGATAACTAAAGAAAATCAAGGGGAATACAAATTGGAAAAGAAGAAGTTAAAATTAAAGTATCTTTATTCACAGATGATATGGTAGTATACATACAGGACCCAAAAATTCTGCCAGGGAACTCCTACAGGTGATAAACACCTTTAATCATGCGACTGGATATAAGATTTATTAAAAAATTAATAACTCACATATAAATGATAACTGAAGTGAGAAAGAAATCAGAGAAACAACACCTTTACAATAGCCACAAATATGTGCACCACCCTTACCCCAGCACATCCCATAGGCAAAAAAGACTGTAGGTCAAAGGTTATGTGGCTGGGTTGGTGATCCAATCCCTCCACTGGAAGTTTTGCCTGGTCACAGAAGATGACCAGTTCAGGGTACATACCTGCAAATGCTAGAAGTTTTACCTGAGGTCATCCTTGTAGATTCATGGGAGTTTCCCTTGCACCAGGTTTCTACTTGACCCTAAAATGCCCCCCTTTTGCAGCTGACTCTTTTGTTACTCTCCCCTCTCACCCTACCCCAATCTGATCCCTCATGTTGCCATCCCAACCCAACACCAACCCAGCCACATAACTTTGACCTACAGTCTTTTTTGCCTATGGAATGTGCTGGGGTAAGGGTGGTGCACAGATTCTGGAAATGGCCAACCAATGACTGGTCCAACCTCTGCCACTAGAGTGAGCCCACCCCTGACACTGCCTGTAGTGCCAGGATCCAGAGGCTGGATGACCAAGAGGTCTCGGATACAACCAAATGTGACTGGAGTTGAAAAAGTTAGTGTAATGATGCCTAATGATATTCTGCTATACTCATACATTGGTGCCTGACCCAACAGTCATCAGAGAGGCTTCATCCAGCAACTGATAGAAACAGATGTAGAGGCTCATAGTTAAACATTAGGCAGAGTTCTGAGAATCCTGCTGAAGGGAGAGAGAAAGCATTATAGGAGCCAGAGGAATGGACATCACATGAAAATCCAGAGAATCAACTAATCTGAGACATAGGTCTCACAGAGGCTGAACAGACAACCAGTGAGAGTGCATGGGACTGACCTAGGCCCTCTGTCTATGGATGACTGTTATGTAGCTTGTTCTTCTTGTGAGTCTCTTAACAGTGGGAACAGGGGCTGTCTTTGACTCCTTTACTAGCTTTTCTGACCCAATTCCTCCTAATTGTGTTACCTTGGCCAGCCTTAATACAAGACGAGGTGTGTAGTCTTACTACAACTTGATATGCCGTGTTTTATTGCTATCCATGGACGGCCTGCCCTTTTCTGAATAGACGTAGAGAAGGAGTAGATGGGGAGGGGAGCCAGAGGGAAGGCCGGGGAGGGACTTGGGAGAGAGGAGGGAGAAGAAACTGTGGTTGAGACGTAAAATAGTTTTTAAAAATTGAGGAAACTAGAAGACATAGAAGGTTGTTGCAGGTGTAATGTGGCTACTGTTTTTCAGTAAGCTTTTTATATGTAGGAAGGTATCCTAACAAATGCCAAATAACCTATTAGTTACTGTTCTTATCACTGGGACAGAGCACATGACAGAAGCAATTTAGGGTGAGAATAATTTGTATTAGCTAAGCTTCCTGCTGTGGAGGGCATAGCAACTGTTATGTAATGATAGGAGCAGCCTTTCCTGTAATAGGATAATTAGGTTTGCTCATAGCTCAGTGACTGCCTATGCAGTGAAGACGTTAGTTTTGCCATGTGACACTCTAGACTCACCCATACTTCTCTCTGTCTCCAAATATGACCCCTACAGTGCCACCATCTGGGAACCAACTGTACAAACACATGCACCCATGGAGGACATTTCAGCACCAAACAATCATCAAGAGAAAATACATAAACTGGTAATATGGCCATTCACTTTCATGAGATATTGTGCACTGCACATATCTAATATGTATTTGATGCCAAGATGGCAACAACACTTTCAGGCAATAGAAAAATTTTATCTCTATGAAATGTTCATCTAATTGCCCATGCTTATCATTCACTGTTAACTGAAACACCATTTTGATACAACAGAGTGTCCGTAAAATTGTCAGAGAGAGAAAGAGAACCCAGTGCTGATTCACCCATCTGCAACAATTTCTTTAAGCTCTCTTTAAACTCTTTCCCATGAAGTACAGCCAATATTATCCAGCTGTTCTTTTGGTTATCTGGTCACAATCTTCTAAATAGTGGCATCATGAACTACTTCTACCAACATATCTTCTTATACTTCATTTCTTACAAAGTAGAACTTCTGGAGTTAGGTAGCATATACCAAAAAAAGAAGTGTGAGAAGTGATGGCAAAGTTTAGAGTGTTGTTAAAATCGTGGAGGAAGTGTGCCTTTCTCAATTATTATGGTACCAAATATGTACACACCTGCAAGACTTTTTCTACAGGGCTGTCATAGACCTGAGCATTCGGCAATTATGAGTCTAAAACGATCCATCAAATTATCAGCAGCATCTGGATGATGCTTAAAGTTGAGTCTAGTTAGTAATATGGAGAGTATTTTTTTAATGTGATTTTTTTCAATCAACTCATTTTAATTTGGTGACTGTATTAAACAGCACAGAAATAACTTCTTAACTTCAGCCTGGCTCCTTAGAGAAGATGAAAGATTAAAAGTGGCATTTTCTATCACATGCTCCTCAACTGTGAGTATCATTAGTTTTAATTAAAAAGGTATTATATGCATGAATGACAGTAGAATCAAAGCTTACTGTCCTCACGATTCTCAGAGAATTCCCAAAATGTCAAGACACCCTTACAGAGTCCTCAAAGATTTGGCATATGAATGCATCTGAAGAGGTGAATTTAGCTGGTCAGTGGTGGTGTGTGCCTTTAGTACCAGTACTTGGGAGGCAGAGGCAAATGGATCTCTGTGAGTTCAAGACCAGCTTGTTCTACAGAGCAAGTTCTAGGACAGCCAGGAATACACAGCTAAACAGAGAAACCCTGTATCAAAAAAAAAACTAAATAAACAAGGTAAACTTGAAGGTTAATGGTAGTGCATAACTCTCACATCCATGGTCTTCATAAGATGCTTCGGGCCATTTTTTACTACTTTCTAGAGTAGAAGAAAGTTACAAAAGTAATTCATGGATTCTCATTTGTTCATTAATCTCTATGCTACATGATTCTTGATTTTCTCCTGATGATATGCAAAGAAGACTTGAAGCAGATCTTGGTGGGTCTTCCTATAGAAGAGAAAGTCTAGAATTACATGTCTGGACTGAGAAAGATGCCAGGAATGATGTTGCAGCTGTAGTCTGGAGATTTTTGGAACCATCTGTAGCAGGAACATGATTACTAGGAGAAGGCCACCCATGTGTGTATGCAGATTGCTAATGACAGCTTGTGACATGCTACCCTTGATGTGTTCTGAGAGATCCAGGAGGTAGAGCACAAAGTGAATATTGGTTTTGAATCTCAGGGAGAAGATCGTTTCTAAATGGTCTGCAGGGTAGCTGAGTAATAATTTCAGGATATGGTGTTGCATATGTATGTGAGGGAGGCAGAGGCCATTAACAAGCCTTGGATGAGATCACATCTATGTGATTATAGATCAGTATATTTAAAAGCACTGAAAAGGCTTAGTTTGGGGTAGTAAGTGGTACAGGGGATTGCTATATTCACAGAGTTGCACTACACTTGCTTTTATTTCTCTAAATTTGTTCTCTCCTTTGGAATAAAAGAGTTTTGAAATCATTCATGTTCTGTTTCACACTGCTGTTATAATACTACTATACTTGGTACTCAAAACTACATTTAACAAATTCACATATCTTTTACTTTAGTCACAAACCTCACTATATTGTATTACTTAGCCCCAAACTGAGGTCTATAAAGAGAGTCTTCTTTTTTGGAAGTTTCTGAAAATTAATCTCTTTTAAGATTGTTCGAGTTTTTGCAAGTCCAATTGTTAGCAGCCGTAGAACATAGGCCTCTGAGTCCAGAATGGTTATTAGTCTTAAGGCCTCATAGGTCCCTTCTCTTGCTTTTCAGGCAGCCTTGCTAGCAATAGCAGTCTAAATTTCTCTCATACATTAAATCTGCCCTCCCTTCCCCCATATCTCCTGGAGTCAGGTCAGAAAGAACTACTCTTAAGTCAATAAGTTGAGCCCACACAGATAGCCTAAGGTAATCTATTGGTGTGTGACAGTTTTATTTAAGACACACAAGTTTAATAAAGGCCAAAATACACACAGATTACTATACCAGAAAGAGCTCCTCCGAAGAAGCAGGCAGGTCGGTGATCTTCGCAGAGAGCTTTCCATGTGGGCCTACCATTTTATACCCCTCTTGGGACCTGGTGGTCCAGCCCCATTAATTAATTACAACTAATTAGGGGGCGGAATAATTAGCTAATGGCGGGGCGTGGCTATAAGCCGAAATGGCCAAGACCACACCCCTTCATTGGTGACCGTAATTAAATTTGTAAGTGGGTACCCAGGAATGAGAAGAATTGTCCAGCCCACCGTAGCAAGCTTTTCTCTCTCTCTGTTGTCCTCTAAGTTCTAGAAAAAAAAATTGTTACTTTCTCTCTGTTTATTCTATTACACCCAAAAAGGATCAATTGTTTCTTGTGTGTGGTTCTGTATCTTCTGTCTTGTTCTGTTTTCGTCATCACTATGGTGATCATTGTCTTCACTCCTAGGCTGTACATGTTTAGGAACAGAAGTGATCACAGGCTTGTCTGGCTTTGCCAGATATTTAATATGACTTTGGCTCACTTCATCTGTTAAGTACTTGAAACCTATTCTTAAATGGCCTTCATCATTCCACCTCTCTTTCTCTTCCACCTCCCCCTTTGCTATTAATCCAGATTCTACCACACTATGGAAATGTATTTGTCTTCCCTCACACAGAAGGTGGACTTCTCTCTACCAGAGAGTAATCCAGTGGTTTATCACACAACCCTGCATGAGTCCTTAGTGAATGACAGAGGACAGGATCTGAAAGCCACTGTGGAATAAACCATTCAATCCTCTGATCTCTGTATATGAGCATGGAAGTCCTGCCTATGGTAGATGAGGAAACTGAGTCAGGCAGAAGTTGCTTATCTGAGCTTATAAATATAAGGGGAAATTGGGTACTTTAGATGTAGGCTTTGTGTGCCTAGGTTTTTGACATTCTTCGGACTGTTCTGCCAAAACTCATGTGGTTGGTAAGTCATTTACTTGCCTTCTGGAGGCCCCACTGAAGTGCCCCCTGTCCATTTTCCCTGTGCTAGGACAATCTGAAATTCAGAGATGCACCCCTGCCTTCTTTCCCTACTGGGCCTCATGGCTCTAATATTTAATGACTCATTTCCTGCTACCTCCTTCCGGCAGGACTGTCATACACATCAGGTTTCTTGTGGTCTCCATGTACCAGGATGTCAGCCCCAGTTCTGCACAAGGCATGAGAAACCATGGATCTAGGGACAACTTGACTAGAAGTGAGAGATACTCATACCATGCAAGCTGAGACCTGCTAGGTTTCTTTAGGGAACTTCTTGGGTATGACCTGGAACATTCTTCATAAAGAAAACACAAGTGTCAGGGGCCGGAGTATAAAGGAAAAGGAACAAAAGTAGACAAGGGAGCAAATTTTGCCTGAAGACACTAGTCAGCAACCTCCTGTTGAGTCAGAAAGGAAAACACGCTTGGCTCTGCCAGGGAAGATGTATTCTCCTTGTAATTATAAACCACCTCTCCTGCCAGGCAACTTTAAAAACAGAACATTGTGTTTCTTCTGTTCCTTTTTCCTTTTAACATGAGTAACTAATTTTTAAGGTTTTTTTTGTAAAGTTATAATTTTTAAATTTGTTGACTCTTCACTGCAAATTTATCTGTCAGTTTATTAGATGTTCATGGAATTCCATCTCTGTGGAGCACCCTACTGTCACTTCACCTGCCTGAGGTGTGCTAAAGCAACACTGCATAGCTATTCTCCAATCCTCAGATCAAGGCAAGCGGCTTTACAAACTCTCCCAGAAGTTGCATTAACTGGCATTCATCTCACAAAGGGGAGAGATTAAAGTGTTCCATTTTTAAACGACTGTGTGCATCCCTTGTAGTGTGTGTACCTGAAGGGATAAAACCTCTGTGTAAACACAAAACTTCACTAAATATTCTGGGATTATCAGAGGAGTAACCAGAAGTCCATAAAACTGAATCTAGACTGAGGGATTTCTATGACATTTTCCCTTTCTTTTTTCTTTTTGCTACATTTACTCCTTTTTATATACAGTCCTCTGGTGTGGGGGGATGTGGATGCCTCCAGAGAGAGGCAAGAGACTATTCTTAGATCTCCTTTATCACTTGCTAGTGAATCACTTTACATACTCAGAGCTCAAGGCTCCTTAATGACAAAGCTTCTGAGAGTGTGTGTGAGCTGTCTCTTCCTTCTGATAAAACCTGTGAAAGATAAGGCATGGATCAGATAAGGGCTCTTGAGTATTTAAAGTTGCAAAGTCTTATTTTCCTATATTTGGTCTTTTCATCTATCTTGGCTTCCAAATAAATATAGTACAATCAGAATTAGAGACATGGTAGTCCCCAAACTGGGCCCCAATTACCCAGTGAAATCAACCATAGTCTGGGTGTTGTAGGCACTCACTGAGGCTCAGGCACCAGAGCAGCATTTGTAGGTGAAGGAAAGGTGAACTCAGATCAGGAGAGTGTGGCTGGGTCATGGGTTTCCTTCTGTGACTGTCTCTTCTTATACTGCCTAGGGCACTACCATGGGCTTTGAAAGATAGGAGCTTGCTGGGCTGCCCCAGAAACTGGGCAACTTTGGCTCTTTTGGATGCTTGCAGGGAACATGGGCACATCAGAAAGATGAAACAAAGGCTCTGAAGGAGGCATGGATGTTAACATCAACTGCAGGGGTGGTCACAGAATGTGGGAAACAAGGGACAGTGCCAGACGATGCTGGCTGATCATGCTTCTCAACTGTCCAATGTATGCTATACTCATCTGTCACCTGTACATGGTGTTTTTCTGATGCTTCCTGCTTCTCAGAATCCATTCAGATGCTATAGCAAGTTCTGTTTGTCTCCATAAGAAAATTCCATGATCTCTTTGGATTCAATCAGACCTAATTTTACAACCAACTCTGCCATATCCCTGGGTATGATGTTTAACCAATTCGTTTGATGATTAATTTATAAGCAAGAAGAAATAAAGATTATAAAGGTGTATGTGTGTGTGTGCACGTGTGCAAGCGTGCATGCGTGCACACATGTGTGCACATGTTCATGTATGTTCCTTGAGAGTGCATGATTGCATATGCCTGCAGGTTCACAGGCATGCAGAGGTCAGAAGACAACTGCAGATGGTTTTCTTTAGGAATCAGTCACGTTTGCTTTATCTTGAAACATGGGCTTTCAGTGGCCTGGAACTTTCCCAGTAGGGTAGGCTGGCTGGCCAGTGAGCTTCAGAGATCTGCTTGCCTCCACCTCCTCAGCACTGAAGTTACATATATGCACCACTACATCCTTCATTTTTCCCTCTGGGTGTTACCATTCAAATCCAGACTCTCATCCTTTCACAGCAAGAAGCTCACCACCTGAGCTATCTCTTGAGCCCTTAGTTGTAAATATTTTGTCAAAAGTTTCTATTTATAAAAGTCCCATTCAATCAAATGCAATGAACCAGGAAAGATGACAGACATTGCAGTTTATGCCATATTTGAGAAGTCCCCTCAGTAACACACACCGTTATCTACTTCTTTCAGCTAAACTGGAGGATGATCATGCTTGATGTAACAGGCAAGTTTGCCCAAGGCAATGCAAAGCAGGGATGGCCAAACAGTTCTACCTGAGTTTGCCAGAACTCCCTTACCCAGTACCATGACATTGGTTGCTTAAATTAAAGAAATGAATCATCTTGTAATTCTCGGGACCAGAAGTCCAAACTCAGGATATTCTCTCCCGTGAAAGAGAGAGAGAAACTCCCTGTCCCAATGCGGTTTCTTTGGCTCTCAGGTATGTCACTCCCAGGTCTGATGCCATCACCACCTGCTCATCTTCTTCCTGTGTCCATGTTCCCCTTCATTTTTCTATGGTGCTTGTTGTGCATAATGGTGCATTTCATAAAGACAATTTCTTTAAAGGGTGCTATGTGCTTTGTTTGGACCATAATTCCCTCCTATTTCCTTGATGTTCCCTCTCCTTTCTCTGAATTATTTTACACTCTATTCTCACTTTTTTCTTCCATATAGAGGTGTGTGTGTGTGTGTATAGGTGTGTATGTGTGCATATGTATATACGTAGTTATGCTTTTACTATCTAAACACATTCTAGTAAACACAAATGAAAGAAAACCTGCCATATGTGGCTTTCTAGGATTCCTCTATTTTATTTCATACAGTGATCTCAAGTTGAAACCACTTTCCAGGAAAAACACAATTTCCTTTTTTTATAGATGCTTCCTGCTTCTCAGAATCCATTCAGATGCTATAGCAAGTTCTGAATTCATAAAATTCCTTATGTCAGAATGATCTCATGCTAGGTAACTAAGTCTGAAATGACCTTATGTTCAAAAGTTGTCCCATTCTGAATTAGTACTATAACACCTTTAATTTTCCTTGGAGATACAGTTTAAATCCTAGTAGATTATGATGTGCTTCCTGCCGAAACAAATGCCTGCACAGCTGGGAAGAGGAAGAAATGAAATAATATACATAGAGTGTCTGGTTCATAGATGACTCTGGGAAAGGCTTATTGCTCCAAGAAGATTATTTTGGATATGCGATATTAATCTAAAATATTTTTCTAGATATTATGATTTCTAGGCAAGGGTATTGATTAGTGGACAAACATTTTGGCATGAGGCCTTCTGGATGTTCTTAGAAAAAAAAGGCAGGAAGGAAATGGCATTGTCTCTTCACTGTCCCTCTGGACTGCAGGGCCACTCACCCTGTCTTCTCTGGAAGTTTTGTCTGCAAACTAATAAAGAAAAACCCAAGCTTGGCATGATGCTGCTCCCCTGTAATCCCAGCACTTAGAAAACAGCACATGAGGATCCTCAGTTTCAGTCATGCCTGCAATTGCACAGAAACTTCTAAGCAAGCCTGTCTCAGCAACAAAAACAAAAATAAAATGAAGAAAGGAAACAAATGTGAATATCATGTTTCCATCATAGCATGAAATCGAAATTCCGACACTCTAAAAGGGAGACTTTTGTAAACTCTGGGGGCAAATGGGGCTGCATTTAAGATAACGACATTGTCAAAGAAACAGGGTCCAAACACCAATCACCAAAAATTAATTTCAAATTAATTTCATGCTTTAATTAGGATCATAAATTATCACGAAACAGTCAAACATAGAACATCTTACCTATATTGTAACTATTGGGAGGCCAGGGTAGGAGGAACTCCATCTGGAGTAACAAAGAACCCTTCTGTAAAATTGAAACAAAACTGTCTTGAAGGAAGGCAACTGTACATTCTGTTATTTCCCTTTTGTTCTCGACTCATTTCCCACCTGTAGCACTATCCTTCACACTTTTTGTTTCTAAGTTCCACAATATCCCACCCAGAACCCTGCTGCCTCCTTTCCTTCTCCTCTTCCCTTCTTGCTCTGTCACCTTCCATTGAGTCTTCAGACTCTGTCCAAAACACTCATAGGCACAACCAACAAGCCCATAACCCTGAAAAATGTTCTAGGTCCAAAAGCCTCCTGGGTCTGGAGAAAGGGGGCATGCCAGGAAGAACCATGCCTATGCTGTCCTCACAAGGCAAAGACTTCTGGATAGAGATGATGAGAGGCTTTGCCCTTATGCCTGATCTGCTGAGGTGCCAAGAGGCTGGAGAACTAGACAGCTTTGTATTAGTAACTGTGTATTTTCTCCATGTAAGCACACAGGCTCTCTGCTAATCATGGAGGAAAGCAATGTGCTTGGTACACTGCTGTCATCAGTGTCAGGGCCAAGGCCTGAGTGCACAGTGAGTTCCTTGAGCCTCCTGAGAGGCAGCCTAAACAGACACACATTGGAAGCTGATGTTGAAATAAGTTACACCCTTGTACTAAATGTTTCCTTTCTGTTTATTTATTTTTTGTTGCTAGATATGGAACTCAGGGTCTTACAAGCACTCTACTACTGCAAAATATCTCTAGTACTTTTTTTTAAAATCTATTCTCTTTCTCTCTCTCTCTAGCTTGCTGACTTTCCCTCCCTCTATCTCTCCCACTTCATCCTTCCTCTCTCCCTCCCTTTTCTAAACTACATCTCTCCTTTTATCCTCTTTCTGTAAATTCTTCAATCGCTCTTCTTTTCCATACCCTTACTCATTTATGTAACATGAGGAACTGCTTGTTGGGGTTTCTGTCCTGCTTGGTTTCTGTCCTCCCACCAGGTCCCACAAAAGTTCAGCCCCAAATAAAATCACACAGAGGTCTCCATAAGTTATAAACTGATTGGCTCATTATCTCAGGCTTCTTATTAACACTTATAACTTATATTAACCCATTATTCTTACCTGTGTTAGCCACATGGCTTGGTACCTTATTCATTGGGGCAGGT
>JAQHUG010000007.1:8936032-8979834 GCA_028555095.1 Dicrostonyx torquatus | reverse complement strand
GGATAGGCGGGATGGGACGAGGTGGAAAAACCCTTCGCATATGCGCAATGCACCTGTTTATTACTAGGGAACACAGGATCTGCACGCCATCTGTAATGGCAAATAGCGGGCGCGGCTCCCCACAACCTACATTGTCATATTTCCTCCAGCAAGTCTGTACATCCAAAAGATTCCATAAACTCCCCAAATGCCACTACAGGCTGGGGCCCAAGTTTTGAAATATATGAGCCCATGGAGGAAATGTTTTGTTCAAACTGCTAAACTCTGCAAACACCCATCATGAGAGACCATTAATGCATAATGTAAAAATAACATTGCAGTCTTGTTGCCAGTGACTTCTTGCCTATGTATTCGTTGTGTTCCAGAGTTTCCTCTACCCACATACATATCTCTTCTTGGATACGAACTTCTTTCCCCAGTATAACTGCTCTGGATGTCTATATGAAATGCAGACAAACAGGCTTGTGAATTTAAATCACTCCATCCAGCTGTTGATCATCTGGATGAAGGTGTGATATTTCTCTTGACATAAGCTATATGAATTTCCTTCATATCTTTTGTCTTTATTGCATTTGAGCCTCTGCTCAAAGAGAGACAGAAATGAACTATATATGATTCCAGGATTTGTTTAATCCTGAGATTAGTGGTAAAAAAGCAGGAAGCACAGCCCAAAACTGCCTACAGAAGTTAATTATTTTAGGGGACTCAATTCAGAGTAAGCCAGTATAAAGCAGAGACAGTATTTATCTTTTAAAAAGTAAAAAGAAAGGGTCCACTTCTATCCTTAGATGAGGCCAGGGTCCAGTGCCACAACCAGGACCTCCCCCAACCTCTAGACTTCAATCTGGTTGTAAATCCTGTGCCTGCTCAGCTCCCTCCCTCTGAAAGGCCTTATCTCATGCAACTCCATAGCATATCCATCATTGATGAAGAGCAACAAGCAATAAACAACTGATGAAATGAAAAATTATTTTTCTCCAAGATGAACCCCCTGATTGAATATCCAATGCTGAGTGGTCAGCCTTAGAAACTCACACATGCAGGTAACCCTGAATGGACTCAGCAGGTTTGAGTTCACATTTTTCTTATTTATATTCATATGTAAAAATGATTAAAGAGAGAAGGCTGTGAATTTGGGAGGGTGTTTGGTGAACACGAGAGGAATAGAGAGGGGAAAATAAAGACAATAGAAAGAAAAGGCATTTGGGGAAATAATACAACAAAACTATTGGCGTAGCTGGGGCATTTCTAAGAAGAGCCACTCTCAAGTACCCTAATGATGACTGTAAGATTTCCCATGCTTTGGGATGCCATTAATCAACAAGTTTCTAAGAGACCTTCTCCTGTTTTATGTCTAGTCTCCTTTTCCATACTTGGCACTGTAGATTTTCTCCATAGTTGCCTCAGAAGTGATAAATCTGGTCAGTCACATTTGGGACCCACAGAGTTTTGTCTCAAGGAGGATTAGCTCATTCCAGTTTTCATAAATGAAGTTCCTGGTCACATTGTCAGATAGCTAGTGGTAGGCTTACAGTTTGCAAGGGTAATGGCCTACAAGCAAAATGTTGTCAGTTGTTCTGGAATTTGTGATTCGCAGCTGGCTATAACCCTCAACTAGATTCTGAGATGAAAGATTCCTTTACCTTTCCATTCTCCACACTTGATCTTTGTTTTTTTTTTAATCCTGCTTCAATTTACATTTTAGTTCTTAAGTGTTAGAAGCCTTAGAGTAGAAGCTTTTTGTTTACAAAAAATACATGTATATCTCAGTGTGTCCTGTGTATCATTTTTGTTGCTTTGGAAATAGAAACTTTAGAAGGAATTTGGATCTCTAGAGGAATGGGGAAAATTAGAAGAGTATTAAGGATTCTTTGACGGGAATTTGTGTTCTATCTCATTCATCAAGTTTCTTCCCATGAAATAGATATGAACTTGTTTACATATGAATTCCCTGTGCTTTAGTTAGAGCTATTATAGTTCACTGTTTAATCAGGTAAGACCATTGAATGGCTCAAGGTTAATGATTCTGTCAGTGTCATTTGGCCTAGGATTGGCCCATTTCCTTAGAAGATGCACTTCAGTGATAAAGCAAGGAGAATCTCAGGCAAAATTAAGATGCTGGTCACCTTTCTGGAGATCAGTAGAGGAGACTGATCTGCATTAAAATAGTTGTTTCATAGATATTTATTCCTCTGTGATGGGTTCCTGCTATGGTTCTAAAATCCTCCCAGTAGCTAAAATGTCTAGTGTTCCTCTCTTGGGCATCACCAGAAGTAAGCATTTATGTTTCTAAGTGATGTATATGTGGACATTAAGCTGAGACTGAGGGTTTTAAAATGCAATAGCATTCTTTCTTCCATTAGAGAGGCTGTAGCTTTCACTTTTAAAGGCTTCTTGAACATGATATTGGAAATAAATGGAATAGGAAAATGGATCCACATGACCTGCCTGTAATTGCCTGATAGCTCTGCTCCTCTTTGACAAGTATAGACTCTCTCCCATCTCTCCTAGAGAGCTTTTGTGGTGCCCATGAAGTGAGACACGTATTGTCATGAAAGACCCAGATTCCACCTTTCATTTTACCACTTATGTGAGGGTGAAACAGTTAGCTTAATTAACCTCTGATGCTTTTCAGTTTCTTCCTCTGTCCATTTGGAATGGACCTACCCTTCTAGCAGGATGTATTAAATAAGACTGTGGTGATAGGCAGTGGATGTAATAAGTTTGTTATCTCTGATATCACATAACACTGTAGCTCATCAAGAGGCACACTGACAATATAATGCAGACACACAGTAAATAACAAGAAATAAAATGTAATATCAGGTGTGGTTATTTTGTTCAAAGTCTCAAAGGCTATTGAGATAATCATAACCTCTTCCAAACTAAGCACTATTGTTTCTGGTCCATGTATGTCTTTATTTGTCCTTATTTCAGCAACAAAGTGAGTCATAGCTACAGAAACACAGCAATATCAACAATTCACTATAATTTACAAGAATTATCCACGGACTTCTTCCTTATCATATCTGTTTTTCCACAGAGATACTGTGGTCTTGAATGTTATATACTTTGAAACTTGTTTTTCTTACCCAATATTATGTTATTGGAATTCACTCCAGTGATTTTTTTTCAATTTTGTGCTATATAATATTCCATTGGTTAATTGCATTAAGATTTATTTATAAATAGACCTTGGGAAATTTCCAATTTTTTCTCAATGGGAATACAGAATCGCTACCGATACTTTTAATGCATAATTACTAGAATATTTAGGAAAGCATTTCCCTTGAGGTTGTGTTCAAATATTCAAGTTTATGAAATGGAATTTTTGTGGAATGGGGAAAGAAATGAGTGCTCAGATCAACATTGTCTGATATGTGTTCCACTATCATTTGTCTTCAGTATTGCCAGTTGAATGAGATGGGAGGCAATGCTGACTGTGGCTGCAATGTATTCTTTTCTGATTATTAATGAAGTTGTGCATATGTTTATCACTTTCACAGTTTCTTCCCATGATCATTACCATGTGATTTTCTCTTTTCTGAAGCATCTGTTCTTTTTCTGTTGACTTATGTATTTATAATTTTTCTTGTGACCATGACAAATATAGTGGACAAGAAGTAACTGCAGGGAAGAAAGGTTAATCTGGGTCCAGGGACAGAGCACATTATGGTGAGGCAGGGCCCAGTGGTGGGGTCAGCTCTGGTCAATGGTGGCCAACTACCTGATAATATGTCTAATCAGAACATGGAAAATATGGAATACCAGGTCCGAACTGACTATTTCCTTTTTTCAATTTTTGTTCAGTCTTAGACCCAGACCTATATACGGGGCCACCATTATAGAGGAAGGGTCTACATCCCTCCATCAATCCTCCTTGGAAATGGTCTCACAAGCACAGTCAAAGATGTCCTAGGCATTTCTTTTTTATTTTTTAATTGTTTTTATTGAGTTTTATTTTCTCTCTGCTCTCCTCCCTTCCTTTCCCTTCCCATTTTAACCTTTCCCATTATCCCCATGCTCCCAATTTGCTCAGGAGATCTTGTCTTTTTCAATGTACATTAGATCCATTTATGTCTCTCTTAGGGTCCCCTTTTATGTCTAGGTTCTCTGGGATTGTGAATTGTAGGCTGAGTTTTCTTTGCTTTATGTCTAAAAGCCACTTATGAGTGAGTACATATTTTATTTTTCTCTCTGGGTCTGGGTTACATCACTCTATATGATGTTTTCTAGATCCCTCCATTTGCCCACAAATTTCAAGGTGCCATTATTTTTTTCCACAGTGTAGTACTTCATTGTGTAGTACATCTTCTTTATTCGTTCTTTGGTTGAGGGGCATTTAGGTTATTTTCAGGTTCTGGCTATGACTAATAATGCCACTTTGAACATAGCTGAGCACATGTCCTTATGGTTTGATTGAGCATCCTTGGGGTATATACCCAAAAGTGATATTACTGGGACTTGAGGTAAGTTGTTTCCTAATTTTCTGAGAAATTGTCATACTGATTTCCAAAGCAGCTGTACCAATTTGCACTTCCACCAAAAATGGAGGAGTGTTCCCTTTACCCCATATCCTCTTCAACATAAGTTGTCACCAGTGTTTTTCATCTTGGCCATTCTTACAGGTGGAATCTGAGAGATGGAATCTCAGAGTTGTTTTGATTTGCATTTCTCTGATGACTAAGAATGCTGAACATTTCCTTGAGTGTCTTTCAGTTAATTCATCTGTTGAGGTCTGTACCCTATTTTTCTATTGGATTATTTGTTCTTTTGAGGACAAATTTCTTGACTTCTTTATATATTTTGGACATCAGCCCTCTGTCTGATGTGGAGTTGGTGAAATCTTTTCCCATTCTGCAGTCTGCCATTTTGTCCTGTTGACCATGTCCTTTGCTTTACAAAATCTTCTCGGTTTCAGGAGGTCACATTTATTAATTGTTTCTCTCAATATCTATGCTACTGGGGTTATATTTAAGAAGTGGTCTCCCATGCCAATGCATTCAAGTGTATTTCCCACTTTCTCTGCTATGAGTTTCATTGTGGTTTTATGTTGAGGTCTTTGATCCATTTGGACTTGAATTTTTTTTATAGCAGTATATATGGATCTATTTTCAATGCTCATCTGAATCAGAAATAAAGGAAGACGTTAAAGTCTTTTTAAAATCCTAGGCATTTCTTAATTTAAGAAAGTTAATGGCTGAAATGACCCACTTCAGTTTGTTCACCTTGTATCCTGTGGATTATTGTGGAATTAAGTGATAGTGTGTTTTATAAGGTTTTACTTTTAGATGTGCACACACATCAACATCAATACACACACAGAGTAGGGGGGAGAAAGAGAAAAGTTCAAGATGCTATAACAAATTGCTATGATTAACTTATAAACGAAACAAATGTATTTCTCAGAGTTTCGAATGTTTGACATCTGAGATCTGGATGCATGCTTATTAGAAATCAATGAGGGCTATCTCGTAGGTATAAACTGGTTATGTCTCATTGTGCTTTGGTGTTTCCTAATGATATGATAATCTGTATTCACAAAAGTTCTGCTCTCAAGATCCAATTTAATTATGATTTAATCTTAATTCCTTCAGATAGGCTGTATACCCTAATACTATCTCATTAGAAGGTTCTTTAAAACATTGATTGCAGAAGAATTAAATTATTTATAGCAAGTACAGTTCTCTATTTGTCTGCTATAGAGTGATAGAGAGACAGAAAGACAGACAGATAGGATGCATACATACATATATCCACACATATGTATTTAAGGATAGATATATTGATCTGCTTGTGTTTTATAAAATATAAAATATTAGAAATGCATCATCACTAATCCCATAAATAATGCCCAACTGCACTTCTGGGGCTTCATCCTGGTCCATTGGGTTTGCTGCTTTTTCTGCCTGGTAGTAGGTGTTCAAGATATATGAGGAACTGGATCCATTTTTGGTGGGCGTGGCTCTAACTTCTAATAACCAGAGTTTAATATAATGCTTAGCTACTCATGTCTGTATTTCTCTCAAGAACATGCTCTGTGGAGTTTAGGAGATACATCTCTGCCAATTTCTTCCTTGGAATTTCAGCTTTAGTTAGTGTGGAATGGAGAACCCCTTAGTTTAGTTTAGTTTGCAGAACCCCTCAGGCCTTTCTACTGTAACCACAAAATCTAGAATAGCTGTTCTGGAGTTTGTACTCAGAGATGTTTTCATCATGACATCAGCAATCTGTGCTGTTCTCTTCACAGACTGCTTTGAAAACTGCTTTCCCATGGTATCAGTGTAGTATATCCACACAGCAAAGGAATGAAATAGAGGAGGAAAGGGAGGAGTAAACAATTATTCAGGATTATATAACTCATTTTATGTATTCCTTTCCAGGTTCTTTCTTGGCATGTATATGTGCATTTATGCAGTTGAGATAATTTTTAAAATGACTGCAAGCCTTTCTCTGTATATTCTTCCTTTTGAGGTCCCTTCTTTTTTTTTTTTTTTTTTTTGAGACAGGGTTTTTCTGTGTATCTTTGGAGCCTGTCCTGGAATTCACTTTGTAGATCAGGCTGACCTCGAACTCACAGAGATTCATCTGCCTCTGCTTCCCGAGTGCTGGGATGAAAGGTGTGTGCCACCAACACCCGGCCTGAGTCACTTTCAACCCTGTCTAAAAGTTTACCTTAGTGTAATTATTATGTTCTCTCTGTGTATATATATTTTTTAAAAATTGTATTTTATTCCTGGTGGTTGGTTATGGTATTTGTAGAAATGAATGATCTTCTGTAACTTAGTGCTACAACATGTGTCCCTGTGTTCAACCCATAGCAAAACTTATAACTTAGCCATTAAAGGTACAAGATCCATAGTGAGTTGGTTAGAGATTCAAATTTCACAACTGTCATTTATCAACGTATGACATTAGGAAATCATGTGGCTTTTTTCTTTCCCTCTAGTCTTCATGGTATGGATAACAACAACCCACACACATTGTGTGCTCATGTATTACCCCCCCACACACACACACAAAGAGGGAGAGAATGTTTCTGCATTTAAATGGTACCTATGTATAGGGCAACATCGTGTCAGGTACACAGTCAGATCCTTTTGAATTGATCTCTGCCATCTCCACTCACAGTGTGTCTCTGGAAACAGAAAGGCAGCCCTGCCTGCCAGCCCAGATCAGAGACCAGGTGTCTATGCTGGTCATTCCTCTTAGCAGTCAGCATCCCCTGATAGGACAATATTGCTAATATGGACTCTGTAAACTGTCCAGCTCACAGCCACTTGCAGCCTCTTCAAGAAATCCTCTTGTTTAATAAAAGAAGAAAGCTAAAAATTAAGAATATGCTACTTACTGTAACGTGATCACACATGTAATGGTTCAAATCTTAACTTCCTGCACACTAGAAGGCAGTGGGCACAAGCAAAGGCACATAGCAGTGGCAGGGACTCACTGATGTAGGAGTTCCCTCTGTATGCTGTGATTACCATTAATGAATAAAAACACTGCCTTGACCTGTTGATAGGGCAAAAGTGAGGCAGGTGGGGAGGACTGGACTGAATGCTGGGAGAAAGAATGGTATAGTAAAGAGACGTCATGGAGCCACTGCCACCGGAGATGGAGATAAACATGCTGAAACTTTGCTGGTAGGCCACGACCTCGTGGTGATGCACAGATTAATGGAGATCAGTTAAATTAATATGTAAGAGTTTGCCAACAAGAAGCTAGAGCTAATGGGCCAAGCAGTGATTTAATTAATACAGTTTCTGTGTGGTTATTTCAGGGCAGGGCAGCCGAGAACAACCAAGTGACCCTGCCCCAACAACTCACCAAAACAGAGTCAGGATGTGAAATGTCCAGAATGGGTGCAGAATGTACTAACACTAACAAAAAATGTCTTTGTGTTGTGTTTTTCCCTGGATTATCTCTGTTTTTTTATTATGTGTGAAGCTGATACTAGAAGAAATACTTGATGTGGGATGTCCTTCTGTATATGTGTTGCTCTTATTGGTTGATGAATAAAGCTGTTTTGACCAATGACTTAGCAGAACAAAGCCAGGAGGAAAACCCAAGTAGAGATATAGAGAGAGTAGGCAGAATCAAGGAGCCATGTAGCTGCTGAAAGAGAAAGACCCAGACCTTTCTGGAAAGCCACAGCCTGGTGACAATACACAGATGAATAGAAATGGGTTAATTCAAGATGTAAGAGCTAGTTAAAAATATGGTTGGACAGTGTTTTAATTGATACAGTTTCTGTGAGATTATTCCAGTCTGAGGAGCCGGGAAATGAAACAGTCTCTGCCAACAAAGAGTGTAGGATAAGAAATGTCAGCAGGAACCATAGAGCAGCAGTGTCTTGTGTCTGGGACGCTGTTTGAAATGAGCTTCGGGAATCTCACTCCAGACCTAATAAATTAAACTCTAACGGTGGTGCACAGCATTGTGGTTTCTTCTTGTTTGCTAGATTTTTCCTTTGATTCGGTTTTGGTTTGTTGAGACAGGGTCTCCCTATACACATGGATGCACTGCTGGTCACTTTGTAGAGCAGACTGACCTTTAATTTGGTGTAATCTTTCTGTCTCTACACCCCCAGGTGATGGAATTATAGGCATTAGCCACCATTGTGTTTTTACAAACCCTTTAAGGAATTCTAATGACATGTAACAGGTAGGATTATCAGTACTTAATCTATTTGGTTTGGTCTAGAAAGATCAGGAAGGAGGAGACAAAGGTTTAACCTAGTCCATGCTGATGCAGGTTCCCTGGAGTGTTGTCTGGTCATGGGTGCATCTTAAAATCTTTTAGAGAATCTAATGTGCAGTCAGAATTTATCGGAAAAGAATTTCTGTTTAGAGCCTGGAACAAAATTCTTCCCTGGGAGTTCTTTCATAGTGAGAGACCCAGGGTCCTCATTAATACCTCGAAATCTACATGTTCAGCAACCTGGATCACCCCTAGGGACACTAAAGCTTAGGTTACATGAGAGGAAGGAAGTTAGAATTTGTCCTCTGCTCCCACCATCACTGTTCATTCACTCCCTAACTCTTGAAAAGGGAATCATCAACACTGGTGTGCAACACATGCGCTCAAAGTTCATGGCCACCAAAGGCAGAAACCATGTGTCTAAATTTTCACAAGGCATGAGAAATGTCCATGTTTTGACATGTTTATTATTGTTATGTAGGAGGGAGGGTAACTCAGACTAATTGTCCTTGTAGTGCTTTGTTGATTCTAAATGAAGAAATGACCCGAACTCTGTTATCCATCTCATGCTGATGAAGGTACCAAAACACCAGGTCTATGTAGAATGCGCCAGGGCTATATTCACCTTCAGTCAGAATGTTATCAGTACCTTGGCTGAGGATTAGCAAGGCATCTTTAGGTATTAGGACTTAGCAGATGACATAATAGAGCAAAAATTTCAAGAGAATAAATTATAGAGGAAATATGAGAGGGAAAATAACAGCAGAGGCAGTTGGCTTAGGGGCTTTGGGATTTTCATTGGAGTCTAATTGCTTTTGTTTGTAGAAAGTGGCTGCCAAAAATGCTGCTGGATACCTCAGGCTGTGTCTGCTGTGGTGACAGCAATGGAGTGATTATTCTTATCCATGTTGGACCCTGCTTACCACATCCAACACTGCTTCTGATGATGGTGTTCATTCTTGGTTGGCACACTCTGAGAATGAACTAATGTTCTGGAACAAATTGATAGTGTCTCCCTGATGAATGACAGATATTTGCATGCATATCCTATCTCCATTACAAAGATGAAGAGTCAGACGGTCCCAGGCTACATAGATTGCCTGAGATTTCATAGCTGCTGTTAAATAAAAATTGTAGGAAGTCACTGTTTTGGATTGAACTCTAGCACTGAGCCTCAACACACCAGACTGAAAATCACAATGGAATCACTCCAGCTGAAGTTCAATGTCATTGAGCCAACACTAGGCTCTTTATCAGGATCTCAGAGGTACAAGGCAACTATGCCCAGTTGGCTACTTTCCACTGGCCTGGTAATGAAGTTCAGACTTTAGTCAGACTCGAGAAAAGGCAGCTGAAATTGACCAATTAGTTTTGGTCATTGTTCAACCTCCCTGTTTCCTCTTATGAGGAAAGTCACTTTGAGATGACCCATCTGCTTTTTGTTGCCTTTTTTATTTTCTATGAAGCCAATATCATTTGCTTGACTCACTGGAAGACATAATCCATCTTACAGAATGAAGAGTTGCCCAATCTGAGACTTAAAAAGAAAGCCAATTAAGATTTGAAATTGTAATTCTGTCCTTTGACACTGGCAAGAAGCAGAGCTCAGAGCTGTAATCCAACAGAATTCTAATAAGGAGTCTAGTGCATTCCTACTCCAACCCCTCCCTGTCTTTTTTGTATCCTTATCTATTCTTGTTTGTTTGTTTGAGTCAGGGTCTTCCTCTGTAGCCCTGCTTGGTCTGGAGCTCACAATAGTTTTGTCTCTGCCTCCTGAGTCACAACTACTGGGTGGAACTGCAGGTGTGAGTCCTTTCTTCTAATGAAAGCAATCTGATTAAGAATATTTACCTGTTTGTATTAAGTTCACAATTTACTTACTCAAAAGGTGGGTTCGTCTTCTTATCAAAAGATAACCATCTCATAGAACTAGCTTTCCACCTTGCTGTTAAACTCTGAGGTTTCTTGTGGAGTTGATGAAGCTTATCAGCATAGCATCTTCTAAATCTCTGTCCATGTTCCTTCAGTCTTGAACTTCATTTATCCATTTGATTTCCTCTGGCTCAGATGCAAACATCTATAGGATAAGCTACTACCTGTCAAACGTTAGTCTAAGGGTTAGGAAATTACCATGAGCAAAACTGAAAAAATCTGACCTTCTGAAACAGAATGCTAAAGGGAGACAGACAGAAGCAGCAAAGCAAATCTATAAAATCAGATAATCATCATAAGTTCCATAAAGAAAAATAAAACAACTAAATAGATTCCCAGGGTCAAAACTGTCCTTTCAAAGAGTATCAGCAAACAGCAGACATGATAATAACTGACAAATAACCAGGGAGGAATGAGTAATATTGGGGGTAACTATGATAAGCAGGACCCCTTGGGGATCTGAAAACTTCTTTCTAGGTCTCCCTTTTCATAGTTTCTATCAGTTTCCCAAAGTGTTAATTTGGGGCCAAGCATTCAACATTTGAGGAACATTTGAGGGGAACACTCCAGATCCAAATGATAGACCTGGTGTTGATAGCATCAGAAAATACTGCCACAGACAGACTTGAATCCCAGATACTTAGTGGTAGATAGAAGTAATGCAAAATATTAGAAGTGCGTTTGAGGACTGAAAAATTCATGCAGGTGTACATTTCAACATATATATCATGTATAGTCTATATAAACTATGTGACATATTTAAAAATTTCTTATATTGTGCTATAGCCTTCCCTTCATCATTATTGAGGATGAATGCATAGAGCAGGTGTTGTCAGAAGGAGCCTTGCCCTACTCTAAATACCATATGAATTTACTGGCTCCTCTGCATTCTTAGTTGAACATTTTGAAGAATTGTGAAAAGCTTTTGTATAATTTCTTAGTGAAGGTCATCTCACAGCATGGTCATCTCACAGCCTGATCTGTTCACATGTTATTTTATAGACTCTGTTTTCCTATCTGGAAGGCGAAGGTACTGCAATACTAAGTTTGTTTTAAAAACAACATGTAACCACCCTGATATTGGTGCTAATGGCAGCAGAAGCCGTGATCCTGAGAGCTTCCATGTTGAATAGTCATTTGCCAAGCAGCTTTGAGATTCATGGAAGGAATTTTCTCTCTTCACCCTTACAATCCTATGAGGTAAGTTACATCCAAGTCACTTTCTAGCTGAGGACACAGGAATGTTTATGTAACACATCCAAAGACATTAACCAGGAAGGGGAACCAGCTTTTATACAGGGTTTGATGCCACAATTTGAAAAAAAATATGGGTTGTCCAAGATGCACTTTTTCTTTGATTTGCAATTTTCCATGGTCTATTAGTTTGAGGGTGTTGAAGGAATAGGAGAAATTGGGAAAGGCAATTTATTTTCTACAGTCTGATACCAAAATGAAATTTTGGAATCTCTGCAAAAGCATTGCTTGCAAGTGACTAGAGGAAGACCACAACAGAAACCAAAGTTAGAAAGAATATGATGGTTTTATTTTCCATTGTAGAAATGAGTGACAATATCCACCACTAAAAGCTATAGTTTTAATCTATCTATTTATCTATCATCTATCTATCTACCTATTCATCTATCTTCTATCTAATCTATCCATCCAACCAATGTTTTGTGTGTGTATGTGTGCCTCCCCCCACCGTGTGTGTGTGTGTGTGTGTGTGTGTGTGTGTGTGCGCGCGCGTGCGTGTGTGTGGTCAACTTGAGTATTATTCCTATTTTTCTGAGTCAGGGTTGGTCTGGAGGCCACTTATCCGGCTTGGTTTACTTCTCGGAAGCATGAGAGATCCTGCTAGTCTCCACCCTTCTACTGCTGGAGTGGTAAGTACACACCACTGTGTCTGACTTTTTATTAACATGGCTTCTGGGAATCAGACTTGGGTCTTCATGCTTGTGTGGCAAGTACTTTATTGTCTGAGCTATCTCCCTCTCCCCTAGCCAGGGAACATTTGAATACATTTGGGAGCCTACAGGGAGTGCTAAGTATCAATGTCACTCTGCACAAAAGGAGGTCAGGGTATGCTCTTGGCATGCATGCTGCTGAGTGGTTCCATCAGGGTGTTTTCTTTCTTTTTATTTTCCTCTAGAGACTATGAAAACCAGACTTTTAATCTTGCTTCGACCAACTTCACCACCATATTTGTTTGCAAAAACAAATCCATTGTTTCAGTTATTGTTCCTATGCCCTGTGTCTTTTCCGTTCGATTTTATAGAAATGTTTGTCTTTTTAATGAATTTTACAGAGGACTGCTTCTGAAAGCAAATATTTCTTTTTTCTTATTTTCCTTGTTATTTGTTTTTGATAGACAACTTGTTGAGTTTACAGATGAGAAATTTTGTTTTGTTTGTTTTTGTTTCTCAAGGCAGGGTTTCTCTGTATCTTAGTCCTGGATGTCACTGAACTTACTTTGCATATCAGGCTGGCGGCCTTGAACTCACAGAGATCTGCCTGCCTCTACCTCCCAAGTTCTGGGCTTAAAGGTGTGCGCCACTGCCTGGCACATACGAGGATTTTTATGCCTTGAGTTTCAGCTATAGAGAGAAAGAATGCTGGGTTTTGTGATTCTCCCTTTTCCAGGAGAGCCTCTAGGTTTCACTATGCACTTCAGAAACAATGCATGTGGAAGTTTAGGACTTGAGCTGTCACTAGTCTTCTGTAGCTCAGGATTTCATAAACAAGTGGGAGGGGCAACTGAAGTACTTATGACAGAAAATAGAAAAGTTAACCAAAGTATTTTATTGATACATTCTTAGACAATACCACAGAACTGGAAGAGAATGGAAAGGGAAATATTTTTTTCGCCAGGGAAAATTTTTTCCACTAAATTGACACATAAGCAGCAAGATTAACGAAAGTACTTATTACAAACAGTAAAAAACGTACATGCTTCTTTTTTAAAGTCCTTATCACATTGGTCAGTCATGGGGGCATGAACAAAACCTCAAGACATGAAAATTCCATGTTCTTTCCATCAAATAGCTTAATAATCATTAAAATTATTGCAAAATATCCATACACCCTAAGTAAAATAACAAAAGAGAACACAAATACAAATATTAAACATAAATTATAAACATGTACTGTAAAATACATTACTGGCATGCATTCTGAAGATCAAGACCTCAATGCCATTTAGCCAATGCTTTTCTTTAACATCATATCACCTACTGTGTACCAAAGATAGGTGGGGCATATCTTCTCAGCACAGTTTTTGGTCTTTAAATAACTTTTTGTGTGTATATTTAAAAAAAAATAACATGATTTTCCATGGTACTAGAATCATAGCCATACAGTCAATTACAGATGTGTGTGTGGTTGGTGTGTTCTCTTATGTTGGCCGAAATTTTTTCCTTCAACTTTGGTTGTTTTATTTTTTTCCCAAAGATTCCACCATCTGAGAGGATAAGGTTCTATGAAAACAGGGCATTCGAAAACAAACAGTGAACCTAGGTACAACATTGGGCAGCAAAGTGCAAAGGTCCTCATAAACTGTACAGAAAATTTCAAAACCTTGCATCCTGGAAGTACATACATAGAAAGACAAGTCAGCCCCAAAAATCAGTCCTGAGGCTCTCAGCGGGTCATCCAAAAGAGCCAGGTGGGACTTGAGTCTCAAGTCTCCCTTTTCTGAGGGAGTCCAGAATTGTAGCCGAGATGGCAGTGCTGATGCCAATGACTTCTTAAGCCAAGAGAAAGTAAAGGTGTCTCATTAAGCAGCTGTTTAGGATGTGTGGATCCTCTAACGTTGGTCTCCCAGCTGGGGAAGCTCCTCCAGAGATGGGTAGCTGGCAGGACTGAAAGAGTCCTATGCCAATTAGGTGACGGAATAACTGAGGGTCTTCCTCCTCTGTGGTTCCATGGGATGGAACAGGTTAGATAACCAGGTTATTATAACTGACATACTTCTTTTTTGCAGCAGGGCCTGGATGGAAAGAGAGAGCACAAAGTCAATTTGTGGCTATGACCTCATGTTCAAAGGAAGAGCTCAGATGATTTCTGGTACCAAGTCAAGATGGAGTGAGACATTGTTGAGGAATACACACATACTTTGGCATTTCGCGTTTGTCTTTATGCTTCCCCCCACCACCACTAAGATGGACTTGCCAGTGATATAAATCTTACCTGGATTCATTTCTTTGACATGCCTCCAACCTCCCTCTTTTGGGACCTGTAAGGTCACTGGATTTATCCTTGGTTGCTGTGCTTTCTAATTAGCCAGCCCTAAGCTTCTAGGGTCATCTGGTGAAGTAGAGATTTTCATCATGTGATCATCTCCTGAGTCTTGTCATAAAGAAAATTACTGCTGAGAGGGGGCTGTCCTGGGTCATTGGAACTCATTTAGTTCGGCT
Organism: Dicrostonyx torquatus; assembly: GCA_028555095.1. Taxonomy (NCBI): domain Eukaryota; kingdom Metazoa; phylum Chordata; class Mammalia; order Rodentia; family Cricetidae; genus Dicrostonyx; species Dicrostonyx torquatus. The sequence goes on along the minus strand of JAQHUG010000007.1, from coordinate 8,964,790 downwards.
AGCAGAGTACATCCACCAGTTAGCATTCACAATATCAAGCGACTAGCCACCTCTTTACCAGTCTCATCGGCAATGCATAAATCATGACAATTTCCATTTACGTTAAAAGCACACCTGAAAATTTCTAGATGTCTGAACACTCACACTCTACATTTGTTTTCTCAGATACATGGCAACTTATGCATCATTCAGTGACCTGGAACTCTTTCCTTTGCTTATGTATTGAATAAATGCACACCCTTTGGTTCTCCAAAGGAGGGCACATGGCTACACATAGAGCTGAAAGGTAGTTCTTTCTCTGTGCTCATGATGGAAACAAACTCCAAGATATCATCAAATACCCGCTGTAGGTTCTGGTTCTCAGTTCTATATAGCATCATGTCCATGGAGTAAACGGGTTCCTGGGTCATTCAATCTTAGTCACGTTGCATCAGTTTCTATTAGGCACAGAATCTTTGTCATGTATAACTGACAGTGTTTATTTGTTAATTATACTTAGATTCATGGAATATGGCACAGCAGCAAGAGTTTCTCTAGAACACTAAGCAGGGCCTTGTGTAAATTCTGAGGCTCAAGTATCTGTGTTAGTGTGCTAAGAGCTTGTAACTGGCCTTTGGATTTGCTATATTCTGAGAACGTATACAAACATCATTTTTCAAGGTACTTCTCACAGGCTAAGAATTTTAATCTCATTTTATGGAGAAATTCAGTGTACCCTCCGAACATTTCTGATTGGAAGACTCATTTCTCTGTTAAGGCATATTGTGTTCAATAGATAGAATTAAAAGGAAATAAAATTATATGAAAGTGAGAGTCTTTTGAAAACTCTAATCATGATGCACTGCCATTTAATGAACAAATGGACTTAGCCTCAGTAGATCCCAAGTCCCCCAAGAACATGGCTCTTACAGCATCTATTGCCTTCAACAACTTTCTTGTTTGGGGTATAAGGAAGAAAAATTACTTAATTTATAGTTTATTTGTTTGTTTGAGACAGGGTCTCTTGCATTCCAGGCAACCCCTAAACTCTCCATGTGGCCAAGAATGACCTTGAACTTCTGATCATCTTGCCTGCACCTCCCAAGTGCTGAGATTGCAGGTATATGCCACCACATCCTTTAATGTAAGGATGAAACTTGAATCCAGGACTTGGAACATTGCTGAGCAAGCAATCTACCGGTTGAGTTACATCTCTAGCCACCCCCACCCCCATGAGGGAATAGTTCTAAAGACACTTCCTGACTCTAAACCTTATTTACAATGTCATAGCCAGTCAACCTCAGCTGACACAGGCAAGTCATTGTGACAAATGCCAAGAAGTTAATTACCCTCAAGACCAAAGGGAAAGAAAACAACAAAGCCCCCAGAAGCCTGAGGTGACCTAAATACCAGAGATACCTCTATTGTGTGATTAATTAAGACTGGATTCTGTGTAAACAGAATCTTCTAGTGGAAAAGAAATAATTAAATTTCCTCACGTAGGTTACAATATAATCCAGTCAGTAAAGAATTGTTACTGAGGAATAATAGCTTAGAAAATAGTGTTTCTGTGATGTAGTGAACACTGGTTTGGATAAGTTAAAATCAAAATCTAGCTTCTTTTTTAAAACTTTAGTTACTTTGGGCTGTGAGATAATTCAGCAGGAAAGATGCCTGCCATGAAGCCTACCCACAACCTGAGTGCAACCCACGTGGTGAAAGTAGAGGGCTGACTCTGGCAAGTTTTCCTGTGACTCCCACGCATGTGCTTCGGGCCCACACTTAAACATACACACAAATAAATACATATAAAAAAAGCAAAATTGGAAATAAGGATTAGGAATATAACTCAGTTGACAGGGTACTTGTTTAGCTTGTAAAAACCCTGTGCTCCACTCTAAGCAGCCTAAACAAGGCATGGTGTTCCAGGCCTGTCATCCTAGCACTTAGTAGGTGAAGCAGAAGCATTGGCAGTTCAAGTTTATTCTCAGCTCCAAAGCAAGTTCGAGGCCAGCCTAGGCTAGGTGAGACCCTGAGTTAACAACAACAACAAAACAAGGGAAAAAATGAAAATTAGAACTCACTGAAGCCTTGTGGGAATTATCTTCTTGTGCTTTCAGAAAGCTAGGGATATAATTTGTGTTACCCATTATAGATGGGATAGACATAGTGCTCAGAGGGTCCAGCCTACCAGGACAATGGTGGGAAGTACCTGCTGCTTGGGACTCACCTCCCTGGGTTCTGATTTTGTTCCATCATTTACACGAGGTGAACATAGCCCTCTGCCATAAGGCTAAACTTTTAAGAGACTTTATAAAAATGAGGACAGTAATTCAGATCCTGTGAACTGTTGATAGCATGGATGTCAGAATTATCCCAGTCTCTCACTGGGGAATAAAATATATAAATGTATTTTTAGGTTACAAATTTCTCTACAAAGGATAAGCCTCAATATATGCTTTTTTGCAGAATTGCTTTGGAGCATTGCAGCAAGGTTATAATGAAGTTTATGCAGCCCCTAGAATGGCAATTTCTGTCCTTTATCACAGTAAAGTCCAATGTATTATAGTGTTTATTTTTAAACCATCCTGGCCTCATGAGTAAATAAAAGAAGTGCCTACAGGCTGATAATTCTATTTATTTGAATACCAATGTAGTTTATGGTCCAGGAAAGAGAATTTCCTAGCTCAAAATAGTTGTCCAGAAAAATAGTTGCTAAGGAGATCTGCTTTTATTTTGAAAAGGCTATGAATTTCTTTCCCTTCAAAGCTGGAGTTTTTGTTGTTGTTGTTTGTTTGTTTATTTGTTCTTAAGAATGAGAAGAGAATGAAATTTTAAAAAATGATTTATTTATTTTATGTGTATGAGTGTTTTGCCTGCATGTATCATATAGGTTCTTGGTGCTTTTAAGGAGGTTGGCATAGGGTGTCAGACTCCCCTGGAACTGGAGTTATGAATGGTTATGAGACATGACGTAGGTGCTGGGAACTGAACCTGGGCAATCTACCAGAACAGTGAATGCTTTTAACCACTGAGTAATCTGCCCAGCCCTAGAAATAACAGGAATAGATTTTATTGTTTGTGTTAAAATTTTTAGAGATATCTTTATTGATTGTTCTCAAATTCAGATGCTTCAAAGAGTTGATGTTTTCCATGAGAAAGTGTTTAGGACACTGACTTCTACAACACATTGTTAATGCACAGTTTCAACTTCGGAAAGACTAAACATCTGACTCATTCTTATTTTGTTAAAACTTACTCTTAATTTGGCATTAACCTTGGTGGGCTAATTTCCTTCTAATTTTAATATCATTTTCTCCAGAGTTTGCTTTCTACTTACACTCATTTATGTGAGGAGGGAAGGCCTAAGCCAAGGCCTAGCTGTGCAGGTCAGAGAACAGCTGGAGGGAGTTGGTTTTCTTGTTACACCATGTGGGACTCAGGGATGGAACTGGGTCAGGTTTGGCTGCAAGCAGCTTCACCCCTGAGCCATCTCATTGCCCACTGTCCAAATTTTTGCCTCACAAAAATTTTATTTCTTGTGAACTATATTAAAGAAACTATAAAACAATGTAAAAACAAGCATGGAAAAAAAAGGAATCTTATAAACACCATCACTGAGTTAGCTGAACAAATGAAAACAAAGCAGGGCTCGTCCTTTTAGCCTTTTCTTAGGTTCTCTATTCTTATAAGTAGCACATTGTATGTTTTATTAGGTAAATACTATGTGTTTCATTTTTTAAAAAAATGTTTCTGTAAATGTATGTACATAGAAGTACACTATAGAGTGCTGCAAATACTGTAGAAAGTAAACAAAAATTGCATCACATCCCTAAATAGAACATACATGAAAGCCATGACATCCTATCCACAGACAAGAGATGAATATTAAATCACCCCCTTCTTCCCCCCACTAGCAATCTTCTCTTTCCCTCACCTCCCTTACCCACTGTCCTGAAGTTAGTATGACTCATGCCACAACCTCAAGCATAGTTACTAGTAAACTATGCATTGTATTACTTCTTGTATTTTAAAGACACAGCATGGTGTTACTCCATCATATTGAATTGCAACTTTTAATTTTTTAAAAATTTTGTGTATGCATGTTGGTTATGTGCACATGTGTGTGAAGAGCCCATGGAGGCTAGAAAAGGGCACCAGACCCTCCTAGAACTAAAGCTACAGACAATTGTGAGTTGCCCTTGTGCAGGGAACTGAACTCAGATCCTCTGCAAGAGCAGTTACATGCTTTTAACAACTGAGTCATCCCTCCTCCAGCACTCGCAACCTACTTATCATATAACATGTTTTTGAGATTTATTTGCATTGATTTTGCATCTGTGGGTACTAGACAGCAAGATTTCTATACTTTTTTTCTATCCATAGAATTTATTTCTGGTTTTGAAAAACAAATAAATAAGGCCTAAGTAAACAGCTTATGAAATACAACATCATTTTTAAAACATCATGCTAAGGTAAGCATATTTCTTATGTACTTGACTAAAAAAGGAGCCCAGACTGATTGCTCCTAATTTTTAATAATTCAAATAAATGATTCAGAGGCAATCTATTTTAGGAAAAAGATTAAAATTACAATAAGGTAATTTGTAGACTAAAATACAAAGAGCAAAAATGGATGAAAAAATACAAAAAGCAAAAAAAAGTCTTCACCATTACAGTAATATAAATTCAAACAATTAGTTAGCAATTTGTTCTTAAAGAATGACAAAAGAAATTGAATCAATATCAAATATTGGTGAGGGAATAAATAAAGAAGAAATTCTTAGCACAGTGATAGGGTTGTAAATTAGCACAATCTTCTGGAAAAACCTTGAGCAAACTCTGCAGGACCCTGACCAAGGCCCTATATTAAAACTCCAGTCCTTTCCCCATCACTGCTGTCGCCAAGTTCAGTAGCCTACTATGAGCTGAATTCTTATAGTGGGAGCACTGTAGTTTCTCATCTGGGCAACCAACTCCAGAAGGGAGAAGCAGTAGACTTGCATGTCACCCCAGCAGTTGCACTTAATTTTCTATTCCTCAAACCTCCTATATAAGCCCCAAGTACGCCTATTCCCTTGGCAGACACCCCTTCCCTGCTGTGTCTGTCCTGTGCAGCTTGACCTACACAGTCGGCTGAAGTCAGGCTGATCTCGTTTCTGTCTCTGTTCTCTTTAAGCTGCCTCGGAGATCTAGCATGCTGGAAATGCTATAACAATCTGAGTACGTGTACCTGTGATTCAGCAACTTCTTTTCTAGACTTACCTGAGTTTCCCACATGCATGCACAGGTCTGTGCAGGGCTTTCTAGCACTTTAACATGATCATTAATCCCACATATACTATAAAACAGCAAAGCAGACCGAGTGTAAGTTGTTGACTTCAGCTATGAATTGGAAAAGGTAAGAAACTTAGGCACCCTGGGCTGTTATCTCAGCAGACAGATTTCTCCATTTTCAGAAGAGCAGCCAGATTTCTGCATTTTATGTAGAAGTTCATTTTTCACTTAGGTAGTCAACAAAAGAATGTACCAAGTATGTCATGTGTTAGGCTCTATTATAGGTATTAGCAAAATTTCACTCTTCAGTATATGTTTGATACTCATTAGAAACATCATTTAAAGTAATAAAGATAAATATATGACACCTTCAACTGATATTTTCATTCCATATCTGATGAAAAGCTAATCAGATTCCTGTGTATCATCTGGTAAGAACTAATTAATCCATTGTGTATCAATTTCTCCTAAATTCTTTAAATTGATTATATTAGCATAATATTCATATCAAAAGATGCAAAATCTGAGCAAGAATGCAGAGCATGATGAATGAAAGATGAGCCATTCAAAGTCACGGCAACCCAGTTGTGAAGATAGGTATATACTACTTGTTCTTAGGTTGATTAGCTGGACATCTCTCTTCTAAATTTTTATTTTGTGTATTGCTTAGTAATGTGTGTGTATGTCTGTGTCTTTGTACATATGTGTGTGTTTATGTCTGTGTTTGTGCCTATGCATATGTATGTCTGCATGTATGTATGAGTCTATGTATGTATTTGTGTATCTGTATGTCTGTATGTGTGTATGTATGTCTATGTCTGTGGTTGTGCATATGTATGTATCTGTGTGACTGTGTGTGTAGATGGCACAGCCTACTTGTGGACATTAGAGAAAAACATGTGGAAAATGTCCTCTCCTTCTACCAAGTCTCAAACTCATTTGTTCAGTCTTGGCAGTAAGTGCTTTCACACACTAAACCATCTTGCTGGCTTTAGCTGAACTTCTTGATGCAAGGAGCTCAGCAGGGTGCAAATATAATCAATCAGGAAAATAAGGCTATTATCCCAAACACCATTAATACTAATCAAAATCTCCAAAAATCTGTGTTTCTATCTATCCGATTATCCAAGAAAATAGCATTTGACAAGTATTGGATATCAGTCCTCATAGATACTGACTATACAAAACAGCCTAGGGGTCTGCAAGCTATCAGTTCACTTCTTTTTTTGTTGTATATTCAGGTAAGGGTCTACCTATATCACCAGAAAGCAGTTTTGCTTTTCTGTCTAATGTGGCAGGGAAATTGCATGAGTCACAGAGCAGCCTGGTGTTGGAGGGCAGTCAATAAGGGAGTAGCAACTTCTGGTATCAGCTCACTATGCTTGCAGACCGCAAGAGAATGAATAATGGGGAAACAAGAGAATGAAGCAGTAATCTAGAAACCATTAGAAAAAATTCACCAAGTGTTTCTTTCATCTTTGTGAGGGGCACAGATAAGAAACAAAGTCACTTCTGATGGGACTTGATTAATAGTAGTGAAAATGGCAATGAAATCTGCTTGAGACAGTGTGTGAAGGATAGTTAATTTCTTTGATGAGGTTGAGCTGCCTTAAACCCCGAGGGCTTCCTGGTGAAAGGATCATCTGAACCCAAAGCAAGAGAAAGTGTGCATGGAGGGTGGTCAGTGAATGGTCAATTTGAGTATGGATGGGAGGGTTGGTCAGATGAACCACCTTTTATTATCTTCATTTGTTGCCCTACTAAATGTCAGATACTAGGAATCAAAGCATATCAAAATCCCTCTGCTTTTGCTGTTGATTATTTATTTTAGTTCTTCATGGAAGGATTCCTCAGAAGCCTTTAGTGTGACGTTTAACTCATTGGTCATAAAGGAACAAGGTGCAATGTCCTAACAGAGTTTCCTATGAGGAACTTTTCCATTCTTCTCTATTTCTTTTTTCCCCTCCTTAATAGGTCATTTGTCATGCTGTCATGATTCTAATTTAGTTTTAAGTTGACTGTCCAGCTACAGGTGGGGTGGCCAACTGTCATATCTGCTGGGGCATTGGCAAACCATGTTAGAGTTCCCGGGTGCTCTCAGGATCCACCTTCCAATTCTTCCACATAGTTTGCACAACTAGATTTAAATTCCAATTTTTCCATGCATGTCTCTACAATAAAACTGTTGTGTTTTCTCTGATTCTTATGAATTGTGCAATGCATGTCTGTGAGTCTTCCTTTTCTGTGAGCTCTAAAAGGATCATAGAGGGGAAACCATTTGTTTTATTTGTTGTTCCTGTATTCACTATATTCAAAGACAACCTTGTAACACATTTTTAAAGATGTGTTTAATTTATTTTATATGTGAGTGTTTGCCTGCATGCATTCAAGGAAGGAAAAGGTATTAGATACCCTAGAACTGGAGCTGCAGTTTTGCATAAGCTGCCCATGTGGGTGCTGGAAACCAAACCTGACTCCTGATTCAGGATCTTCATCTTGATGGCTGAGCCTCTCCCAAGGCTCTCATTTGTAACTTTGAAACCAAAACACTCTTTGATACTCTCTGAGCATCCAAGCAGGGTCACAATAACCTGGCTAAGTCTGAGAAATCAATTTTCAATTCCACCTTGAAAAGGGTAAATGGAGATTTTAGTGCTTCCGCAAAGAAACCCAATTTGTACTTGAAGATGTATAGCATCAAGCTGAAGCTTGCAAAGTTCTTAGAAGACACATCTGAGACCAGTAGGTAGTTTCTGGCTTTAAATATCATGAAACTTGGCCAAGTTACAACTTGGGTACTTTAAGAATATATATGTATATACTTGGGAAAAGATTCTCTAAAATACTACACCAAAGAAATGGTTTCTTTTCTTATTATCCACTTTGCCTTGATATTGAAAAGTTTTTGTGCTTTTTTGCAATTTCAATATATTATAGATGTGAATGTTCAGGAATGTTTTATGGATATAGTGCAATAAGACATCAAAGACTGACACTGTGCTCCAAAGCCTGACTGAAGGCTGATGTTACAAATTAGGGACCCATGTAAGGGTGAGACAGCAGAAGAAGAGTACTTGGTGCTGCCACGTGACATCTGCTGCTCAACACTGGTTCTCGGCATTTGAGGCTTTGAGACTCGTAGTTCCTTCATTATTTCCTCTACATATTTACCCAGCTTTTACCCAGAATTTTGTTATGAAATAGTAGCACAAAGGTAGGGAAAAGTCATCTCAACCCAGGAGCAACTTCTGTGTCACTGTAGTTCAGCGACTATTGAATGAATACCTAATTTGTGTCAAACATAGTTTTAGGCACTCAAGTCATTATAGAGTACAGGCATAGAGTGATGTGAGGAAGACACATCACTCAAAAACAAACAAATAAAAGCAAGTAGTAGGTGGAAGAGATTCTCTTTTAAAATAGTTATATTCCATAAAGGTTTCACTTTCACTTAGCTAGCACACACTAAGCCTCATCTTAGAAAAAAACTTAGGTTAATTGACAACAAACTTCTAAGTTTATTCTCTATTCATACTATAAAACATTTAATATACGGATACAGAGATTGCTCAGCAGTTATGTGCATTCTCTACTTTCACAGAGGACCTATATTTAGTTCTCAATACCTACATAGGATGCCTCACAATTCTCTTTAACTGAAGCTCTACAGGATTCAATGTTCTTGTCACTGATGGGCACACAGACACACAGATACACACACACACACACACACACACACACAGTGGTGGTTTAAATAGGTATGACCCCTATGGACAGATGAGTTTGAAAGGAAATGACCCCCAAAGGGAGTGGCACTATTTGTAGGTTTGTCTTGTTGGAGTAGGTGGGGCCTTTTTCGAGGAAGTGTGTCATTTGTGGAGGTTGGCTTTGAGGTCTTCTTTGCTCAGGCTATGCCCATTGTCATAGTTCCATTCCTGTTATTTGCAGATTAAGATGAAGAATTTTCAGTTCCTTTTCAAGCACTATATCTTTCTGCACACGGCCATGTCTCTCCATGATAATAATGGGCTAAAGCTCTGTAAGGTAAGTCACTCACAATTAAATTTTTTCCTTTATAAGAATTACTATGGTCATGGTATCTCTTTGCAGCAATAGAAATCCTAATTAAGATACATGCCACACACACACAAAATTAAAAATAAAAATAAATCTAAACCAAATATGGTGGTACATGGTTTTAACTCTAAAAGTTGGGAGGGGGCAGAGACAAGAAGATCTTGCTAGGTAGAGATTATCCTGGTCTCCACAGTGTGTTCCAGGTTAGTCGTGGCTATATTGTGTATGAGAATCTATCTATCTATCTATCTATCTATCTATCTATCTATCTATCTATCTATCATCTATCTCTGTATCTAATCTCTATCTATCTATCTATCTATCTATCTATCTAATATCTATCTATCTATCAATCATCTATTTATGTATCTAGTATGTTTATGCATAGATGCATGTATGTATACTGTTGCCTTCCTGGTATTGAACTAAGAGCCAACTAGTGTCTGTGTAAGATAAATTCCTAAAGTACTGATTTCAGCACTCCAATTCTACTTTCATGTGTAGGTGAAATGAAAAATTGGAGTCTTCTCACAATGAGAATTCAGTGTGTTGTGTCACATAATCTAAAACACTATGATAGAAGCAGTTTAAAGGACTAGAGAAGCTGAGTGGTCACCCAAGGCAGGGAAACATTAAGGTTCAGAGAAGAGCAGAGGTTTGGCAAAGTTGAAGGGATACTCGGCTCACAGAGCGAATATAAGCACGAAATCCCCAAATTGGAAGGCCGGATGCTGGAAGTTAAATGTACAAAATGCCAGGAAGAGGAAAAACTTGTGTCTCAACTGAAATGGTAAATCTGTGAGTGAGTAGTAGTAAATATATTTGGAAAACTGTGTGCATTAAGAAGGTTAAATAAGCCAGGCAGTGGTGGTACACACTTTTAATCCCAGCACTTGGGAGGCAGAGGCAGGCCAATCTCAGCAAGTGTGATGCCAACCTTAACTACAAAGTGAGTTCCAAGTTAGCCAGGGCTGTTACACAGAGAAATTCTATCTCAAGAAACTAAAGAAAAAAGAATGTTTAAATGCAAAGATGTATAAAACATTTGTGAAGATATGTAAATAATAATGTAAATCTTAATCTTTAACCTTTGAGGAGGGTTAAATCAAGTCTCATGTATTCCTTTAAAGAGGAATGTTAAATTCATACAAAAATAGTTTTCTGTTGAACTACATGGAAAATAGAGTTAAAATGTGTAGTTAACAATTATGTGGGGTGCTGCAGAGATAGCTCAGTGGTTAAGAGAAGTTGTTGTTCTTTCAGAGAACTGGGGTTCAATTCCTAGCACTCACACTGCAGCTCACAACTACTTATCACCCCAGTTATAGGACATCAACCCCTCTCTTTTGGCTTCAATGGGCTATAGAACCCACATAGTACTCATGTATTTATGCAAGCACATATATACACACGTAAAATAAAAAGGAATACATTGCAAAATAGTAATTACATAATTTTAAGTTCTTCATGATGAAAATCACTTGAAAAAGTATGAAAAGAAATAAATTATCAAGGGTTACAGAAAAAGTGGTAAATTCTAAAAACATATTGACTTTATAAATCAACCAAACCTCAAAAGATTAAAGAGTAAAGGTGTCCACAGAGGCAGAAACACTAACTGAAATGCATGATCATTGCTTACCTCATGGAAGATATGGAATAAACTCCTTATCAAATAGATCCGTTGTATCTATGGTAAGTGTTTCGTGTATAAAATAGTACCAAAGTTTTTGTAAGACAAAGTTGAAATACACACAGAAGTATTTAGGGACAATGGTTTGTGTGGTCATGGTTGAGGTTTGCTTATGCACGACTCATGGGGGATGTTAGTCAGCCTTCAGATCTGTAACAAAATAAACAAGGAACAAAGGAGCGAAGGGGGATTTTGGATTTCAATCCACAGTCAGTAATCTCTGTTGGTTCTGGGACTGTGGCAAGAAAGAATACAGTGTCAGGTGGAACGAAACTGTTCACTAAAGCAGCGAAAGGACACAGAAAAAAATTAGCTGGCATCCTGATAGCCCCATTTAAGGATATACTACCAGTGACCCATTTCCCCCGATAGCAGGGACCAAGCCTTTAATGCCTAGGACTTTGGAAGATGTTTGAGATCCAAACAGCAGACACACATATTGAGAGAAATTGTGTGTAGCCAGATATTAGTGACAAGTAATTATGTGCAAAGGACTTGCAGACATTATTCATTCCTATGTATTTATAGACTTTAAATTTTCATAATAAACAATAAAAATATTTTTATACCAACCAATCAGGGTACTTGAATTTCCATTATCTTATGTCAATGTTGTAATTATTAGGCAATATTTACATTTTTCAGTAATTTTTATTGTATGAGTATTTTACCTGCATGTATGTATGTGGAACATCTGAATACCTAGTACCTGGGAGATCAGAAGAGGGCATTGGATGCCTGGAACTTGAGTCACAAATGACTTCTGCATGTGTACATGTATAAGTGTGAGGACTTTGAATTTGATTTATAAATAAGCGTACATAAACAAGCATAAAACTAGTAACCAAAGGAAGACTCGGTGTCCAAAGTCTATTAAATTCTATCCGAAGTTCACATAAAGTTAATTCTCTGTAAAACCAGAGTCATATGCATGAGATGGCATAAGTGCATGAGCTGTGAGTGCATAGATATTATGGCTGTGACTTGCCAGAGTTCTAGAATGATTTTTCTACTGATATTTCTGAAGGTGTTTCTTACCAGACTTCAATTTTGTTTCCTTCTGCAGTGCTCAGGATGGGATCTGGGACATATCATAGTCTGTACAGATTCTCGATGCCTGAGTTTTAACCACAGTCTCAGGCTTCACTTGACTGTTACCTTCTTGGATATTTCTTCCCTAGCTGCTCTATAAATTAGCATTTGTTAGCTCCTTACCTTTTTATTTTCTGTCACATATTTAACAATAAAAAATAATTCTGATACCTTTTCACTGTGTATCTTCATGAGTATTCAGACTGCTGAGTACTCAAAGCAAAGACAGGAAATGGGAGAACGGTAACAAACAGGTCCACGGATAAAGGATGCTAGACAAACCCTTGGTTTAGAACCAGTAGGAAGAAATGCATGTTGAAGTCTGGTATTTCTTAATGCTTGGTCTGCACTTTGTGCTTTGGGCTAAGGCCCCTCTTCCTTTGTGAGATACAGAGAAAGGAGGAAACAGTCTGTCCCCATCATCTTCCCTGAGTATGAACGACTTTCAATCCTTCTGAGTACTGTACCATTCTTCTAGTTACTCACTAAGGCAGGGCAGAAAGGTTGATCATTTTTCACAAGAAGAGATCATGAAGAACTACAAAGTCATAGATGACAGAAGTGAGAAAATATGCTGTATTCTAAGAAAGAATGAATGGATAACCCACCATCATTCTGGGCCCGAGTCCAGAGAGCATCTTATTTGCAAGGGAAAGAAAGTATCTCATAAGTTGTGAGTGCAGAGGGCACTTCGTGCATGGAGAACAGGGTGTAGAACTGAGAACACCAAGGCTTGGGCTTTACTGATTGGAATGTGTCTGCTCACATTACCTTTTTAATGGCTGGAAACTCACGGTGTGGTTCTTAATATGTGTGTGCTTGGTTCTATAACTGTGCTTCAGTGGCCTTCAGAGTAATACACCTTCTGTGCACATAATGGACCTGCATTTTTCACAGTCAGTCTTTTCTTTAAAGTGTCTTCAGTCTTCTTTTCATGTGCACGTGCTAAGCCCATTTCATTGAAGCAGTTTATAAATTCCAAGACTTACTGACAGAGCCCTTTGGTGAACATAAGAGACTCAAGGACTTCTACGACTATTTTTAAGCCACCAGTGATGTTTATTACAGTCCTAATGCCAAATTTCTACTTTACTGTCTTTATTTAGCAGGCTGCATATTCTATGCTGGATCTAATGGACCTGTCCCTATTGCTTATTCACCCTTTTACTTGGGTTAAGCCACTTTTCATATTTCTCTAGCGATTATAACACAAGTCTGGCATTCTCCCTATTTCATCAGAGGTCTCTGGGAAATGAGTTACTGTTCAATTAAAGGCAATGAATCTGGAGAGAGTAGTTGATGAGCCAGAGGGGTTGCCTATCAATAAAATAAAGGAAATTTTAAGATGTGACACTGTATTAATTTTTTTCACTGTGGCAAAATACCTGATATAAATAGCTTAATGGGGATACCTTTGTTTAGGCTCACCACTTCAGAGGTTTTAGTTCACAGTTCTGGGACAGGAGGAAGTACAGAGCATGTTGTGGAGTACAGTTACTGACTGTTTTATAGTTAGTAAGAAGTAAAGGAAATGGCAAGGCTCAAGACATAACTTTGAGGACCTTCTTCCTCCAATTAAGTACCTTCTTTCAATACCCTATTTAGCTATGAACTCATCCAATTGATGAAATTAGAAAGTTCATGAGCCAAACATATCACAATAGTGCCACTAATTGCCATTAATAGGCCTGCAACACAGAGGCCTTTTAGGATGAATACTTGATACTGAAATAATAATAGACCCCGTCAATTAGATGTTAAAGGATATAGAAAATTAATGTTGCTTGCATTAGATGTGCTAGAAGGATTATGCTTCTGTTCGAAAAGGTATATTTTGTTTCAAGATAAAATATTTTCATGTTAAGTATCATATTATCTATAGTTATCTGTAAAATAGTTCCAGACAAAAACTTTTTGGTACAGGTAAACTAAATGAGGTAAAATATTAACAAGTGTTAAATCTTTGTGGTGAATTATAGGCTGTTCTTTCTATTTTTTTCAGTGTTCAAATAGTTTGATATTTAAAAGTAAAATCTCTCAGGCTTCCATATCCACAGCAAAATCTATCCATTACACATTTTCTGGGAACTTATCCTAGATTTGTCTCATAATACCTTCCACTGAGAGATTTCTCAAAAACCTAAATAAAGAACTCTGATATGACCCAGATATACCAATCTTGGTCATATACTGAAAGTGTTCAAAATCAATATATCTAAGAGATCCTGGCACACCCTTCTTAGTTGCTGCACTATTCCTAATGCCAGGAAAGTGAATCAGCCAAGATTGCCATCACATGAAGAGATAGAAAGTGTGGTCAGTGTGGTCAGTATGAAGAATGGAATTTTAACCATTAAGAAAAAAATGAAGAGCAAGAAGAGAGTGTTAAGCAGTATAACCTAGGCTCAGAAATGCAAATGCTACATGCTTTAAATCTAGGCTCTGTTGCAAAAAACAGTCTCTCTCTGTCTCTCTCTCTCTCTCTCTCTCTCTCTCTCTCTCTCTCTCTCTCTGTGTTTGTGTGTGTGTGTATGTGTGTGTGTGTGTGTGTGTGTGAAATGGGCAGCAGAAAAAAGGAGATGTCAGTAAATATATCCGTAACGTTTTGAATGAGAAATGTCCTCTGATAGGCTCAGGTATTTAAGTGCTTGTTCACCAGTTGGTGGTACTGTATGGTGATGCTGATTCTAAAGGTTATAGAATCTTTAGCAGATGCAACCTTTCTGGAGTAAGTATATCACTGAGTGAGGGCTTTGAGAGTTTACAGTCTCACCGTGTCCATTTTGTACTCTGCTTTGTCTGTGTTTGAAGATATGATCAGCTAGCTCTTTGCTCCATCTGCCATTGGCCATGTTTCCACCATCATTACGGACTCTCTCTGGAACCGTAAGCCCAAATAAACTTTCTTCTCAAAGGTGCATTTAGTCATGGTATTTTATTACAACAACAAAAAGCACTAACGTAATGTTTGACTCAGAAGAAAAAGGGGAGATATTTGAGAAGGAGGAAGGCCAACAAGAAGGAAGTAGCAGCATGGGGGCAGTTGAAAAGTACAAACTATATATGAAAAAAAAAATCATAATGAAACCTATTGCTCTGTATGTTACCTTAAAATTTAAAAACAAAGTTGTCGTCTCAAGTCAACCTTATGAAACTCAGAATAATGGGCATAAATTGGGATAGTTCTTGTGAAAGAGCTAAGGGAATTAGCACTCTAGAGTGATCATTAATCACCACTGCAAGAAATAGAATTCTGGGAAAGATGGAGAGATAGAAACACAATAAGGATAGCTCAGATGAATAAACTTCAGTCCTGTCAGTGGGTTCATTCATGCTTCAATTTTCTCATTTGATAACAAGTTTACAGCACTAAACTTCAGAGTTTCTAAAGTATGAAAGTAGTAGACAAAGGTAAAGTGGCTAGAATAGGCCGATGAAATTCATAGCATTTGGATAATTTAATCTATGAGTAATCCTTTCTGTGTATGAATTTGAACTCTGAAATACACAGGCACATACACATACAGAGGGACACATGAATACACAGGCATGGATATGGACGTGTGACATTGTATATATTTTCTGTATGGAAAAAGGTCCTTCTGAAGCTTGACAAACCTCCTAGAAACAAAAGTAAACACAATATTTGGCCTTTGAACACAGCCAAGAGGCCAGAAACTATTCTTAAAGATACAGAAAGAGACATGAGAGCATGATTGCCATTCACCAAGAAAGGCACCATCCAGTCATTGCCCCTGCGTTATGTTCCTTGGCACTTCTGCTGTCATTAATCCCATTCCGTCCTGTGGAAGAGTGATCTTAAGGTCTTTTGCTAGTAGACTGGCTCTAGAGATGGAAGCAGGGCCTTGGAAGTTGCTATTATGGCAAAATGACAGTTTTGTACAGCACAGGATGACACATGCGCACAACCAATCGATACCACCTCTCTTACAAGCATCCCATGTCACCTTTGTTGAGCATTGATTTTAAGAAACATCACTGTGGTATAGTTCTAGTATTTGCACATTCAGCTGCTTGAGATTATAAATGTGAAGTAATTTGCATATTTATTTTCTCTACTTTGCTTTAATAGATCAACTATCTCCTGGTTGATGCCAGAAGAATGTCAGTTGAATTAATTGAAGTGAGTAGTCTCCTGTTTATCTACTTCTCAGTGTTCCAGTTAATATTGATCTGTGTTGTTCACATTCAGAAAGTAAAGTGAAGACTGGGACAACTACTTGTCCGGCTTTATTAAAAACATTGTAACTAAAACTGACCACGCACAGTGTCTGTGTATGGACAAGGGTCCCATGATTCAGACTGGTTGTCAAACAGATTTAGCAGTCACCACTCAGAATTATATAATTTTTAGGAGACATATGAACCCAGTACTGCAAAGAAACCATTACATCCCAAGGTGGAGTGTAATTTACACAAGTCACCCAAAACCTGTGCTGGGTGAATCTTCATGAAAGTAATTGATGTTGTAACACTAATAAATCACACCTTTCTGGCTTAGATTTTGGGGAATTGGGGAAGAGAGGGTATGGATCCTGTTAAGACATTTAGTATGGATGCTGGATGCCACATCAGACAGAACAAACACTTCTGTTCTCTGTATAGTGTTTGTTACATATACAAAATGTGCTAGATTCTGCACAAAACCATTTGTGTGCAGTCCTTTTCATCCTTTTCACCTTTCCATCCATCATTGAGGTAGACACCAGTATTGGCTCTCTCTTTAAAAACATATATTAATTTTTATATGTGTAAGTGCTTTGCCTGCACGTGTGTAAGTGCACCATGTGTGTGATTAGAGCCTGAAGAGGCCAGAACAGCTTACTAAATCCCCTGGAACTGGAGTTATAGACAGTTTTTAGCCACCATGTGGGCAATGGGAACCAAACCTGGGTCCTCTGTAAGAACAGCAAGTGTTTTTAGCTACTGAGAAACCTGTCCTTAAAACCAATTCTCCTCTTGACTTGCGAAGATCTGAGGTTTAGAAGGGTGAAGGGAACTGCTTCTTGTGCTGTTTCAGATATCATTACTTTTTCAAGATTTTGTTTTAGCTAAAATAAGAGAGAAAAATCTATTAAAGGAAAGAAGCACACCTGGGTCCAAGAGAATTCTCATCTAGGAATAATTTTTCCACTGCTCACTACCATCTCTGTGGCTTGTTAAGTTTTAGCCTGATCAGCACTCTTCCCTTTGCTTCCAAACTGAAATTCCATCTCTCCAAATCCTTTGAATGCTCAACTGATTGCAAGAAGCAATGAATACTGGAAAAGTACTCAGAAGCACCAAGCGTGGATATTTCAATCCTTCAAGCAACACCTTCTAGACAGTGATACCGCAGATAGCAAATCCAGACAGACCCTTGTCTACTGTTGCACCTCTTCCTCCCCAGGAGAACTTGCAATGCTTGAAAAAGCCACACAGTGTACGTTTGGGCTGAGAGGTGGTAAGCACAAGCAATTCTTAACATTCAAAGAAAAGGCTAAAACTGCAGATGCATTTCACCCTTTATGTTCGACCAAAGGACACAGTGCTACATAGTCATGGATACAAAGTGTGGCTGAATTGAAGCCATTCATATCAAAATGCCTGGATTGTAATCCCACATTTTTCTATGGCCTGTGTCATTGGAAAGAAGATCTGTAAATCCTGTTTTCTTGCAGTTCAATTGTCTACCAAACCAGTTCATTTGTATTTTTGTACCAGTGATCTTGGGAGGATTCAATATGAGGATGTATGTGAACTCTTCGGCACAGGGATAAACACCCAAAAGTTGCTGTTATCAATACCACCACCATCCCTACCACTTTAATTTCCTTCATGGTTTCTCCTCATCATTACCACCATTCAAATCAAATCAGTTTATAAGGCAATGAAATTCAAAATAAACCAAACTTCAGCTAGTAGCCCCTGCTTTGTAGCATGGCCTTCCCTTAGAGGACATCATTTCCACCATCAAATTACCAGCTTTTCCATTCTGTTCCGGGAATATTCTAGATTCTGAACTTCATCTTGAGTGAATCCTGCAGGCCTTCGTGTGGGAGCTTTTCAGGACTGAGCTGTAGGAACTAATCAGTCTGCTCTTAGAACGAAAATATAGGTATATATTTAGATAAAATTTTCATACCACTTAAGAGAATAAGAATAGTCAGTCACTCTAGATGGTAGCATTTGGCTAAATATTTTACTATGAGGGAAATTTCTATTATCTTAAAGACAGCAACATAGAACATTCTCATTAGTGATGACTGACTAAAACTTCTGCATGTTGCTTGTTGTAAATTGGGGGAAGAGGTGTGGGTTGTTTGTTCCCAGCTCCCAGCTCCCAGCCGCCAGCCGTTGGCCCGCTCAGCTGCTGGCCGCCTGCACCCGAAAGAACCACAGGAGAACGGTATTCATTCAAACTCTGACTGGCCCATTATCTTTAGCCTTTTCTTGGCTAGCTCTCATATCTAAATTAACCCATTATAAAAGTCTGTATGTTACCACGAGGTGGGTGACTTACCGGACGGTCCTAAGGTACCTCCATCTCCGAAGGGAGCCTCATGGTGTCTGGCTCACTTCCTTTCTTCTCCTCAGAACTTCCGTTCTGTCTACTCCGCCCAACTAAGGGCTGACCTATCTTATAAGCCAGGCAGCTCTTTATTCAACCAATAAGAGTAAAACAAAATACAGGAGAACACTCCCACATCAGTTGCTGAAGAGAAGAGCACTTGGAACTGGAGAGATGGGCCTGTTAGAGTACTTGATGTACAAGTACAAAGATCTGAGTTCAAATACCCAGTGCCCATACATTAAAAAATATTAATTAAATACAGCATTCAGTTCAGGGAAAATAGAGAGAAGATGCTCTTGGAACCTGCTAGTCTAGCTGAAGTAGTGAAATTTAAATTCAGTGTGAAACCCTGTTTCAAAAAAATAAATAAATAAAAAGTAAGTTGGAGAGCAAATAAGGAAGGAAGGCACTCAACATTGAACTCTAGCCCCCCACCCACACATACACACAAATATACACACACTCACATGCACAGAAACACACACGGAAAGACCAGACAGAAAGAGACAGAGAAACAGAGACACATAAAGAGAACAGAGAGATGGAGATAGAGACACACACGTATAAGCAGAGAGAGGGTGAAAAAGAGAGAGAGATGGATGGAGGGAGAGAGACAGAAATACACAAAGAGAGACACACAGAGAGAGACTTCTTTCTACTCTGTGCAAGCAGTTTCCATATCTTCAGTTAATTACTATACTTTAAACCGTCACAAAATTCCCATCATTTTTATCACAACAACTACACAGTACTAGGTTTCTATATAATTGCCATGTCCCCAGCACAAGTCATATAATGCTCTGACTTCATGGTCTGTGAATAATGCCAGAGTGCTCCAACATATTCACACCAGGAGCAAGTCCGAAAGCACACATGTGCCAGCTGTGATAGACACTATCCAGAGCATCACAGAAGATCCTGCTGTTATGAAGACAGTGACCTGTGTGATAAGTCAGTCCTTGATCTTCTGCACGTGAGCTATTCGCTGGAGCAGATGTAGAGACCAGTCTGCAATTTACCTTCTCTAACTGGTCCAGACTGTGGCCTTGGCCCACAGTCGTTGGTCAAGCTGCCTTTTTGAACAGGCTTGGTCCTGTGCTATAAACCTTCAGGCTCTTATTTTTTCTGTCATTTCCACCCTAGTTTTGATTTCCTTTCAGTGAAGCTATATCAATTTCTATTTCCCTGGTGTCTTAATTAACAGTGTTCTCTACATGGTGTCTGAAGTCCATTAACACTGTTTTCAGGGCTGACCTGTCCTATGGCCTGTAAAGTTATTATCTATTTTTTTTAGTTCCTTTTTCCCAGGCTTCCCCCATGTTATGCTCACCCTTGTCACTTATGATCAATTAGCTAATCATAAGATTCTTTAATTGATTGAGAGAAAAATGCACAGAGGATTGAAGTATGGAGTGATTAGTAGATCTTTATAGGGTTTTTTTGGAAATAAAGATTGAGATAATTGGAACAGTTGATTAAAGAGAATTCAAGTAATATTAGAAATGTTAAATTTTTATTGAGTGGTATTAAACATTATTGACAGATAAGTCTGCTAACTATTTGGCATGACTTTCTTGTCCCATTTTTACATGTGGAAAACAGGTCCATGGAGGCTAAGTTGAGCTCTCCAGGGTACAGAGCTCTTAGAGTCAGGTAATTCAATTACGTCTAAAACACTCTCAAGTTCTTCTCTGGAAAAATGCTGGCCATGCTTCTTTGCTTTATCTCAGAAAGTGGAGGAAGGAGAGTGGAGTAGGTGAGTGAGGGTTGATGACATATAAGGTGTTTTGGGCTGATTAGCTTCAGCAAGCCTCTGGCACCAGAGCGAAGGGTAACAGATAAAGTATAGTAATGATATTGAATCATGGAACTCAGAATCCTGTCCACATTAAGCATTAGGTAGACATTACTGTTCTGTATTTTCACAGCTCCAGTTTCTGTCCAACATTGTACTCCCCCTTCTTATGAATGATAGGCATTGCCTCTGGCTAGCTGCAGGTTTCCAAAAGATACCTAGAAAAAAAATAAGTGCTATAGATGGCATAGTATCTTAATTATCTTTGATCATCTTTTGTTTGAATGCAGGCTTCCATTTTCATTTCTACCTATTACCACTATATCCATCACTTCTCTGAAGACCAACTTTGAGATGATGGATTGAAGTATGCCATAATTTTATAAACTATACAGTGTACAGTGAACTTCTTTGGTATATAAAGTATAAAAAAATGAGCCGTCTACTCCTAGATCTTTTACCATCATACACAGAACTTCCCGGTCATCTTTTGGTTCATCTTTCTGAAACTGCAATCTTGTGGCTATGTCAGCAAAGAAAAACTATCCAAATATCATTTTTTAAAGATTAACTTTTTGGAAATATTTTCTATCCATATTTTGGTGTTTTCTAAATGAAAACTCAAATTGATCCATCAATAATTCATGCAGCTTTGTACAAGAAGAAAATGAGTGAAAATCACCTATTTTGAAAAAGGCAAAGGGAAGGACAAATCTGTTTATTTAAAAAAGGAAAGAATAAAAAATGATTCCTAGTAGGTGGTCCTTCTATGGATATGGTCTTTGAACCATCAGCCCTCATACTCAAAAAGTGAACCTGAGTTTGTTTAAGAATTTCTACTTGAACAAAACCAAATTAAATTGCACAATTCTTAAACTATGGATTCAGGTACAAAGACTAAAACAAAGGCTGCTTAGCAAGACTCTTTGAGTCAACTAGAAAATTCAATAAACCTTCAACTCCTAACTTGCCATATAATCAGAGTATTATTGGAGTCAGTTTGAATCAATCCTCTTGCTTTTCAAATGGATGTTTTCATATCCTGTACATACAGCCCAAATGTCAATTTTTGTAACAGAGTCGACCATGAAAATAAAATCAACCATCATATTATTTAGCTGATGGGACAATGGTGTTCAAATGAACTGCATTAAGTATTCAGGTTGGAGTAGAACTGAGTATTTCATTCTGGGTCAGCATCCCCTGTGACATCTTATGAGTAAACTTCAGCAGTCACTGTTATGTCCATCCCATATTTTCTGATTCATAAAAGTCTGAACATGTTTCCCTACTTCTTAATAAATGCTCTGGGCTTTAAATATATTGACACTTAGGCTACTAAAAGCTGGTATCACTTTTGTTAGAAATAGTACTAGATGATGATCAATTTACAGACTTGAATCTATATTCTGAAATGTCTTATTTTTCTCTGTAGGAAGAGAGAAATGGAAATGAGTTCAGCCAGTGTATCCCAGTCCTTAGGTACTTATAGAATGAGTGTGGACAAATGCCAGGCAAATGGATCAGCATTTTCAAAGGCACAGTAAGATAGAGACAGCTTGAGTATCATAAGCAGGGTGCAACTGAACATGGATATATACCCACCCCACGTCTCTCAACCTGGAAAACATGATGCAAATGTTCTCTGTAGCCCTTGCTTTCAGACCTCTGTGCTAGATCTTGGTTATCTAATATACCCTTGCATTAAAGATAAGTGATAAGATTCTTGAAAGAAAGGATGATGGTCAGGGATGAGAGGGGGAATGTTGGGGATGACATTGGGGGTACAGTCTGGCTCAGGGAAGGGCTGCTGAGTTCTTATAGCTGTTTCTGTAAAAGGAGATGTGATAAACAAAGGAGTGAAGAAGGCAGCACATAGTAGGAGAGAAGAAGAAATTTTAGACAAATGATTGCTGAGGTTGCAACCAATGAGTCACAGGTCATGTTTATCTCTCTGCAGTGTGCATATACCTGATGAGATAGTAATACTTGGAGACAGATTGTTGCTCTGCCACTTTATCTGTGACCATATTTAGGCTGGTTAACTGCATTTAGTTAACCTAAATCTTAACGAAGAGTAACAGTATAATACACCTACTAAGTAGATCTCATACTTGAGTAAAATACATAATGAAAACTTGAAACTTGAACTAAGTAAACACTTAGTCAGCTCCTAATATTATTATAGCAGATCTGGGTAAGTACTTATGTGTTGCTCTCTCTTTCCTCTATTATATTTCTTCTGTCAGACACATAGTAGGTAATGTAATTTAGGAATTGAGAATGTTAAATACAAGAGAGGCACTACCTATGTAACAGGAATTTTATCACATAATCCTTGTCAAATACGGAGCCATAGGAGATCTATAGTCAAAGTGGTTTTGAAAAGGATCAGTGTCTTATTGTGCCCTGTCATTAAAAGATTTGGTATGTGCTATATTCTATCATTATAAGACTACAGTGTTGGGTCCTGAGCATTCAAAGATCACATTTTGAGAATCCTCACTATGGAAATAAGTACTTGAAGGGTTGTCTGTTTTTGGCATTGTATTTATTCATAGTGAACAGGAGATAATTGTGGAGTATTTAGTCATACGGTATGACCTCTTTGAGGAACCACAGAACTAAGGAATAAACTCTCAAGCATTGCAAGCAAGATAAAGTCCTTCATCTTTCTAGAAGGTCCACACCATTGTCTTTTGGATTCTTTTAATGTCTTCTCATTCTTCCAACACATGCACCAGGCAAACTGGCCCATGAACCACTGCCTAAAATAAGATGCAATTGAGCCTTTCTACTACTGTCTCAGAGAGAATGTCTAAGTGATGCCTGTAGTGCTAGCTTTAGTAGAATGAATCCTTTGTATGGGTCAACCTCAGTTTATATATGTCAGTTGGTGAGAAAGACTCTGTTGCTTTGATCAGTCATAAATTTCTGTTTCTGTCGGGTAGTTTGTGGGTCCCAGCTGATGGCTGTATTGTATTCAGGTCTTTCAGAATCATTACCTCATTTTAATAAGGGCATACAGGATAGCCTCCGTTTGTCTGAAAGATCATAGGATGTGATGGGTGCCCACGAGTCATTATTCTTAGTCTTTATCAACTTAGTTCTTGTATCTTTAGAGACTAGGATATTTCCTTTTTAAAATCCTTTGAGGCAAAGGATTGAGACACTATTTGGAAATTCAAGCAATAAGATTGGATATGTGGTATGTCAGGACATAGGACACCCCTCAGAAGTGGATATGACAATATTGATTGTCTGTCACTTAATTACTTTTGTAAATTTTAACTGTCCATGGCAACACTGTAATACCTGTGGGAGTTTTCATTTCTGTACAGAAAAGTTGTTTTATACATGATGTAGTTGAAGTTCTATGTGTGGGTATGTGTGTGTGCATGGACTGAATGTGTTATATATTCCCCCAAATATTTTAAAAAACCTGAGAGAGATAACAGATGTTTGCAATTCCAATTCCTCAGGCAAGAAGCTAACAAGTTGGAGGTTAGTCTATGGGATGTAAGAAAACCTGTCTCAAAATAAAGCAGTGAAGAGTAGACTTAGGATATCATTCAGTTGTGCAGTATTTGCTTCATTTGCCAAAAGCTCAGTATATTTAACACACATAGATTTAAAATAAATGTCAGATATTTTGTTATTTTCTTTACTGAATATGACTCACTACCCTAACAAAAGTATTATTTCTTTTAGCTTGCACGAGCCTTGTTTAAAGATCTAAAATTTCTCACTTACACAAAAAGTACTGTATAAATCAGTAAGCAAAAGATGGGCAGTGGTGGTGCATGCCTTTAATCCCACACTTGGGATACAGAGGTAGGCAGATCTCTGTGAGTTAGAGGCCAGCCTGGTTCCAAAGTTATAGAGAAACCCTGTCATAAAAAAAATCAGTAAGAAAATTGGCTCAGCGGTTAAGAGCACTGCCTGCTCTTCCAAAGGTCCTGAGTTCAATTCCCGGCAACCACATGGTGGCTCACAACCATCTGTAGTTAGGTCTGGTGCCCTCTTCTGGCCTGCAGGCATACATGTAAACAGAATATTGTAGACATAATAAATAAATAAATAAATATTAAAAAAAAAGAAACTGTAGGCCTGACCAAGGTGAAAGCATGTTCAGTGTCTGCAGTAAGACCAGGGACCAATAAGGACTCAGAACCAATAAAGACCAATCATCAATGGGCAGGCTGAGAAAAGCTTAAGTATATGGACCTAAATATCAATTTGTAAGGTCTACAGACATTGTCTTAAGGAAAGAATAGTGTGGTTTGTTTCAGGAAAATCACCAGACATTTATTCCATTATCTTAAACAAATTTTGACCAACTTATTTTTCCAACCACGTGGAAAAGGGATTATATTGTGTTAGAGATGAGACCATTGCTAGTGTTCAGTTTGGTTAACAGAAAAAGTCATAAGAACTTGGATGTGAAGGGATGTAACACTATAACATGAAAAAAAATAATTAGCTGAAAACTGACTCACATATTGGCATAATAGTTAAAATTGTAAAATTCACTATTAAACCCTTACACATTCTGTTAAGCACACGGAAGCAGAAGGTGAAAGGAACAGGCAATTCTCTGCCCATTTGAAAGTTGTGTTTGTAGTCCTGGGGGGAACCTCAAATGGTATGTTTTTGGCAACAAACAAACAAATAAACAAAAATACTCCCTAAATTCAGCCATAATCTGGCTGGGAGGGGAAGCCACCAGCTGTGGGGCTGTTCTTTGCTACTGCACTGGGTAGAAGAGTGATTGGATATTCTCTACCTGCATAGCCCCAAAAGTGGGAGCAGAGCTTCCATCCAGTTCAGAAGCTCCTCAAAATTGTTGCCATCAATGGCCCAGTGGGCTGTAGTGTTGTCTCTTCAGACTTAGACACAAAGGATTTACTCATAGCTTGTGATGTTCCAAACACTTTTGTGTTAGAGGATCATCTTCAAAGGTGCTGTGTCGGTGGGTTATTGGTTGGTACAACCAGGTAGTTGAGTATTCTGTCATCTTGAGGCACATCGGGTTAGCAGACTGTTACCAAAGAGCACTGGCCACAGATGTCACATGTAAATCTCCTGGGGAGCTTGTTAGGCTACAGGTCTTACTCAGCAGATCTGAGAAAGAGCCCAAGTTCACAGGTTTCTAACAAGTCCCTGACAACATTGATGATAGCTGTCTTCAGACAGACACTGAAAACAGTGTCAGGGACATCTTCCAAGTTTACATTACTGCCAAGTTCTGTGGATCACTCTCAGCCTTACTGATACACTACAGGGTATTTCCATCACTTTTTGCCTGGAAATTATTTAACTCAGAAAAGTATAGGTAGGTGGAATAAACCCAGATTGGGTTTCACTCATTGGCCAGAGACACAGAAACAGAAGCTTTGAGTTTTCTCTTCATTGCACATGTGCCAGGAAAGGCAGGGAAAATATCTTCTCCTATAGTTTAATTTGTTTAGTAAAGCATTAATGATATTTCCAAGCTTTCAGGATGGCACAGACCATATTGATAGAGTGTTTTGTTTTCCATCTTGCCTTTTTCAATAGATAACCTTAGCAATGCCTGCTCACTGGAAAGGTACTAATAGAAATGAGTGGGCAGGTGGGATTGGTTGCAGTAGAAAGACTGACAGCAAAAGCTCCCTCAGACCACCTCTGAGAAGGACAAAAAGTAAAAGATGGTTTCAGAAATGT
Organism: Dicrostonyx torquatus; assembly: GCA_028555095.1. Lineage (NCBI taxonomy): Eukaryota > Metazoa > Chordata > Mammalia > Rodentia > Cricetidae > Dicrostonyx > Dicrostonyx torquatus. Next base: position 8,938,597 of record JAQHUG010000007.1, on the reverse strand, counting down.
CCTTCATCTTATTGAGATGACATTTATGAAATACCAGCTTGTCTAATAGTTCAGGTGGTGTGTGAGCCAGTGGCTTAAGGGAAACTCAGACCATTGCTAAGGAAATAGCACCCACGAACAGTCCTTTGTGCTAATGGTAGCTGACGGATAGATTCCACTTCATTTTTCCCCCTAAACTCATTTTCTCCTTTTTGTACAGTCTTGGACCCTAGCCCATGGAATAACGCCACCCACATCTAGGATGAGTTTTTCTATAATAATTAATAGAATCTAGATAATCTCTCAGACACACCCTGAGATCAGATTGCATTTTGATACTTACATTTAGCAATTTAAAAAGCTTTTGTGCCTTTAATACACATTATTGTAAGACTTTTATTTGACATTAATGTATTTAATGTGCTAGAAATAACCTCTCCTAGCGTATACATGAGAAAACTACACTTGAGTTTAGGGAACTGGATCAAGGCTACAGAAAAAGAAAAAACAAACAAACAAGAAAACAAAAAAAAAATGTAGGCAGAACTAAAAATCTCATCTGCATTTCTCCAAGACTTAACACTGCATTGGTTCCTTTGGGAAGCACATGGTGGGTTCATTTTGTTATACCAAATTACAAGCTACAATCCCACCTCTTCTGATTTATGATAATGACCTTATTCGGAAACAAGGCATTTGTCGACACAACTGAGTAAAGATGAGACCAGAATGGATTAGTGTTCCCAAGCTATTGACTATTGTAGACAAGAAATATGTGGACCCAGACACAGAGGGAGAGAGGGGCAAAAAAGGAAAGGTGCAGGTGAAAGCCAGGTATTGCTTGAGATCTATGAGGGGGGTCAACAAAGTATGGGGATTGGGATCCTTCTCAGTGGTTTCAGATGGGGCACAGCCCCACTGACATCCTTGTGTAGGGCTTTTCAGGCTTCCATAGCTACAGGTGGTTTGTTATTCTACACATTGAAACAGGGTGGAGACAGGCAGACACCAGGCTCTGGAGTAAACAGAGGGGACATTCCAGTTACAGGCAGTTGAGAGAAATGTTTTGAAATGAAAACTCCAAGGAAAGGACTGAGTCAGGCAAGGGAGGGCAAAGCTTCCTGGTATAAATCGTAAATGCTACCCTGGGGAGGAAAAACACAGTTTATCAGAAATGGGATGTTGATGTATTACTGGGAGGTAGCCAGAACAGAGAGCAGAGGCAGGACTTTGGGGAGTTTTTTGCCTGTGCTGTTGAATCTGAGGAAACACATTTATCACAGAATGGAAGAGGAAGCAGAGCCAAGTGAGGAGGAGGGTCCAGCTCTTCCAGTCCACATGACTCACCTCTACAGACTACAGACCCTGCCTCACCTCCGCCTAGGTACTACAGGTGAAATCTGCTTGGCCTGCTTAACTCAGTTATGCCTCACATTTGCCCTGGGATTCTGGAGCTCTGCTTGCTGTCCTGATTTACCCCTTGGTGTCCCAATTTTCTGTCTGGCAGAATGCCAGGAATGTGAGTGACACAGCAGAAGGAGGCAAGCTGAAATGACTGTAATGAAAATGACTGGTAATCTCCAGCGATGACCAGCTTTGGGAGTGACAGGTTTTCACTTAGTGCAAAATCTTTTGCTGGAGCAAAAAAAAAAAAATGGGGCCTATGGGGTCTTCAAATATGAGAGGTGCTTTTTAAAATACATGAAAATAGCTTTATACCTGAAGCGCTATACATTTTTTTTTGTCCTGATAATGTTGTAGATATTTAATGGACTTTCTGAGACTTGCTGAAAGTCTTAAAAATGTAAACCCAAGTTACAAAGAAAGCAACAATATATACCTTATACCGAAACAAAATTGTTTCCTAGCATTGTACTTCTATATAGTATACAAAATGCACTCATACATATAAGGGTAAACCAATAATGTTAAACTGTTGGTTAGCACTGAAATCACAGGGGCGTCACTGAAACTACATTAATTTGTCCAATGACTGAAGCATATTTCTAGCTAGCTCTTAAATCTTAAATTAACTCATTTCTATTCATCTGTTGGTGTAGGAGGGTTCTTCTGTGTTTCTTTGCTTTCATTGGTTAATAAAGAAGCTGCCTTGGCCTATAGAATAGGATACAGCCCTTAGGTGGGCAGAGTAGACAGAACAGAAGGTGATGAGAGAGAAGGAAGTGGGCAGACGCCATGATTCTCCCACCAGATATGGACGTATATTAGAATCGTCCGGTAAGCCACCACCTCGTGGTGACACACAGACTTTTAGGAATGGGCTGAATCAGATGCAAGGGTTAGCCCAGAAGAGGCTAGTGATAATGCGCCAGGCAGAACTTAAATTAATATAATTGTCATGTGGTTATTTCAGACATAAGCTATCTGGTGGCTGGGAGCCTGGCACCTGGAAAACAGCCCCACTCCTCGGCGGGAACACAGCTGCCCCTTTTACAAGAGTTGGCACCCACGTGGATAACTGCATCCACAGAAAGCCGGAGAAAGCTTGGGAAAGAATAGGTTAAAGCATGTTTTCTTGATAGTAGCAATTTCTCAGGTCTGCTCTGCTTGCTAGAGGCAAGCAAG
>JAQHUG010000007.1:8905905-8930297 GCA_028555095.1 Dicrostonyx torquatus | reverse complement strand
CATTGTCAATCCTGGGGATACTTGGTCGATTCCACCACCAATATCAGAATCAGATGAGTGTCACCTGACAGGCACTCCTAGCAATGGTTGCGCAGCCTGAATTCACACAAGTTTGGCTGCAAATGCTGGATAAGCGGTAGCCATGGATGGGCAATACCTTGGGGATAGGATGTCCTATGACAGGAGGGTCTTCTATCTAGTAAAAAATTTAGGGGGGAGATGTTGGGACCATTTGGAGTCCTGCCCTCCAGCTGCTCTTCCCTGTTGGAGATATTTACCTCTGATTTAAGTTATTCAAAGCACATGTTGCCTTGAGGATCAGAGGATAAGGTTTTCACCTGTTGGCCTACCTGACTGTTGGGTATTAAAGCCTCCATGGTGCTACTAAATAAAGGACATCTTACCAGTGACTAGAGGTCCGTGTCTCTGTCTTACTGTCTCTCTCTCTGTCTCTCTGTCAGTGTTGTCTCCCTGTCCGTGTGTATTTGTGTTATTCAACCTCCAGCCCCTAGCCCGAAGCAGCTCGGGAACTGAATGGTAGCACTCAGAGCGCAGAAAGGCGATTGTGTGAGGCAATTTTCATTTTATTTTAAAACAGTTGACTTCAATAACTGTATGTGTCACACACACACACACACACACACACACACACACCATCTTAGGGACTAGGTGAATTCATTGCCATGTCTTCATTATTGTGACATTATAAAACATTATACCAAGCATCAGTGACCATGGAAAACACCCAATTTCAACCAATTGTCAAACATCCAGCAGCCATATCAAATGGGAGCGCAGCCCCAACCTGTCTCCAAACCCCTCCATGTCTTTTCCTCACACATAGAAATGAAGACCTTGGGCTTTGCCCCACTAACAGGCTCAGTAGTCAGAAAAGACTAAACCAAAGAATTCCAAATTCTCCAAAACTCGAACAAAAGCTAGTATGTTGGAATGTAGGCTGCGTTCTTTTATTCTTTTTCTTTTTGTGGGAGATATAGGGGGGGCAAATCTTTCAAAAGAACATTTTGTTCCTCAAGTAGACTATGAGTTGTAATCTTTTTTAAAAAGACAGAGAAACAGAGTAGAGAATTCTTTGTTTTATATTTAAGAAATACAAAAACTAGGTTAGGGCAAGTTTTCATTTAAGATGCTCAATGAAAGAATTACCAAGTATGGTGGTACAAGCCTTGGATCACAGCACTAAAGAGGAAGTGGTAGGCAGATCTTTGTGAATTCAATTCCAGCCTGATCAACATAGCGAGTTCCAGGCCAGTCAAGCCAGAGGTACACATAGTTTCAAATTCAAAGAAAGGATGGAATGAAGGAAAGAAAAAAGGAATCCTTTTGAAAGCTAACCCAAAATACTAGCTTAATGCCATATTACGTTAACCTTGCTTCTAATGCTAGTCACATCAATCATCCACAGTTGAAATCATTGATATGTTAGACACTTTGTCCCTAAGAGTTCTCTTGCTCTTGCATGATGATGTTTGCCTTTGTCAAGCTAGAAAAGAATGTGCACTAGGATGTTGTTTGGTGATATATAATAAACCACACTGTGTCATAAGATAATTCCTGGGTGTTGGGTCCCACAATACTAACCAGTCAGAAGACTAAGCTCAGTATCATGGTTACCCAGCAAGTCAGGCAAGCAGTGCAATCAGACACCACTGACTGCTCTGAGCAGTAAGACTCAGTGAACCTCCTTGGTCACAGTCACTGTGCTTGTTGCCATGCAGAAGAATCCATTGGGTGTCCAAACTGGGTAATGTCAACCTCACGTCTCTTGGCTAATTTTAATCTATATCCTTGCACAGCAATGAGCTGCGTTGTGAGTATAAAAGCTGCCACTGGGTTTGTTGGAACAGTCTAAATTATAAAAAATAGAGGATGGTTTGGGGAATCCTTCTGATTGCAACAGTTATTAGATTTGAGGTAATGTTGCTTCTTTTTTTTGTTTTTGTTTTTTTTTGTTTTTTGTTTTTGTTTTTTTTTTTTGGTAATGTTGCTTCTAAGCATGGTGACTACCTGAAATTCACCTCACACACTCTTTTTGAACTTTTGCAGGGAGTATATTACATAATATTCACAGATGTCCTTAAGTACTTCACAATACTTAAGTCTTGTGCATTGGAGAAACTTTCTGCTATTCCACAGTACAGATGAATAAGGGAAATAGTTAACAGAATTCAGTCAATGCAGTTCTGGCTTAATCTTTAGAGCTATAAAAATCAATCCAGGTAGAAAGATTAAGACCTGTGCTCCCTGTCACTGGGATTTCTCATGAGTTGGATATTTACCACCAAGTAGTTTCTTTAATTCTGGAATACTCTTTGCTGCCATTTTTCCCCTCTCTCTCTTTACCAGCACCTCTATGATCAAAATTAGCGTTATCATTTCAGCTAGTAAAATATTTTCAGAATGTCATCCAGACACAAATAGATTATGTTTCCTATAATTGCTCATTTTTTTCTTTTAAAAATGTGCATTAGAGCTAGAGAGATGGCTCACTACTGTAAAGTGCACGTACTGTTCTTGCAGAGGACTTGGGTGCCAATCTCAGCACTGACATCAGGCTGACACATACAACTCTAACTCCAGGTCCAGATGGTCCAGTGCCCTCTTCTGGTCTGCAGGAGTACTACACTCAAAGGTGCATGTGCCCTATCCCACCCACACAAATCCATAAAACAACTTTATTTTTATTTTTTATTTATTTATTTATATTTTTTTTTGGTTTTTCGAGACAGGGTTTCTCTGTGGCTTTGGAGCCTGTCCTGGAGCTAGCTCTTGTAGACCAGGCTGGTCTCGAACTCACAGAGATCCGCCTGCCTCTGCCTCCCGAGTGCTGGGATTAAAGGCGTGCGCCACCACCGCCCGGCCATAAAACAACTTTAAAATAGTAAGGATAACATTTAAAAATGTAAGCCATGTCACAACACTCTTTATCTTTTAGCCCTTCTGTTTAAACTCTTCATCACTCTTCCTGATACTCTTAAAGATAAGGAAGAAGCAATTTTCTAAATTCATAATAAGTGTATTTCATTCAATGCACACTTAATAATAACATTGTATCTTGAGCCAAATTTTCTCTCTTTCTTTGCTTCTATTCATTCTTGTTGTTATTCTGTTTTTCATATTCATCCTAACCCTTCTCCCAAAAACTCTCTTGGCCTCTACTGTTAAGTTTCATGTTTCTCTGCACTTATTCATAGAGGTCTCTCTCATTTGTCTTCTCACACTGGGTATTTAGCAATCTATGTCACCTGCTAGCATGAGCTTTCTGGAAATGGGTAGATTCAAGGATGTCTGCACTTCGCATGGGAACATCAGGCCATTTCGAGATGATTGGGCATCGGAATATACTTTGTTTAGAAATGACTATGGGGTAAAATGCTGTTTGGAATTCATTATCAGTTAGAATGAGTAGCTTGAAGATAATAAGCCCAGCCACCATCACCATCCCACGTATTCAGGCATTTTCCCTAGTGGACCTGTCTTTTAGAAAAGTGTCATTATTATCCAGGTTGGCCACGGTGTTACTATTCTGGTCTACAGTTAAGCAAACATTAATAAGATATTCACCTCTTTTGATTTTTCATCAGTTACTTAGTCATAGGTAGCCTCTAGGTCAATTGCCTGGGATTGAAGGAGGGAGTGATTGTTGCTCCTCTAATGCCTATATAATCAGATGATTTGTCTCAAGAGTCCTGTAGGCGAAGGAAACAATGAATCCAGCTGTCATCTCTCCAGTGTGCAGCATCCGCTACAGCATCCCTGGTGGACAAGAGGCCCATGGTATGCCAGACAGAGTTCACCCAAGTGGTTTTAGATACAGGGCAAGATTGCTTTATAGGGGTGAGAGGGTTTAATGGGCATTTTGGCAACTCTGTGTTGAACCATATATACCCTGTAAATGTATTCTCACATAGATGGGGTCATTTTTCTCCTTTGTGACTAATGGATCCTTTTTGTGACATTATGGCTGCCGCATGGTAGTTGCTCTAATTGTACATACATATGCACTCAAAACATTAAGATATCATCATTTAATACACTCTAGAGGACCAACATTTGTGGTATTTCAGAAATCCATCCACATTATCCCAAGATAATGTTATATTGTAGTTTCAAATAAGAGAGGTTATTATATGATTTTAACTCAGATTCAAATCTTACACATTTCTACTACATTGCAAGGAAACATTACTAAATTTCATCACTTAGATATGCTGTGATTTTTAAATTTACCAAGAATTTAAAGAGAAAATAACCAGGAAAGCCTTAATCAGGGATTTTTAATAGCCACTTCATGTATATGAGTTTGTATTATCTGTTCACAGAAGCAAGCCTAAATTTTATTAAGATTTTAGAAAATAATATATAATGAATTTGGATGCAAATATTTATTCTCTTGCATGCACTTTGACCATAGAAGTCATAGTTAAAAGTTCCACATTCCTTCCTTTTCAGAAAGGTAACATAGATAGACCCAAATATCATCAGTGCTAAAAATGAATTCTCTTTGAAACTTAAAGACTCAGAACTTGTCATAAATTTAATAAAAAGTTGTGTCATGTGAGTTTAGCAAATTGCAAAACCTCAGTTTCTTTAGGTGACCACATGAGGATGAGTCATTATTAAATATGAATTAGTCAGCATTGGTCATTACCGGAGATAGAGCTTGTATATACTAAGTATCTGAAATGGGCAAGACTGCACTTAGTAACACTAGGTTCTGTGCCACTTCAGATGTCCAGGCCTATTGTCGAAGATCATATTTTGGAGGATGGTAGAAATACAGTCATATCCTTAATGAAAGGGTCCCCCATTAATGATCAGACATAGCAGAATCATCTCTGAAATTAGTGTCACAGACAAATTGTAGAACATTGAACAAAAAAATCTCAGTGTACCACCTACAAATCAACCCCACTTTCATGAGTAGATATGAGATATCATCATGACATTTGAAAAACAAAAGTGAGTCTCTTCAAGTGATGATAAGTTGCATTTCCTCCTAATTATTCAAGACTCAACTTGCTGTTGGTAATTAGATGAAAGTCTGTAGTCTGTAATTAAGATCAGTAAAGAAGACAGTGCACACAGGGTTTGCATATTTTATTTGTACTTTTGTCACCATAGATGTTTTAAGCCATTGTAATTACAAGCATACCTAAGATACCTTAAAGTGGGATTATGTTTTACCATATAAGAAGGTTCTCTGCTGAGTGACAGAGACACCTTCAGATAACAAAAGCCCAATTGAATTATAAGGGTTTCTCAAACTCAGTGTTTAACATGGTTTTGCTATGACTCTGAAGGTTAAGAAGCTTACATCTAGCAGGCTCATAACTTCTGTGCAGATTAGTTTTCACTGTCAGCATGTATGTAAATGCTGGGAAGAGTCCAAACTTTCCCTCAAAGGACGTGCATTATGGGCAGCACCCACTATTTGGTTAAACATTTGGGGACTCAGCAACTAGGTGAGACTATGCATGCATTTTAACAGAATCTTTGGATGCTGGTGCTAACATTAAAATTTGAGAAGCAATACCTTAAATTATTCATTGATTGCCAAGGCCTGGGACTTCAGTAGCAGAACAGCATAGATTTTACTGAGCTCAAGTTTCTTTGCATTTTTGCTGAGGCTTTATTTTCTCATTTTGTCAAGAGACTGTGGCTTTAAGTTGAACAAGAAAAGAAAAAGAAAAAACTACTCTTTTCTCTGCAGAATTCATTTGGTCCAATTCATATTTGTGAAAAATACACTTATGATAACTCTCCAATATTTTACATTTTGGTTCAAAAATAAGTGGTCCATTTATATTGTGTCAAGGATTGTGTTAGATGGTGATGATGTAAGAACGGGTTAGGGAGTGGATAACAGTTCTCATTAGTGCCTACAAAAATCTTATTAAAGACGGTGAATGATTGGCAAGCCTTCCATACATGAATCATACAGAATTCTATTCAACTGTTTGGTTTTCAGATAATTCTAGTGTCCACTGCATTCTGTTTGAAGTCCCTGAGTTGACCATGCTTTTTCTTGGGATGAGAAATAAATCTTGAAGAGGGTCCCATTTCTAGTTTTATTACTATTTTTACTTGGATTGAGGCCAGATAATGCCATGAACTAAAGGGAAACGCATGCATCTGTCGTCTGAACTTCCAGATATGAAACTCCTACAGTCCAGGAGAAACTGCAATGCAGGAAAAGACAAAACACTTTCTGAAAAATGCAAGGTAGCATATCCTTTCCATGGTTGTGCCAAAATTTGCCATTACTGGCCAATTCAAAGCACATGATTCTTTTAGTTGCAACTCTGCACCTTATGTCAGAGTTCCCGAATATTAATAATGTTATAATATTTTGGTTTGTTTATTTTGAGACAGAGTTATTATAGCTCTGGTTGGCCTGGAACTTACTATATAGACGAGGATGCCTTTGTGTTTGCTTTTACGTCCAGAGTATAGGATTAAAGGGATATGCCACTTTACCTGGCATAATTTCATGTTCTTGATCCCTGGAGAAAATGGCAAATAAGGCTTTATCTATAATTTGGCTTTCTAAAGATTTCTGTTCCACATGCAGTTGACTTGATTTGTGTTTAGTTCAGATCCAGCTGGAGAATAAAGTGGCTTTTTTCCTCTGCCATTTCTTAACAGGAGTCATCTCTGAGATGAGTTCTAATATCTAATCCTGTCTCTTCCTTCCTATTCACTTCCATCCAGGTGTAGGCTGTCCTTAGAACGCCATGAGACTGCTCAGTGTCTTCTCTTGCTGATAATACATGGCAGATGTGTGGGATTTGATGTCTTTGAAATGCTTTTTGTCAGCACAGAAATGGCATTTCTTGGTGGCTGTCATCCTTGTACAATGGCTGATGTGTAATGATTTATCATGTTTAATCAGAAATTGCAACTTGCCTCCAAATGAAAAGAACAAAGCACATATTACAAGAAATTTATGACTGAATCTATTTACTATTTATCAAGAATGTGAAAGCTTGGTATTCTTCAACTAACAACTGTAAAGCCTGAAAAAAAATCCTCCAGCTGTTTAAGATTCCAGCTCCTTGGCTGAAAGCTTAATGTAGAGTCTTTCTGTTTGAAGATCTGCTTTTTAAATAGGTGTCACCCATTACAGAGAACACTGGGGACATGATGATGCTCTAGGGAGGACTGCTTTTGTTTTGAGGCTAGTTCCTTCAACTCTTTCCTCCAATAACTTAGCTGTCACCCAGGCCACTGTGAGATGGTTGTGGAGATGTTTCTTTCTGAAATTGAAGAGCGTTTACCAACTAGCAAAGAGTGGAAAGGTGTAACCGCATATTCACAATCTCCTTGTTGATAGGATAGGCAGATAAACTGGGGAGATATTCATCCCAGAGCAAGGGCATGTCTCAATCTAAAGTCACGTTCTTTTGGCTGGCTGACTGGTCAAGGAGGAAAGGATTACATCCTCTGTGCTCAGCTAGCTTTCCTTAGACAGTTGGGTTCTTATTTAAGAGAAACACATTTTTGAGATGATAAAGTCAGCTAGAAGCGTAGACTTGAACTTGATTCTAAATATTCAAAGTAGTTTGTAAAGTGGACCTAAAAAAAACTTCCTAATCCTTCCCGTGACATCGTAAAGAAATCAATGCTAAGTAAAATAGGCAGTCAAAGAAGAGACAGCTGGGCTTTGAAGAACAGGTTGAGATGAATTGTTTGTTCATTGTCAAATCCTCTCTTGATGTCCATTTCTTAAAAACATGAATTTTACTTGTAAAATCTTTACAGGTTTAAAACCACATTTTGAGTTTTGGAAAATAATGTCTATTGAAGAACACTCGTGAGGTGAATGGAACTTTCCCCTGCTGACAAGAAAACCATCCTAAAACCTCACACCCTCAATTTTATATATTTTTGCAGTCTAGGTAAGGGGTTGGGTGGGGAGCTTACTTGTTTCTAGCTCCAGAAAGTTTTTTAGATAAAAACTTTGGAATGTGTGACTTCTTCCTAGGGTCTACAGGGCAGAACAGCTGCTGGCTTACATTTTATTTCTTTTGTTGTTGTTGTTATTCCTACTGAAGATGTACTTTATATTTTATTCTTGTGTGTGTGTGTGTGTGTGTGTGTGTGTGTGTGTGTAGTTCTCAGGAAACCCTACTTGTTTCTGTAATTTATCTTTCTGCACTGCATTTTGTTTATTAAACTCTGAATGGCACACATTCAGTTCAGGATGAACCCCCAAAGCCTTTAAAATAGAATGGGAGGATATTCACAGTTAAATTTTAATAAACTCTTTCTGCCTCTTTCTAGCACCAAAATGTGTTAACTATGTATCTCATAACCAAATGAAATAATTGAGAAATGCCAAGAAAATATTTGCAACTTTTAGAGATTGTGAGTGTGTGTCTCTCTCTGTGTGTATGTGTGTGTGTGTGTGTGTGTGTGTGTGTGTGTACACATATGCTTGTATGCTTAAATGCCCACAACTGGATGGTGAAAGAGCTAGAGGCATCTAGGGGGAAGATGTCAGTGATGCAGCTGAACATCCTACGATGCACAGGATGGTTCTTGGCAAAGTACGACCAAGTTGCAACTCGCAGCAGCATCAAGGTTGAGAAATTTTATTTCCAACTATACCGAAACATGAGCCTGCCTAGAGATACACTTCTACCTTCTACAACCTGGCCTGTGGGCCTAGCAGGCAGGGTTTATCTCTAAAATGTTCTGCTTAACATCCATGGGACTTTGGACAGCTCATTAAAGTACCAGTGCCTTGTTTTCCTTACCTGCCTTCTGAGCCAAGCATATCTCTCAAGGTTATACAGATAGAGTCAATTAAAATTAAGTGCTTGGCACAATGGGTGCTGCTTAGGTTAAGCACTTTATATGTACCTCATAATTCTACAAATGATTTCTCTGATAACACTGAGATGCTCTCCCAGCCTGGAACAGCCTCTCCTATGTTGCTTCCATCTTTATATCATAATTAGCATATCCTTTGTATGGTACTCTCCTTTCCCCCTTTTCTTATAACTTACCATATCTCGATATCTGGTCACAAAGGTGTTTGTCCTTCTTTGGGTGGTAAACCCCTTAAAGACAGAATGTCTTATAACTAGAGTCCCTAACACTGCCTGAATTGTGTTGGTTCAGTTCGGTCTCCTTTGCTAAGACTAATAAAGGAAACATCTCTTGAATGTGCCTCACGAAGGTATTGTTTAAAATTATGAAACCTACTTTTAATTGAGGTGTATGTGTTTCCTCTATCAGTCATGCTACAAGGGCAAAATCTATTAAACAGCTTCACCGAAAGAGAAAGGATAGGGCTAGGATAGGATAGGTGGCATACTCTTCTCTTCTACCTCGGGATATCAGCATCTTTAGCTATACCAGCCTTCTAACCTTGAGAAAATAATAATGCATATAATACTACCTAGGATTAATAATTCAATCCTCTTTCTGTAGTCTTCTATCTCTAGTCTCCATCCTGGCTTGAGCTATTTCCAATTCCTATAGATAAATTGGCACTAGTGGCTACCTACTGTCAGTGTTCATCTGTGTGTAAAAGAAAAGAGTGTTTCCAGACTACACTCTGAAACTGAGTCCTCGATAATGAAGGATTTGTTGTTGCTATTCTCTCCTTGGCTTAGAATTAACTTGTCAGTTCAAAGATCTTGCAGTTCTTTAATGAGGATATGCTGGGGTATAATGAGGTGAGAATGAGTTTGAAACTTCTTGTGTCTCTAATTCCTGGCTGGTTTCTCAACTTCAGTGAACTTAAGTTGTACTTTTATATGTGGGGATAATGACAGCTTCTCCAGCATGGTGCCCTTATGAAATGATGGTGTATAAATAAGCAAATAAGAAAACAAGGGCATAGAATGTAATATGAGGGCAAGCGGGTATGAAAAAAATGGACTTTGCTTTTTATTTTCTTCTTCCAGAATACTGATATATAAATTTTGGTTTTTAGAATTGTGTGCAGATATGAGTATGTATGTCTTCATGTGTATAAATATGGTTGTTCAAGTGCTATGGTGCATGTATGGAGGTCAAAATACAAGTTGGGTTTTGATTCTTTCCTACCATATTGTTTGTGATAGGGTCTCTGTTGTTTTCTATGGCGAATACTCTCAAGTTTTTAAGGATTCTCCTGTCTCCATCTCTCATCTCTCATAGGGGATCTGGGATTATAGATGCTCATGCTCTATTATTTCTGAGTTTTGGGGATTCCAACTCAAGAACTGTAATTTTGCTTGGCAAGAGGTTTTTTTTTAATTGTTTTTATTGATCTGTACATTTTTCTCCACTCCTACTCTTCCTTCTGTCCCTTGTAAACTCTCCCATGACCCCCAAACTTTCAGTTTACTCAGGAGACCTTGTCTTTTTCTTCTTTTTATGTAGATCTATGTACATATCTCTTAGGGTCCTCTTTGTTGTCTAGGTTTTCTGGGATTTTTAGCTGTAGATTGGCTTTTTTATCTTTGCTTTATGTCTAGAAGCCACTTCTGTGTGAGTACAAATTATATTTGTCTTTCTGGGTCTAGGTTACCTCACTCAATATGTTTTATTCTATATCCATCCATTTACATGCAAATTTCAAGATGTCATTATTTTTTACTGCTGTGTAGTACTTCACTGTGTAAATGTCACACATTTTCTTTATCCATTCTTCAATTGAGAAGGTTGTTTTCAGGTTCTGGCTATTACAAATAATGCTGCTATGAGCATAGTTCAGCACATAGTTGAGCTTATGCTGGAGAGGATGTGAGGTAAAAAAAACACATTTTTCCATTGTTGGTGGGATGCAAACTATACAGCTGCTTTGGAAATTAGTATGGCAATTTCTCAGAAAATTAGGAATCAATCTACCTCAAGACCCAGCAATACCACTGTTGAGTACATAGGCAAAGGATGCTCAATCATAACACAAGGATATATGCTCAGCAAGTGTTATTACCCACTGAGACATCTCCCTAATCCCACTGATACTGTTTTATTGATAAGACTTGTGAGTGTGTGTATGTGTGTGTGTGTATGTATTGTTTTTATCTGAAAGTTCAAAGAAACAAGTAACCAAGCACGTGCCAGACAGCAATGTGCAAGCTTACCCATGCACAGGACAACTGAGACGTAGTCATTGGCTTTGGAAAGAAAAATCACAGCCTCTTCCAGCCAACATCAGAATCCCCAAGATGTCCAATCACAGGGGAAGTGGTATAGAAGCACTTCACAATGAGATGAATGCCTGTTCTCAGCCTTGAGTATCTAACTCGAAATGTGTTGCTGATGATAAGCAGTGGCAGTGAAGACCATATTTTACATGGCAGCCATTAGTGTGGAGCTGGCTTTGCAAAGCCTAGCTTTCTTATTACAAGATCTACATCCACAGAAGATCTGTAACTATAGAGCATTGTGATTCGTTTGGGAAAGGAGTTGGAGAAATCTTCTAAAATGAGAGAAAGTCACTTCTGACCTGCATATTCTTTGTTGCTGTCAGCTTATAATACATGACATATTATAATCCATATTACTAGATGCTGTAATAGATATGTACCCAAACACTTACAGAGAAAGCTCATGGAGCATTTTCATTAAAAAACTAGAATTGAAATGTATCTTTTTCTGTCTTTGTAAATGAATTTCTCACACAGAGCAATTTTTTTGTCTAATCATGGATCCATGCTCTCTCTCTCTCTCTCTCTCTCTCTCTCTCTCTCTCTCTCTCTCTCTCTTTCTCTCTTGGCCATGGTATGTTCTATGCCACAGCATTTCTCTGTGTGTCTAATGAGCACTCAAATATGGTTAGTTCAAGTAAGGAACAAAATCTTTAATTTCATGCTAAATAATTTAAAATTCAACATGCATGTATAACTGATGGCTATTATATAAACTGACTGCTATGACTCAGTTGGTGATGGTCATAAATAAAAGATTTCATTTTGCAGGCAAATGGATGGAACTAGGAAAAAACTATTATAAGTGAGGTAGCCCAGACCCAGAAAGACAAATATGATATGTATTCATTTATGGCTTATGAATTGGTGTTAGCTGTTAAGAAAATTATAGCCAAGTTACAATCCTTGGACCCAGAGAGGATAGGTACAGAGGAGGGCTCTAGGAGCAATGCATGGATCTCTTGACAAAGGAAAAATAGAACAGGTTTTACAGGTGGACAGGGTAGGTTGGTATGCCAATGGGAGGAGTCAGGCATGGAAGAGATGGGATAGAGGGAGAGAATTCTGGAGAGATGGTTGGAATTGGGAGTACTTGATGGGGAGCAGTGTGAAAACCGAGTGCAGTGGAAACTTCCGGGAATATATGAGTGTGAGGACTCTTATTAATAGACAATACAGAGCCTGAAGCAGAAAACTTCTGTAACAAGGCCTCCAGTGGCAGTACTCAGTTTGATTTGATTGAGTTATTGGTTAAGGAGGTTCCTTGCAGATCCCCCCAAACAACCAAGCCTGATAAGAGAACAGACATTTGTACTCCACAAACTGACAACAGGACTCCCTTGCCAAGAACAATAGTCACAAATCTCAGTGAATGTAGAGAGGTCAAGTTTCTGCTTGCTTGGAGCCTTCTCTACATTCTAGTCTCTTTGGTGTGGTAAGGTACTCTGTATGCTACCAAAAGAGAAACATGGAAACCAACCCAGCCTCAAAATCTTTGACATTCAATCTGTCCTGCCTGCAAGATGTGCTGGAGCAATAGTAGTGCAGAACTTAGAGTGGCCAATCAATGTCTAATTTAACAGGCCTACTTCACAAGAGAGAGCCTAAGCCTGATACTGCTTGGGTGTCCAGGAACAAGAGAATGGATAGACCAGAGACCTAGGGTAGGACCAAACACAACTGGTCAAAATAATCAATGAAATGATTCCTAATGATATTTTGCTATACTCATAGATTGGTGTCTTGTCTAGTAGTCATCATAGAGGCTTCCTCAGGCCACAGATGGGAGTGGATGCAGAGAACCACAGCCAGACATCATGCAAAGAGAAAGTTTAAAGTGGAGACTTCCATTGGGTTCTTCCCCTTGGAGCTCAGGGAATCCCTTCGCAGAGGGAGCAGATAAATTGTAGGAGTTAGAGATGATGAAGGATACCAGGAGAACAGGGCCCAGTAAATTAACTAAGTAGGTTGCCAAGGGCTCACAGAGACTCAAGTGGTAAGCACATGGCACACAGGGGTCTGCCCCAGGTACTCTGTGCATATGTTGGGACTTTTAACTTGGTAGTTTCTCAAACTCCTAACAGTGGGAGTGGGTGTCATTTGACTTTTTCCTGCTCTTGAGACTGTTTTTCTCCTGTTGGGTTGTCTTGTCCAGCCTTGGTGTGGACAAAGGCCTCAGAAAACCTTGAGGGCTTTTGCCGCATCTTATTGTAGTTTGTGGTGTTGTGTTTGCTTGTTGTCTCTTTGAGGCCTGCTCTTTTCTGAAGGGAGATGGAATTGGAGTGGATCCGGGGGAGATGGGAGGTGGGAGGAGGTGAGAGAAATGGAAAAGAGGAAGAAACTGTGGTCAGAATGTACTGTATGAAAGAAGAAACTATTTTCAATAAAAAAATAAAAAAGAATTCCTGGAAATTTCGCTACTGCCAGGTTTCCTGCTAGCCCCATAATGACTCCCTTAATCACGATATCTCTTTCATTGCTCTCTTCTCTGTCCTTCCTCCATCTTATCTATACCCTTCCCTCCAGTTCTCCTCCCCACTCTTTTTCTCCCCTCCTCTTCCTCTTGTGCCCTCCCTTCTCTTCCCGCCTCCATGCTCCCAATTTTGTCAGGTAATCTTATCTAGTTCCCCTTTTCAGGTGGATTTATGTATGTTTTTCTTAAAGTTCACCTTGTTACTAAGCTTCCTTATGATTATGGACTATAGGCTCATCCTTTGCTTTACAGGTAGTATAGACTTATGAGTGAGTACATACCATGTTTATTTTTCTGGGTCTGGGTTGACCCCAGATAAGAGCCTAAGTAATAGAGGAGATGGTATCCAAACTGGCCTTGTCCTGTAACCAGACCGATGAATATCTTATATGTCACCATAGAATCTTTATCCAGCAACTGATGGAAACAGAGGCAGAGACTCACAGCAGAACACTGGGCTGAGCTCCCAGAGTCCAGTTAAAGAGTGAGAAGTGTGAGAATATAAGCAAAGAGGTCAAGACCATGATGGGGACACCCATGAAAACAGTTTACCTGAGCTAATGGGAGCTCAACAACATCAGCTGGACAGGGAAGGAATCAGCATAGGACCAAACTAGACCCTCTAAATGTGGGTGGCAGTTGTATGACTGGAACAGACTGTGGGGCCACTGGTAGTAGCACCAGGATTTATTCATACTGCTTTTTGGGAACCCATTCTTTTTGGATGGATACGTTGCTCAGCCTAGATATGGTAGGAAGGGTCTTGGACCTTTCCCAAAGCAATGTATCTTACCCTCTTTGAGGAGTGGATCAGAGGTGGGTTGGAAGAGTCAGGTGGAGGGAATTAGAGGAGGGGAGGGAGTGAGAACTTGGGATTGGTATGTAAAACGAAAAAAAGATAGCTTGTTTTCTTTTTTAAATAAAATAAATTATAAAAAAAAAGAAAAAGAAAAAGAGAAGAATTTCATAGCAAATTATTTGATATGGTAAGCAATACTGTGTTCAACACTTAATATGATAGATTCAGTTAAATTTATGAACAACTCTTAGGATTCCTAGTAATAATATCTTGCCCATTTAGAGGATGAGAAAACCGACATACAAAGACTAAGTAATGTGCTCATATTACTATCTAGAATAGGAGTGACCAACCTTTTGATATCATGATCATGTCCTCTGTGCATGTGTTGAGCCTCATTTACAGCTAGCTCGGGATGCATGGGGAATGCAGAATAGGCAATCACCAGGACTGAGGCTGACATCCACAGTTAGATGGTATATTGGTCTTCCCAGGATGAAGCTTATGCAGTGAAAATTCTGATCACTGCGGGCTGCCCTGATCATTTTCACTGTTTGGTGTGGCAGAGCGTGAAGCCCTTGTGAAAAATGTAAAATATGGAATCTCTTTGAGGACATCGAGGTTTTGATACATGGAGTTCTCTCTTGAGTCTCGAAGTGGTCTCTTGAAGTGTGGCCAGTTCACTTTGCTTGCTGAAATCACTTTAGCCCACTTCGGGCAGAAAAAAACAAACCCACGCTGATGTAGCTCTTGCTGGCTGTTGTCATGGAGATGAGGCCTAAAACATTGGTGCTTTTCCTCCCCAGTCACAGACCCAGAAAGCAGCTTCATTTCTTCTTTCTCTGAAGCAGCAGCTGTCTGGAGAACCATGAGAAAGAACCTTGACACAGTTTCTCACGGTGCCACCAGAGAGCTAGAATGACTTCCGGAATATGGTAGATGCCAGTTGTGTAATAACTCCCAAACTGTTCAGTACTGTATTCCTTTAATGTGTTAAAGAGCCTTTGGCCATTGCTGTAAATGGTTTCACATCACTGTTGAATGGCATGTACTGATTAGAACAAAAATTCGGGGGTGACAAGGTTTCTTCTTACCTGGGCAGACACAATCAACAAAGCAGCTTCTTCAAACACTTCAATGTTCCAGTGGGTACAAGATTAAGGAAACAAATAATTTTAATTTGACTGGGAGTTATTACAGAGGCTTTCTTCATGGCCAGTCTCTGCCCTAACTAGGGTTTTTACAATTGATCTTTGATATTTCCTTAAATAGCAGAGATACAGGTATTGCTAATTTAATGTAGACATCACTGCCATGGTCGCGGTCTGAGTGAATTTGTGCCTAAAGCCAGGAAATATAGGCTGTGTTATGAAATGTAATGAAAACTGAGTGTGTTTAAATGTGATTTCCTAGACAGCACTTGGATAGCTCGTTGAAGCTTTGGCTTTAAGGCACCATTGCTCCAGAATGAATCAATACTAAATAGGTTGAAGACAGGGCAGAGATTTATTGATATTTCAATCTGAAAATCTCACAGGTCTTTCCAGACAAAAATCAGTTGCAGAAGGATTGCTTGACTCTGCAAATTATTGGGAATGTTACAGAAAGAGAACGCAGACAAATTAGCCATGAAGGGTTAGCCAAGAAAGTTGAGGTCTCCAAAATTCTTTCCTAGAAGAGAAACAGAAAATTCCAGTTAATTTAAGGGATAGTAAACCAATAGTTAACACTGCATAGCTGTTGGGCACATTTTACTTGAAGTACTTTATCATTTCTTAGTCCCTATAACAAAATAAGTGTTGTACAATGATCAAAGTTGTTCAGAGAAATGATCTTTGCTTATGAGCCACATTTCCTGCCTAGCATAAATGATACTATCAGACACACTAGTTTGTTATTTTTTCCTGTAAATGAGAGTGTGGTAAGAATCCCTATTGAAGCTACTGTCCTAGATGACCTATCCCATAATATACTGAGAACTAAGTACAATGCAAGCGACTAGCTTTCTCTGTGGTGCATGTTAACGGGTAACACTAAATCTCTGTTATATGCTTCCCATCCCATTTAGGGGGATCCATGTCATTTTTGAGTAGAGGTTCAAGACAGAATGCTAATAGATAATGGTCTTATCTCTCCATTTCTTTTGAAAATTTAAGGGCAAACTGCTAGATCACTCATACTCAAGCACATTTAAACTGTGACAATCTCTTTCATTTGTGAAATCAATTGGTGATCTGAAAGAAGGACTTTCTGGGTAGACTTAGGATGCAGGCAGACATTTGCCTTGGTCATTGATTTGACTGAGTGCCAGTGAGGATAGTCATTTGTAGCTGCAGGTTACCTGAAGAGAAACAACAGCTCAGGGCTATTCTGAATTTTAACAAACTGTGAAGTTAAAATGTAAAAGAAATTTGCAAACATGAGCAAAAGATAAAAACAAAAAGAGAAAAAGGGATTAAGTTCCTAGAAAAAAAGTGGCCAGTTTAATCCAGTTTTCAGTTACACCAAAAGCCAGTGGATACATGTATTTGTGTGTGTGTGTGTGTGTGTGTGTGTGTGTGTGCATGTGTGTGTATGTTTTGGACTTTGCTATTGCACTAAGCACATGGAGGAGGAGGAGCAGGTGCTGAAGCTGTGTTAGGAATTTTACTTTTCTGTTCAATGGAAGACCCTAGTACTATTCAATAAGTCTAGTGAGATCCATTTCTGAGTTTAGTGAACTTTTCTTGTGTTCCCATGCCACATGTGACCATTTGAAGCTTAGGTGGAGTTTACCTTAAGCATAAATATGTGAGGACTATAAAATTTAACTATAAAGCTGGCTGTGACCAGCTCTAGAGCACCAGCGGACCTGACTATATGCTCCTAATGGACTCTAATGAGTGAAATGCTCCAGGACCTGAAAGTTTTTTTTTCCTCTAATCTGGAATTACTGTGATTAGTTGTTCAGACCACCAGACACACTAAAGGGGAAGATGTGATCTTATCATTTCAGGAAAGAAAGAAGAAAGGTAGGGGAAAGGGGGTACAAGGAAGGAAGGGGAGGGGATAGGAAAGAAGAGGAAGAAATGAAAGGGAAGGAAAAGAAGAAAATGGTGGGAAGAAAAGGAAGGAAGAGGAAAAGAAGGATGAGAAGAAAGTGAGGGGAAGAAAGAAAAAGTAAGAGATGGAAGAGAAGAAAAAAAGAAAGACAAAGCGGGGGAAGGAAGGAAAAGAGCTAGTGTCAGTCCTTTGTGGTCTCATTGTTGGTTATGATTCCAGCTGTGAGTTTCTGGAAAGCCCAAGCATTCTAAAATCAACTAATAAGAAGAGGAATGATGATTAGATGGATGATACAGAAAGAAAGAAAAAAGAGTAAATATTTTTCAGATGTAGAAAAGTCATCAGAAAAGGCTCTATCTTCCAATCTCAAAGTTGTTGTCTGTCCTGCCACTCAGTCACTGGTGTCCTGCTGGGAAAGGTACCACTCAATCCTGAGCTTTAGTTTCTTGTATGTCAATAGAAACAAGAAGGCCTGCCTCAGAGCTTGGTTAGATTCCTTGCAAACTCCAGTAAGGTGTGTAGTAAGAATGAATGAATCATAACCAATATTATAGCTTCTATTATTTAATCATGTTATAACTTTGTAGGTTTTGTAAGTAAAGATGAATGAGTCTTCTGCTGCTGGACAATTCTGATTGGATATAAAAATGATAATACTCAATTTAGGGCTGGAGAGATAGCTCAGCAATTAAGAGCATTACTTGTTCTTCCAATGGTCCTGAGTTCTATTCCCAGCAACCACATGGTAGCTCACAACCATATGTAATAGGGTCTGGCTCCTTCTTCTGGCCTTCAGGCATACACACAGACAGAATATTGTATACATAATAAATAAATAAATATTTTTTAAAAATGATAATACTTGCCGGGCGGTGGTGGCACACGCCTTTAATCCCAGCACTCGGGAGGCAAAGCAGGTGCATGTCTGTGAGTTTGAGACCAGCCTGGTCTACAAGAGCTAGTTCCAGGAGAGGCGCCAAAGCTACAGAGAAACCCTGTCTCAAAAAACCAAAAAAAAAAAAAGATAATACTCAATTTAAAGCAGTGAAAATTTCTGGCTTTGTTAAACAATTTTGTTATATATTGGCATGCAAGGAGAGCAAATGTGTTTTCACTAGTAAAGATGAAAGGTTTCCCTATCTGCTCTGTTATTATTTTGTCACTCAGGACATTTACCAGAACTATGATTTCTACTTAAAATGTCCTTTGACTTATTATCAGGCCTGAAACTGCCTGTTACAGTTAATCATATGGAATGGCACATATATCAGATATATCAGGTAACATGAGTCTGTGTATCCTACAGAAACCTTGCACTGATAGCTTTTTCTCTGTTGACCTCACCAAGGCAGAAGGCCACAGTTATACATCTTGAAAAAAGGAGTCTACTCTACCCATAGACAAGGTTGGTTAACTTCGCTGGTAATCTATATGTCTTCCCCCACAACTCTAATGGTTTATGGCAGACAAAAAAAAAAAAAAAACCTGGCTCCAAGGAGATGGCTCAGTTGATAAAGTACTTCCTGTATAAACATAAAGACCTAAATCCATTCCTTGGAAAACATTGAAAGAAGTGGCTCATGCTTGTAATCCCAGAGTTGTAGGAATGCAAACAAGAGGATCCCTGGGACTTGGAATGTGCCTAGCTGAACGGATGCTCTCCAGTTTCATTATGACCCTCAATCTCAAAGAGTAAGGTAAAATCCAAGTGAGAAGAATACTCATTGGCCATCTCTACCTTTCATGTGTACACACATACACACACACACACACACACACACACTCACATACACATTCAGACACATATACACATAATTAAACAGAATACATAACAATACCTAAAAAAGAAGGGAAGGGAATAAAATCCAAGGAAAAGAGAGAAAAGAAAGGGGATGAAGAAAGACAGAAGTTGAAAGAGGAGAGAAGAGAAGGTGAGAAAGGAGAGAAGCATATCAGAAATGACTAAGGATGTCACTAGCATGCCTTCACATATGACTTATCCTTAGATAGGAGGGTTCTACTATACAGGATGCCAAGCTGTTGCCATGGTATCACATTAAGGGAGCTTGTTTTTATAGGAAAGTGATTATTACATAAAATGGAGCTTATCCATGGTCACAGGGATGTACAAGGCAAGCCACAGATGTGATACTCCAACTACCACCACAAGGGTCACATTCCAAGTTTAGTTTTCCTTATTCTTGGCTAGAAAAAAATGACAATGCAGTCAAGGTCATGCTAAACACTTACCAATGTGAATTAACTAGTCATATTAAAATCTTCTAAGACTTTGGCTCAGCTAAGCAAGAACATCCACGGGAGATTTCTCTAGCACCCTCCTTGTACAAGTTGAGACCTTGGAGGTTACTCTGAGAAAAAAAACAGATAGAAAAAAGTAATTCAAAACCAATCTTCATCTTTAAAAGACAAAATGAAATATGAGAATATTCATGCAGATCATAAGGGAAATGATGATTACCTTTGATTCCAAGACGAAGTTAATTTAAAATGTGTCCAATTTCAATGAAGGAGAGAGAGAGGGAGAGAGAGAGAGAGAGAGAGAGAGAGAGAGAGAGAGAGAGAGAGAGAGAGAGAGAGAGAGAGAGAATATTTGCAAAGTTGAGGTACATCTGTCGTAGTTAGAAGTCAGAACAGAATCATCAGTTGAGTATGGAGATGATCCTCTCTTGTGGCAGTTAGGTACAGGAGAATGTTCACTGATGAACTAATTTGGGTTAAGGACCCACATTTTTTTTTTAATTAAAGTGACATTCATTTGGTTCTAAAAGACAGAATTTGTTCTAAATATCTGGGTCTGAGAAAACCCACTCAAGTAATCAGAAAGCTACCAACTATCCATCAAAGTACATTCTAGAACTATTTTAAGTTTGTGTGTCTGAACTTGATTGAGTCTATGTGTACCATACGCATGCAAAAGCTCACGGTGGCTAAAAAGGGTATTGGACCCTCTAGAACTGAAGTTACAGGTGGTTGTGACGTGACATGTGGGTTCTGGTATTGAACCTGGGTCCTCTGCCAGTGCAGTAATTGCTTTTAACCACTGAGCCATCTCTCTATCCCCAACCTGTTTCCAATGTAAATTGTCACATTCATGTGCAATTGGAATGATAAATGGTGTAGAAATTTGTAGTCCACAGAAGAAATAGGTATAAACTTTGCTGGTCTTGTATGTTGACTAAGTGCATCAAAAGAGAGATTAAATGCAGGTGTAGTGCAGATATCAGTTCAAGGATTTTTGTATAAAGTCAGAACACAATTTTGAAACCTGATATCAGCATAAAAGGTCATCTCTTTAGCCTCTATGATTTGGAAGGCTTTGTCCTGAAGAATATAATCCCACCTGCTTAGTTACAGACTGAGCATTTTATTATTCGTATAATTCCCGTTCACTATTAAATATATACTGACCAGGTTCTTGGTAAGGCTGTGAGCCTGAGACACACCAGATTATTATAAAAAAGGTCACTTCATGGATGCCATGTCTTAAGATAATGTGTCTCTAACTCTATACAGCAGTTTTGCAAACCGTTTCTCATCCCTAAACATGTCCCATTATTTTTATGAGTCAGATTCTTTATGCGTAGTTTTTCCTATTTTCAGTGTCTTTCCTTGTATGACTGCCTGGACCACCTTGCAAACAGGATCAGCATAGTGCTCTCAGCATATAGCTGAACAACTGATTTGCTTTTTCTAAGAGCCCACATTATCTGAAATCAAAAATTCTTACCTTAGTATCCTCTATCATGTCTGAGTTCCCTGAGGGATTGTTTATTTCTGTCTCCCAATCATGTCACCTCAGGCTGGCACAGGGGCAAAACTTCTGGATATTCATTTGCCTGTTCTCCCTTAACAGCAGTCTCATGGTTCATAAATCTTGATGAGACCAAGCCAGGCAGTGTTTAAACATACTTTGTGATGCAGTTTCCATGACTTAAGGGCATGGTATGTATAACTCTACTGTGCTAGTAAAACTACTGGCTGTGTGTGCTTTCATCCTATTCTTCAAATGGGAGGTGAGCTGGAGAGCTGGGGTGGCAGGTATTAATTGGTTTCTGAGCTTGTGCTGAGAGATCAATCCTGATGAGATTTATTGCTGCATTTATTTCAGAGGTGATTCTGTGTCAAAGTTTGGGTAGCCTTATATATTTTGCTCTGCTATATTTAGAGACTGTTTCAAAGTAGATTTAAAATTGAAGTGGTCTCTTGTTCAAACAAGGGCACTACATTGAATGCTAAAGAGGAAGAATCTCAATAGGATATAAAGCCTGAATAACAAAGTTCTAAAAACCTCAAGTGATAAATAACACCATCATATTAATGACAAGAAACAAAAGATTATTAAGGCTGATTTATTTGGAGCATGTGTATGTATGCATGGTGTCCATGAGTTTGCATGCGAGTGGGTACACAAGTACATAGGTGAGTGTGTACGTGTGTGCACCTATGTTTTGAGGCTGGAGGTTGATATCAAGTGTGTTCCCTGATTGTTCTTTTTTTTATTTATTGAGGCAGGCTTTCTTGCTGTGCCTAAAGCTTGCCAATTTGGCTAGTCTAACTAGCCAACTTCCTTTGGGGATCCCTCGTTTTCCCCTCCCGACAACTGGGATTGCAGGTGGACTGCCACACTACTAGAAATTTATTTAGGTGCTAGGGATCCAAATTTTATGCTTGGAGAGCATAAAAGTTGAGATCTCAATAGTATTAAAATCTGAATATTTGCTCAGAAGAACAAAACTAGGCAAAAGCACAGAAAGTTATTGTATGTCTGTAGATGCATATGTATATGTATATGTCTGGAATAAACCTAATGCTTTCTAATCGCACCATCATCCTCTGTAAATGCTCCATGAAAATGACCTAGTTCCTGGACTGAGTCTTTTCTTCCTTCTTTAATTAGAAGTTAAAAGAAATGTTGCTAGACTTATAACATTTTGTACAGTTATAAAATTTATAAACATGTAAATGAAAAGATGAAGCAGTGATGCTTTTGCTGATTTAAGGCTAGGCATCTGTCAGAGATTTAAAACAGAATCCTTGTAGAAAACAGATTTTCTAGTCGTGTTACACTTTGTTCTGTCTGATTTTACATTTCTTTCCTTCCATCTCTTAGAAGCAAATGCCATGCTTGCTGGATATGATGTATCTTTGTTGGGACACAGTGGCTGACACGGATTTGATAGCAAATTAGCATAAAATTCACTGTTACACCTATAGTTTTCTCTTTACTATTTCATCTCCCTGAGTACTGTCACACAGAAATGGATTCAAACATGGGAACCCTGAGCCATTTCTCTAGTTGGCCTCCAAACATAGGTAGTTCCTATTGTGAAGGGGATTGATTGATGCCTATTCTGAAAACACATAACTTGAGTTTGTCTTCCATTCCCAATTATGTTTAAAGAAACCAAACATGGAATGCACCTCTCCTTTGAGAAGCTACCCCTAAACTAATCAGGAAGGGAAATCAAGTGCAGGTATTACTTCCATTCATAGGACCATCAAAAAAATTGGTTGCGAAAAACACAGTAATGAATGAATGAATATGCCATGATTGACACTGGGAAAAGAGAAACCAGTTCATGTTCCTTATCCTGTGACATGACCTCTCTGCTCACCCTCTTAGAATCGCCCCAGCAAAGTCTGTGATGCAAAATAACCCCAGGAAACAGGTTTCTTCTGTATCTAAGCTCTACTTCCTAGAAGCATTTATGTTCAAATTTGTATTACATTGTGTGTGTGTGCATTTGTGTGTGTCTGAGAACAACCCCAGGGACTCTGCTCTCCTACCTTGTAGATCCAAAGGCGTGTGTGTTTGTGTGTGTGTGTGTGTGTGTGTGTGTGTGTGTGTGTGTGTGTATCAGAGAACAACCCCAGGGACTCTGCTCTCCCATCATGTAGATTCAAGGGTGTAACTCAGGTCGTGGGGCTTAGCAGCAAGCTCCCTTACCTGCTGAGCCAATGTGCCGATCTCTAGCAATACTTTTTAACTGAAAGGTCAACTTTACATAGTTTTCCATTACTTCCTTTAAACCAAAAGACCCCAACTGAGAATGGAGCTAAAGAGGATTTTTAATAGATGGATATTTAGTCTATCTTTTTTTTCTGGGGATAAATCTTTCTCATTTATTTTCAGGAAGTCTTCTGTAAAAGAACTGTTAAATGGCGAGACACAGTGTTTTGACAAGCACTGGTACTGTGGAGACTTGAAATCGCACTGGGATACAGTTACATATTCACTGTAGGGAAGAATGCCCTATTTAAAATCTAGGACACACCATGTTGATACCAGGAAAAGGAAATAACTATGGAAACAATACATCTGAAATTAAAGACTGAGATGTTACATCCTTCTAAAATCAACAGGAAATGTAATTGCTTTTTGAAAGTAATTGTGGCCTGTCTTTGAGTACTAAGCGGAATTTTTTTTGAAGACCAAGATATTATTTCATCCCTCTCCCCCCTCCAGAAAAAAAACACATTATAGGTGTCTGGACAGTGATCTGACAGAAGTCCCATGACAGAGACACACAAAGAGAAAGGCTACTGCATGCTGTTAAACTTTGTTTGTCTCCATAACAAGATTCGCTCTTAGAGGCCTCTAGAAATAAGCCTTCCAACAAGAGAGTATGGTGAGAGACAATCAGAAGGGAGTCTTTTATTCAAATCTATCACCTCATTTAAATTTTTATTTTACTTTTAACATGCACATGTGTACATATGCATGTGTGTTCGTGGGCATGCAAATGCTGATGTCCATGGAGATCAGAAGAGGCCATTAGATTCCTGGGGTGAACTTGATGTTGGCTGTGAGCCTTCCAATTTGGGTGCTAAGAGCTGAACTCAAGTTTTCTACAAGAGCATTACACAATTTTTTTTTTAAAAA
>JAQHUG010000007.1:8884368-8904180 GCA_028555095.1 Dicrostonyx torquatus | reverse complement strand
AAAAAATTGACTTTTATTGAGCTCTACATTTTTCTCCCCTCCCTGCCTCTCCCCTCCCACCTTACACAATCTTATCTGTTGAAGCATCACTCTAGCCTATTTTTCCACACTATTCTCCATGTCATCTACTGTTTAGTTTTACTACCGTTTGGTAGTTGCTGGATCCATCTAGACACAGATGTTTGAAAGCAAGAGTTGTGATTCCATGTTGCTTAGACTGAATTCCAGAAATGATAACGATAGTAGCATCTCTACGAATAGTGTTTTAGAGCATATATTCATGAATGGGCTATCAAAGTAGTATATGAGTATGAATGGTGAGTGAGTCACTCAATGCCATCAAGACAGTTCACTCATATGACCAGTTGATCAGGTCACAGAACCCATTGCGTTGAAAACCATGATATTAATTGGCAATCTGTCTGGCTAATATTGAAATTTTCCTTTGACTTTTGCCATCTTTCTTTGACCCCTTCCCTACTTTCAGAGAGCACTAAATTTAGGTTGATTTCTCAAAGAAAGAATCATGATTGACACATCGTCGATTCCAGTCATAAAAAACTTTCCTGTACTTATTTGTTGAAAAAAGAAAAAGGAAAGGAAAGAAAAAGGACAGAAAAAAAAGAAAAAACCAAGACAATTAGTCTTACAATGTTAGGACCAGTCTCTCATACTTTTTGAGTAGATACATTCCCAAGAATGTATACATTTATTTTGATGTACAAAATGCTAATAATTGAAGTAGGTGTTTGTGCTTGACTGATAAAGCAAACCCCTTTTATCCATATCAGTTTTCCACACTGTCAGAATGTAAAAACACACATTAAAATAATTTTTACCATTAATTATTTTAAAATAGACTATGTATCAGAATAAACAGCACCCATTTTCTAAAGTGATTGGCTAGTTTCCATAGCCACAACCACATTCTCCACCAGAGATACCAGGCATGAAGCTGGAGCTGTCATTGAGCTCATCAAGTGGACCACATTTTAAAACTCATTTCTTCATACAGATAAAATTCCATATTGTCATGCACGGTGTTCGCGAAAACATTTCCATTTTTAGTGTAGACAACAACACAGAAATAAATGAAAAGGAGATTGTTTTCTTACCTTTCGGGAAGCAGTCAAAAGCTATACTGTTGGTGGGATAGTGTACCAAGTTACGGACTTTTGTACACTCTTTCTTACTGGTGGTATACAGTCTACAGGAAAAGTAAATATATAGGAATATATAAAATAAATGTGCAGACAATATTCTTTTTTATTATAACCAATTATTTTTTATTGTTGTAGAAGAAGAGGCTGTAATAGAGACCCACAGACATTGTACCCACTATTTCAGTGGATATAGTAGACTTGGGTAGACCAGTTCACCATAATTCAGGTACCTCTGAACATGGGAGTATTGATTCCACTATCAAAGTGAAGACAGCTAGGTTATACTTGCTTGAGTTGGTATAACTGAGAGAACCAGACCCCAAATAACTGATCTATCTGGCTTTCTCCTTCCTGTTGTTATCCCTTTTACCTCAGCCTAGTTCATTCTTGCTGACCAGCTTTGCCTGGTTAGTCCAGAAGAATGGAGACGAA
Source organism: Dicrostonyx torquatus (assembly GCA_028555095.1). Taxonomy (NCBI): domain Eukaryota; kingdom Metazoa; phylum Chordata; class Mammalia; order Rodentia; family Cricetidae; genus Dicrostonyx; species Dicrostonyx torquatus. Next base: position 8,902,585 of record JAQHUG010000007.1, on the reverse strand, counting down.
TAGCGCCATGTTGAGAATGTTAGAAATCCAAACAGATGAAGAAGCAAAACAAAACAAGAAACATTAACAAATCAGCATAGCATGGGAATGTGTTCCAGAACTTTCTAGCATTATTGCTTTGTACAATTTGTTGCCCATATCCATTTTCCAGCAGCCTAGAATTTCTTTTATTAATCAAATACTTCCTTCTATTGGTATTTCTATTTTATATGATTTCTTTTTTTTAAGACCAGCACAAGATTTTTCTGGTTTTTCAGATAGTAAATGCCAAATAGTAATACAAAAAGAAAAGTAACATCAGAAAACATTTATGTTGAAATTACCTTGTTTTATATTTTATGCCTGAGATACACATTGCTGTTCTAATATGGTCTTCCCCACATTCTGTGTTCACAGGCATAACCCCATCTGTTGTAGATCACACCTACTTTCTCTCATTATCAGTAATCACTCCCATATTCAATAAGTAGGGTGTGCTTTTAGTTGTCTGCCTGCCTACCATCACTAGCCATACTGACCTTCCAGGTTATACTCTGTATCCACCTAGGTGTTTCGACTTTAGTTATCTCTCAGCCTGGGGGACATCAGCTTAGAAAATGGATGGTGTCTTAGAACAGCCTCTCATCATTATGCAGTGTAATCCTTGCCCAAGGTAAGCATGAGATAAGAGGGTAATTCACAAAGAATCTGATGAGTATGACTATTCCAGATGAGGAACATATGCACCCATGGGAATTAAGTCATGCTGCCCACCATTTAATATCATCATACAGCTTAAAAAGGACAATAAGGGTAGTCATAAGCCACAATCCAAGCATGAGCACATCCTCTTATTCATTCGCCATGACCATATATGCAAGTCAACATTCACAGTACAGGGAGAGATGCCAAATTCAGGAGGCAGGTGCAAAGACCAGGTTTTGAAGAAATTCGGAGGAGCAGCATCTTGGACATAGCTAAAGTATCCAAATGAAGTTTGGATTTTCTGAACCCCTGTGACAGAAATCCCCTTTGTATAAATTAAAGTCTTGGCACTTCATCCCAATGTGCTCTGGGCTTGTTAGTTTTTATCTGAACACAGACCCTGGCAACACTCGTCTGAGCCTGGAATATGCACAGTGAACAGATAACATTAACACTTTGACAAGTTTGTCTCTTTATCCCAACAAAAGAGATTTAAAAAAAAAAAAGCTAACAGATTTTGAACTGAAGGACCAACTTGAGAGGAAAATTTCAACCCTTGAAAAGTAATGCAATGCAGAGGGCAGTTTGAAAGGCTGCACATTTTAAGCTGGGGACAAAGCTCATTTTCATGTAGACGTGTGCAGTGTGGAGGATGAGTGGAAGCGGTCATGCGCCAGATGGCAAGCTGCAGTGATGGAGCGGAGCCGTTCAAGATGAAAACACCATGGACTGCGATACATTAACACTAAGTGTTCACAGCAAAGATGAATTGGAGAGCATTTCTGGTCCATTAATTACTTTGAAGTTTACACTATAAACTGGCCTGTCTTCTTACATATCTTCTACCACCTTAAAAAAGAAACAAACCTTCCCCATTGCAGAGTGTATTTACTGTTTATCACTTTTATCAGATATCTTAAACTAAGCAAATCTTTTCTGTCTCTCTATTGCCAAAATTTAGATTTTGGAGAAGAATTTGAGACATGCTTAGTTTTCAACATAATATGATATTTAAGCAACATTTCACAGCATCATAACATTCTTGTCTATTTTCATTGACTTAAATTTTCTCTACTAGTGAAATGCTAATATGACAGAGCCAGTCTCCACCATGGACTCAGACTGGACAGCCCAAGATTAAACACTTGCCTATAATACACCAAATTTCCAGATTTGTGATGTTCAGTGTGGTATGCACAGCTATGACTGGCTACTTTTGTAAAACAAAGTCAAATAAAAACAAGATTCATTCTCTCATTTGAAAGGCTGTGCTATCTGGTGCTTGAGAGACACTGGGATTTTTTTGGTTGTATTTAGACAACACAGCTTCCAAACACACTGCTGCCTGCTGACAGTGCTCTTGGAACACTTGGAAGCAACGGGGGTCTTTCAATGCTCTGGAAGAACTGGATCTTCAGACACCCCAATTTTTGGAGGAATGTGAATTCCCTCCTGTGGTTTAGCCAATTTCTGGATATCATTTGTGGTGTTTGAGAGCAGTGGATCCACTATACCAGAATAGTTAAAAATAATTTCAAACATCTTTCAGACTGATTGAGAGGCAAACACTGTATTTAGTTGTACTATTCCCTATTCCCTTCATTCTTCTTCCTTTTTTATTTTTCTGGAGTGTTGTTATGACTCCATTGATACCAGAACAACCACACAATCAACAAAATAATAATTAAGGATCAATATCCAATGAGTTCTCAGTGGGATTTTTGCAATGATTCTAATTGACACTACAATATTGAATTTTTGGAGTTAGTATGATAAGGCCTCAAACTGGATAACTTTCTCTAAACATAGGTTATTACTTTCTGTAGACAATATTATAAGCAGCCATGTAATTGTAGCACAACATGTTTCAGCAAAGAGCTCCCCTCAAAACATCACCACCACCATCACCATTAGCAGCACCACCAGTAGCACTAACTCCAGTACCATCATCATCAATAATAGTATTATTATCGATTATTATTATATAAACTATATTACCAAGAAAGATAGCCAAAAGAGTGATTTATGCACTGGGAACTTGTCCTGCTAGCCAAGTTTCAGGACACATAGTAGCAAAGAGGAACAAGAATGGGTTAGGAGTAAGAACTGGGTTAGTTCAACCTTGGATGCTAAGTAGGTATGTGACTTTGGCCATATCACAGAAACTCCCTATGTATCTTCTCTATTGAGTTGAGTTGCTGTGCAAAATATATGCAAGCTCTTTCATATAAAGTTTCTGTGTGAACATATTTTAAAAGTGGCTGATGCAGTGTTGGTATGAATGTTAATATTTGCATTTTAGTACCTAACCAAACACTGAAAAAGCAGTGATATAAACATAAAAAGTTAGCTATAGTCAAAAATTATTAATTCTTAAGTATTATAGGATTAGTTGTCTAAATTTATAAATTCATATTTGTCCATTTTTAAAGTTTAAATATAGGGAAAAGACTTCCAGTTGTCCTGCTTACTAACTTATAAATCTTGTTACATTTGTGTACTTGGGTATATATGGATATACATATACGATTAAATTATTATTTAAATAGATAATAGGTAAAGTTTCCATGAAATGGAAATTTGACAAAAGTCTTTAGTAAATAGCTATAGAAATTGAGCTATACAATTTGATCAGTATGACTATAATTATAACTATAAGCATACATATGATTATAGAAATATTAATTTTGATGGTTCAGTTTCATCTCATGGCATTTAGTCTGCCTTTAATTGCACTATCACATCTACCTGATCACTTGGAAATGAACTTTTAAAAATGCTTTCTATCCCTTTTCAGAAATAGATTCCATTGACATTCAGTAGATGAAAAATTTGCTAGAGAAATATTTTATAACATGTTTGTGACATAGGTAATATTACTTCCATAGTATACAGAAAGATACTGAGCTTTAGAAAAGTCCCATGGCTCTCATTCACATGGTGCTAAGTGGAGAGTCCTGGATTTAAACCCGGTGTGTCTCCACTCCAAGGTGCTTCCTTGAAGGTCAGACAGAGCACCGTGGTGTGCTCTTCCCAGTTCTCATTAGCCAATTGTTCTGGAGGTATGGCAGAGCTTACATACTCATTCTGCTTCTCCTTTCTTTTTGAGAAAATCCTCTTCCTCCTCCAGTCTCTTGAGATTCTGAGTGAAGTCCTTGCTTATGTTCAAAGTGTTTCCCAATATTTGTATACCCATTCATAAATGAAGAAGTGACAAGATCATGAGTCTTTGTACAGTACTCATTAAAATTAGGTTCTCTGGCCTATTGAATTTCTATTTGTTTGCAAGTATGAGTATGGTAAGAGTAGTTCATATTTTAAAAATATTGTTTTTGAATGACTTCATGAGAAATCTGAAATCTTTTTTTATTTTGAAAACAGAAATTACTACCATGAATGCCAGTATCTGAACTGGTCAAAATATTCCTGGAATGCAAACCCTAGTACTAGGGTTTTTAATCTAAAATCTGTACTTACTACCACACTCTTAGTAAAAATGGTAATTGAGAATTTTATGTAGCTAACATCTGAGTTGATACGGTATTATTTTTGTGATGTCCTATGCCTATCATATTGGTAATGTTGAAGACCATCTGACTGTTAAGGATAAGATTCACAGTATATTGAGTCTAACACTTCTGACTCACAGCTCTCAGTTTCTGTCCTTTACAAAATGACTTTCTTCTTCAGTGTCTTAGGGGAACTTCGCCCAAGTGTGTGCTGCCTATGGTGGTCTATGGCTCTGTATACTTGAATGAAAGTTTAATAGTTTTATCCAATATTTTATGTTTTGATTCTAAAAGACTTGCTTTGAAATAATTTCTCCAGATTCACATCCCGGTTGAAGGAAGGCATGCTTCTAAAGTTCTTCAATAACTTAATTTTGCTTTTAAGGCTGCAGCTCACTGGATATGGCTATTTCTCTAAAAGGAAGTTGTTTTCCCAACAGGAAGTAGTTTTCCTAAAAGGCCTGATAAAGGAACCCTGATAGGCATGTTTATTCTCACTGGATGTTTCTGAAGCAAAGAACAAAGAGACAAGAAAAGGAGGAGAGGAGCTGAACTCTGAAAAGCTTTCTACCAAGAAAATGGCAGCAGCAATAAATCAAAATCAGATGAGGAAAAGTTACCATCCATCAGGGCAAACCATCCAGAAGGCGTGCTTACTCCAGAGAGCAGCAACGCACATCACATTTTCTAGAATTTTCTCATGTAGGATGGAAAGATAAAACAAGAGTTACTTACTGTTTGGGTCTACATTTTCACAGAGTTCTGTCTTTGCCTCACCGTTGGGCCTGTCACTGGGTTTATGTGACAGCCTTGATGACATGGTGGCTGCTGTGACTACGGCCTTGAAACTTCGCTTCCGTTTTTGGACGTTGAGTTCAGGGTGGAAAATGATGATGTACACTTTCGGCATGTATAGCATCCCCAACGCCACTGATGCACTTAGGTTCATGGAGATTGTAAGCGTGGTAGTTTGTATATAGAGCTAGGAGACACAACACACAAGGCACTATTACAAATACAATGGCCACAGAGGGGGCATGAAAACTTAAAGCAGTGTCATTAATTGATGATGGCTAGGAGAAAACCAGCAATTCCAATGACCTTCTGCTAAAAAGGAAAACAATTGGCTATATATCTATTTCAGAGCTTAAGCTTAAAACTTTGGGTAAAACCTTATGCATAGAGAGATCTTCTAGCCTGATGTTCAGAGTACAATTTTTATCAGATTTAAATTACACTTAGTGACAATGATAGATACAAAAACATGAATTATAGTAAATCATAATAATCTGTAATTGTGAGTAAAGTTGCTTATTTTTTTAAACTCCCAAACAAAAAGTTAATTATATGATTTTTCTCTTCAGAGTTTTTGAGATGTTATTTGAAAATTACTTCCATCCATAAGTGCTTCTATTGTATGTTTTTTTTTTTTTTGGTAACACAGTATACCTTACCCAAGTCTATAGATTAGTGATCTAATTTCCTAGAAAAGTAAGACATTTTGGCTTCTATGTATTTTTTAAAACATAAAAGTCAAGTCACCAGTATATAGTGATGATTTTTGACTCTGTTTACATTGGGAAATTGTTAAGTGATTGATAATACCTCATTCTGTCATTATGTAATTTATAGTTTGGATGGTAACATACTCTCATCACCATAGCTTTGAGTTTTCTGGGGTATTCAGCCAGATTAAGAAATCATTTCCTGTCCAATGTATAGAACATTGTATTGGTAAAATGGTAAAGGGTATGTGGATTCATGCAATCTGTAAGGTAGAGCCACAGACATCATGCATATCTATGATTATGATGTATCCTCCTATAACCTAGAGGAACTTAGAAATCAGATACGTCTAGTATATTCACAGATTCTAAAGATTGGGCTAGACTGGGCAATTGCCTTTTGCTTCATTGCAGTCCTTAGGTTTAATCCAACTGTGGTGGTCCACAATTCCTACCTTCTTGTTAGACTCCACTAGGAACCTATATGTTTCTACATGGACTGTACCAGACTACCTTTCCAGATGAATTTCCTACCATTCCCCCAACTCTCTGAGTTCTACTTTTCTGATGATTCATCCTTGTTGACTGTCCTTCAAATCTTGCATAGACTTTATTCATTCAACCATGGAATTTTTTCATGACTTCTTTGTATTTAAGTTTGTTTGCTTCTACCTGGCATGTTTCTCCTTTGCTTCTTAAGTCATTTTCTCTGGGATGTTCTCACCCAACATCTCTTTACTAACACATCTCCAAGGACAGTTTCCTGTACAGAAATCAGTACTGAGTTATAATTTTATTTTTACTTCTTTGATTTTAGACTGTCCCCATCTCAACTATAGGTTCTGCAAAGTTAGATCCTTTCTAGAGGCATTATTCTGGACCTAATACACAAGTGTAGGATACTACATAGATATATGATGGCCAGAATAACTGGATTAGCAGCTCTTTTCTATCTATACTTCAGGTGTCACATATTCATTCTTTAAAAGTATAAATATTTCCATTAGACCTAAGCCAAATTTTGGTATTTCTGATCAAAATACCATGAGATCTTTCCATCTTGGCTTAGTATGCTCAAAGCCTTGGGTTCCATCTCTGGAAATAAAAAGGTTAAATAGAAAATATGGCAGCATATAGATGAGAAGGATCAGGCTCGACCTTTCCTACATATATACAAGTCTGCAGAGATCAAGATGAGATTTTAGAGAATGAGCCAAATTGTTGACACCGTAGCATAGAACGTATGCTTTTAAGCTTCAAGCTTGCATTTTGATATCATATTTAATACTTGCTTTTAGCAACATAATTCACAACACTTTTAATATGTTGGTCTTTAGTTCACATGATGTTTATCATGTAATGCACTATCCTTTTTAACCTTGAATAGTTAATACCACTTTCTTATGATGAGCTAATGAATTTAGTCAAATAAATGAGTTAGTAACCATGGATCATCCCTTTCAAGAGAGACAAAGAGCCCATATACAAGTAGCCCAAATTCTTCTCATACTGCTTCTCCTTTTAGCCTAATCCTGTGATGGCTAATTGAGATTCTGCCTTAAAATTTCCACATTAATGCATGTATCATCAATCTAAACAAATTTCCAGAGCACAGCTTCAGCTGCTGGGTTGGAGGATTTCCTCACGTTTACAAATGGAGAACAAAGCAAGCCAAGGCTTGTAAAATTGTTTTCAGCAGTTGTCCTGAAGATTCATATATGACATACATAACACCCATTGGTCTATGTATGCTCTTGATCTTTCTATTTTACTAATTCTAAGGTGAAGATAGTAGCAACTCCTACCTCATCAGGTGGAGATCAAGATAATGGAGGAGCAAAGAACTCAGCAGGAATGCAGAAAGGAATGAGCTCCTGGAATCTTTGCTGCTAATCCTTACCTCCTGCCATTTTAATTTGCAGTGAAAGGGATTTTCGGAAAACACTTACTCTTTAGCCACTTTCAGATATTTTTCAACATAAGGATATATGTAATGTTTAGGTTTGAATGTCTACAAGAGTCCATGCTATTCCTGCTTAAGCAGATGGAAAGATAGCAGAAAACATGTGTGATTACAATGCACACATTTAGAGATAACTCAATGTCAGGCAAAGCTCAGCTATATGTACTCCATGCATCCTCCCTGCTAGTTCTATTAGTACAGTAAGATGTGGGGGCATATCATGCGATGTCTTCACTACTCCAGAAGTTAGCATAGCACTATCAGTTGACTTCCTATCTTTGGTATGTTAAGAATTTAAAACTTCAGTGTTCAATGTGTCTTTAGTGGAAGCTCAGTATCTCCCACTGATCACACCAAAATGCCATTTTAACCAAAGCTTTGCATTTCTCCAGAAAAAGAAGAAAATTGCCATACAATCGAAATACTGTTTGCTTGACACAAATTAGTTTCTGTACTCATGAGCTATTGAGGCCCCACCGGCCTCCTGCTGAAAAAAAATCTGGAAAAAAATCTACTCAACCCAGATAAGGCACCAAGGAGAGTTCAGAGAAAAAAGACTTACCAAGTGTACCTTGGTAAGTTAGGAAGCGTTTTGGAACTACCTGTAAGAATCACCCCTGAAAAATTTATTCAAATGTGAGAGATAACTGCAGACCCTGCCCAGCTTCCTGTCCCTGCTTGCAACTCCACCTAAGGGAGGATCCTTGTCCCCAGCAATAGCCTTGAGAATGGCCCTTATAAAACTTTTAACTTTCTGAGTTTCCTAGGCCTCTTCAGATTCTGTATCTTCCAGAATCTTACAGCAACTTTCCCAACCAGGTGGAGCGAATGTTTCAATTTCCAAGAGACAGTTCTATCACATAAGAAAGTTGCCAGATGCTTTGTTAAAGTTTTAGAGTCAGTTTGGTTGAAGACAAGCTCAGGATGTTTCCAAGCAAGCTGTGAATAGCTGCTAAGCTAAGCAGACTTGCAGTTATGGGAATTATGATATTCTTAATATGTCTCACAAACATTAAGAGATTAGAGGAAACAGGACTTAGAGAAAGAGGAAAGACCAAAGCCATTGAGAAAAATTTATGATTTGGAGATTCATCAAAGTGGTTTCATTATCACTGCTATTGTCTTCAATAATAATTATAAAACAAGCTGCAATATATTTGTACATGTGAGTCTTCATTAATAGCACTCTATTAGAATAGGGTTTGAAGCAATTTGCTGATGTCAAACCCCTGATGTAGGAGACACACTGTAACTATGTGCTGTGTATTCACTGTTCTGTTTCTTAGGTCCACTGTTTGTGAGGCGGCTTTTTCAATACCTCATCAAGAAAACCGTTTCACTGAGACACTGCTGTGTGTCTGCTCTGGCTCAGGTGCTAGGTTTCAAGCATGACAGACACATGTTCTGCTATCAGGAGCTGGATGATACAAGCAGAAGCAAAGCAATCAGGATATGCACATAACAAAATTTGTAATAGGCCCTGCTAAGAAGCTTCTTTATTAGTCAGTGGTTTTCACAGAACACAGAGGGGAATCAACGGAACAAGACCCCCTGAAAGGTCTTCAAAATCCCTAAAATTTCTTTGCCCAGCAAAAGGCAGGAATCAGTCTGGGAGAACTATGCCCAAATTCCCAAATATTGTTTATAAATTTTTATTTACATTTAAAAGGGGATATTCTATTGGTATGGATTTTGGTTTATCAATACAAATTTAAAGTCAATTTTTATATGTATATTTCTGCTCTTGATTAAAGTATTGTGCTTGGGAAGCTCATTTAAAAATGCAATGTATAATTAAGAAATACAAGTTAATGATAGTCAAGCTTATAGTCATGTTAGTTAGGTTTTCTAGATGTATAGAGATATATTTTAGTTAGATAGATAATTTTCAAACTTTCAAAGATGTCAGTAATATGTCATTTAAAATGTTTTAAAGAACTTAGACTTTTCATGATAATGAGACACATCTACTCCTGGCAGTACCCATTTACTTCAAGAGGATGATGGGCATCAAAGGGGTTCCTTATGGGTTCTGTTGGGCAAGAAACTGCTCTTTCCTGGACTGTTTGATGTTGTGCTGTATGAACTGGACATGCAGGACACAGAAAAATGACTGTTGAATTTGCCTAAAAGTGAGGCAGTCTGTCAGGGTTCTTGCTTCATGAAATAGTCTGCCAGAAATTCTGTAGCATACAGAAGAAAGTGACTGACAAACTGCTAATATAGGTGGAATTGTCTTTCAAATTTCATGCTTCATGGGAAAGTCTGCCAAATACTATGGGCCTATAGGCTAAAGATGAATGCTGAAACATTGTAGAACTTTGGGTGACTGTCCAGGCAGCAAGATTTCTCTGTCAATTCTAGAGCTTTGGAAGTTGCTTACAATGCATTTCCTGTTAACTTAGGTAACAGTATATACTTCTGGGGTCTTTGATGGAGATGAAGAATAGATTGTTATAGTTTTCCTTAGTTATGATAAAAGATAAAGTAGAAGTAAATGATGTAGCTATAATTCTTGCTTGATAACTGTTTTGTTGTTTTTAATCTTGCTATGTTAAAGTTAAAATCTTTCTTTTTATTTAGACAGAAAAGGGGAGGGAATTCCAAGTAGATAGAGGAGTCAGGAGACAGACACTGGAACTTTACCCAGTAAGCCATAGCCACATGGTGATATACAGAATAATAGAAATGGGTTACTTTAAAACATAAGAGCTAGCTAGAAATATGCATAAGCTAATAGGATAAGCAGTGTTTCAATAAATACAGTTTCTGTGATTATTTCGGTTTTGGGCAGCTGGAAATGAATGAGCAGCCTCTGTCAACAGATTGGTGCTCACCGTCTGGGGCATGAATCCACACAAGACCTTAAAAAAACGTTTAAAAAGAAAAGTACTCCTAGACCCTAGACCCACAAAAATGAGAGCCAAGCATAGCTGCTTAGTAGTCACATTTTTTTAGATAGTCTTTGTCGGCAGCATCTTTCTGATATAGCATTAGCAGAAAACACCATGCAGTTAAGAAACAGTAGCTTCCTGGTTCATGTTACCAGCAGGAACACTGGATCTTTAAGGAGGAAGAACACTTAAATGGGGTTTCAATGTTAGCAACATGCTAGTAGTTGCTTAATGGCCACATAGACCTGCTGTGACTCTGGAACTGGGGCAGTGTGCATTGCTCTCAGAGCTGGCAAACATACTTCTGCCACATTGGACTGAGCAGCATCAACAGACAGGACCAGAGAGTTGATCCTAACCATGTCCACTTAGCATTTTTTTTTAAAAAAAAACGCTCTCCTGATCAGAAAATAATTACAGATAGGCAATAAAGACAGATTTAGTTGAAAAAGACCTCTAAATGGGTCATAGTGTTGGGTATATGTATGTAGACTTGGGAGAGAGAAGAAAAAGAGTATAGACAGTTATAAAAAACTAGTTTTAATAAAATAAAGCAAAGTCTTTAAAGAGATAGAATACAGTCAGAGATTGAAGGAGTAAAGGAAAATATGCCACGTAAGGATAGAATAGACACAAAGAGTATGGATTGTGTATATTATTGTGTTTTCTTTGAATTTTTTGACTTTAGAGAAATATTTGATTCTAGGGGCTGCTAAGCTAAACCAACATATATATTTTAAAGATATTTTGACTTTAAAATTTGGGTCTAAGGATATGTTTCTTTGGAAAGGAGGTTCTTCTTTTGATTCTACAGAGGATGAGAATCTTTGGATTCATTCCAAACTAATGTGGTTTGATGGACCAAGAACCTCTGAAAAAAATCTCTGATAGGAATGGAATTTTCTCTAAGTTCTACATTCAGCCTCAAGACTGCTGGTTGGGATGACTAAGTCTCACAGGATATTTTAATCAGGACTTGACCATAATTCTAAATTTTCTTTAGGTCCCCATGAGATTACGAGAACCCGAAATCAGGAGGAAGTAGCCTAGAAATCTACACCCACATTCCAAAATAATGGATTATAGATGTTTGTTTTTGTTTAGAGTATTGGCTACAAGTTGTTATAAATAATGGTCAGGAAAAAAGCTAAACAAAGGATATTGGATTCAGAGTTCTTGTTTGGAAATGAAAAAAAAAATGAGGCAATGATCTTATGCCCTGTAAATATTTGCCACTTGTATTAGTTTAATAAAACACTGATTGACCAGTAGCCAGGCAGGAAGTATAGGCAGGATGTCCAGAATAGGAGAATTCTGGGAAGAGGAAAGGCTCAGTCTGCAGTTGTCACCCAGATGCAGAGGATGCAAGATGAGAATGCCTCACCTATAAAAAGGTACCAAGCCATGTGGCTAACACAGACAAGAATTTTTGGTTAATGTAAGATGCAAGAGTTAATAAGAAGCCTGAACTAATTGGCTGACAAGTTTATAATTAATGTAGGCCTCTGTGTGTTTCATTGGGACTGAACAGCTGTGGGACTGGGCAGGATAGAAACTTCTGTTAACACTTGTTGGCAGAGAGGCAGAGAGAGGAGAACTCTGGGAAGAAGACATGAAACAAATCAGCCATACAGTACAGAGGAGAGGTAACTGAACTATGTGGTTGAATGCAAATTAATAAAAAGAGGCTAATTTAAGTTATAAGAGATAGTTGGAAAAATCCTAAGCTGAGGGCAAGCTTTCATAATTAATATTAAGTCTCTGTGTCATGATTTGTGGGTTGATTGTCTAAGATAGTTTAACAAGAAAGCTTATTAAAAAGTCCCACCTAGCTGAACCAAGCTGTAGGGGGATTACATAAAAGGTGTTCACAGGTGCCTGTTTCAGATATCCACAGCTACTGTCTTCCACAGCCTCAATGTTACCTACAAATACTCACCTCCTGGCATCCATTTCCACAAGAAAAGTTCAAGTTATTTTTACTGAGATAAAGCATCACATTGGTTGGATTGTTTATACATTTATCAGGCATTTCCTAAACTAAATTCATTATCTATGCATTTATAAACTGTTTGAATTCTCTCTCCTTTCTCTCTGTTTCTTTCCCTCTCTCTCATGTGCACGTGGGGGGGTATGTCTGGGTGGGTGTGAGTGTGATTGATGATGTCAGTGGTTACACAATCTTTCCATTTTTCCTGTGGCTTACAAGGTACACTATTGCCACCATAGGCAATTCTTTAAGAATACATATGCCATTTTTAGGCAGGACTGATTAGATACTCAACAAAATGCCTGTCACTGAGTATGAATTCATTAAAAACGATTCTGATTAATGGAAAGTTTCTACATTTGATTCAGTAATTCAGTAAAAAAATTTCTTCAGCATCCAGCATTGTTCCCTTCATTCCTAGCCCATATTTTCCATTATGAGTGTGTCTCAGTGGTCTTATTACTAGTGTGAAGATTGCAATAGCTGTCGTAAGACTGTTGCTAGGTCCAAACGATATGAAAAGGATATAAAATAGTGCCAAGCAGGTAATGAGCACTTGATAAGAATGTTAGTATCACAGTCTGATTTATTGTCTGATACATTAAATGACCTGCTTTCTGCCTGTTCTGTTTTCATACTTTCTTAATACAGCTTGAAAGAATCCCGTGAATAACAGCTTGTTTTGAGAGGACTGTATTAAATTTACTTCTAGCTTGTTTGGAAGTTTACTCAAATCCCTATTTCTTCTGTCATTGACTATTTTGTAAAAAATAGTCAATTTTGTCTGTTCCCAGGTGTCGGCTGAGAATTGGGATGAAAGAGCCTTATGGGAGTCTTCAGGGGGCTGGAGGAGCTTCAAATGCTTCTCCCGGCTGAGTGTGTGTGATAGAAATGAAAATGCTCCTTGATGCTGTCCCTGTGAAGATGATGCACCATTACCTGGCAGATATTTGAAATATTCATGGGGCTAAATTGAAATAAAAGTTCTTAGCAGTCAAAACAGGGTTTTTTTTAAGTCTTTAATGCTTGTACCACTGACGCCAAGTGAAAGTGGCTATACATTCAGAAACAAATGACGCCATACCACAGGAATGGGGACAAACTGCTCACAGGTAGCTTCTCTTGTCAGTCCCAAGCTTTGACACACTGACTTCCTTACATGTGAAGTAGCACCTGGTTATAGAAGGCTCTAGAATATAATAAGGAAAAGATCTTTATAAAAACTGTGTAAGGTTTTTTTGTTTGTTTCGCTTTTTACTTTTGGTTTTTTTTTTTGTTTTGTTTTGCTTTGTTTTTGGAGACAGGATTTCTTTTTGTAGCTTTGGCTGTCCTGGAACTCACTCTGTAGACCAAGCTTGCTTCAAACTCAGAGATCCACCTGCCACTGTCTCCCACTTGCTGGGATTAAAGGTGTGGAAGCATGTTTCTTTAAAGAAAGGAAGGTGTTTGTTGTTAGAACTGATCATAGCTCTTGGTTTTCAGGGGTCTGTAGGAGAGCCGCTTCAGCTTGAGCAAGCAAGAAAGTTAAGGTTTCAACCCATGTGTGCTGCTAGAGGGCCTGATGTAAACTCTGTCTCCTTCTGCTGGCCTATGGAAACTGTTCTCAACAGTTGAGAAGAATGAAGGAAATCGCATTAAAAGTATTCACACAGTGGGTGGCATGGAGTAGTTGCCTGGGAAATATAAGTGGCATTTATAGAAGAGATAGTCTTATAACCTGCAAGATTTTCTTCTGCTTTAACTTTCTAACTTCCTCCAAGTATATTTAAGCAGAGCTGTTGTAGAAAGTCTAGAATAGGCATAGGGTTATTGGATTGATCACCTGGCAAGTCCTGGCTTCACCTTTGTTTTACTCTTTTCCTTTGTTATCTTGGAGCAGCAGACATGATGCTTAGTCAATATAAAATTCCTTTACCTATATGGCAGCTGCAAATCGGTTGCTGAAGCAGGAGGCCAATGGTTTTGCTCACGTTAGAATTACATATGTGCCTGTGCTTTTCTCTCTTGACCAGAAACATGATGCTGGCTCTTCTCCCACAAAGGAAAACCAAAGATGCCCTTCTTCCATAAGGCTATATCCTGGGGAAAGTTTCTTGTTGCTCTTGCCAGGCTATTCTTCTCCTCTAAGACTGACTCAAGACCAACTCCTAGAAAAGCTACTTCTGACTATGCTGTACATGGACAAGCCCAGCCTGCATGCACATACATAGAAACACACATACACATGTGCATACAACCTTACATACATACTTGCCTACAAACATGAACACATAAATATAAATGTACACATGTGTACACATAGGCACCAAATGCATATAATACACACTGTGAGAATATATATGTACATGTTAACACGTGAACATATACAGGCAGGCTCATGTATGATCAAATATGTACTCATTCACTCATGCACAAACATATACATAAGCATACACTCATTTTAATAGAGTTACCAAAATTGCCAAAGAAATGTACACAAATGCATGCAAATACTCATATACACATACATATCTTTATTCATAAATACACAATATAAGCACATGAACACATGAATGGTCAAATATATTACTGAAAATTATACACATACATATATTCATATAGATACATACATGTCTTCATACACATGAACAAAACAAACATAAATATACAAACACTAACTTACACACAAATATACACATAGACACACATACTCAAAAGCACAAACATACATATGCACATATACCCAAATGCATGGATACACATAAAGGCACATTCACAAATAATATGCATGCATGCAAGCACATTCACATACTTACATACATATATATGCACTCAAACACACATAAACACATATATATGCACACAGACAAACATATACATAAACACATTTGAATACAAGAAGCATGCACACATATGCATATATCCACACATACACACAAATGTATATACACATATGTAGATACATGTATACACATGTATACCCTTATGCATAATACTTGTAAGCACTCTTGTGACACACTTGAGCATACACATGCACAGGCAGAGAAACATAAACTCCAGCATACTCCTAGACATACACTTGTGTACACAGAATTTCTCATCTTTATCAGAGTCCTCTCAGCTTTGATTTTAAAACATGTTCAACTTCTAATGTGAAATAGCAGTGTCATTCTTTTATGTATCCAATACTGCCGTGTTGTGCTGCTGAAAAGGTTATTTACCCCTCCTGCTGTCTTGAGAGCACAAAATGTTAGGTCTCTGCCTGGCAGTGATTTAACATACAAAGGGCACAGCATTTCCCCCACCATACGCCTGAAGAGACACACTTCTGTCAGATTTCATCAGTTCCCTTTCACTCTCAAGCCACATTCACCCAGACAGAACCTAACAGCCTTTTCTGCAGGAGGCTACATCCCATTCTGCCTTATGATGCAAAAAGTCTGGTTTCTTTCTCATTGGGAAATACCTTGGGGGTGATACAAAGAAGTGCTGTGTTACCCTGTAAGGCAACCACTGGGTTGTGAAAACACAGAATCTGAGCTTAGTATATTCACTTTCTAAAGACAAAGGGAGCTGCTCCATTTTCATAAGAGCAAAGGAGGCCAAGCTGGCTGAGATTCAGTGTCATCATTAGAGTTCTAAGAAAAATAAAACAAAACAAGAATCAGATGAAAATACTGAAGTCATTAAAAGGGTTAAAGATCAAGTTCCCTTAGTATTCCTCATGCATATTTTATGTGTTTAAAACTGGAAATGTACAGTTCTTACACAATTAAACTCAGGAAAATCACTGCAAGAAGTCACTATGAGACGCTCATAGAAACAAATTGTATTCTAATCTCGCTGTCCTCAAAGCCAGTGGCAATGGCTTTCAGTTAAACTTGCAAAGTTTTGGTCATTGATCACCCCAGGTTTTTTTTTCTTTTTTTCTACTTCATTAGTAACACCCTTCATTTTTTGTTGATAATTCTGCATTGCTTTTGTGCATCTTCCTCCTCTCCTCAACTTCTATATTGCATAAGCATCTCCATGCCATGTGAATACTGGTGCTGTCCAAAGAGGTGACATTCTTGTAGATGGAGCTAGAAGCCCTGACTATTTGGAGTAGGAGGTGTGATATTCCAAATAGTCAGGGCTTCTAGCTCGATCTACAAGAAAATCAATGATATTAACAACTTTCACTCAGCTTTTCTGAGTTGCTCTTTTGAGATGCCAGTGTGTTCTAATGAGTCACATTTCCATCAAAGTCTGCAGCTATGGGATAGTTTGGGTCTCCAAAGAAGCTGTCTGGGAAATTTCAAATAAAGATTCATGCCGTAGGTGTCTCTAAATGTATTTATGGTCTCTCTAAGATATGACAGAGACCAGTCACCCATGCCACCCAAAGATGGATTTGATCTTGCCTTCCCAAGACTCTTTTACCTTTTCCTTTTATTTGAATTGATAGAACATGCAGATGTTTTCCCCAATATAATATTTTTATTGATTATTTGGGAATTTCGCATCATGTACCCTGATCACACTCACTTCGCAGTCCTACCAGACCTGCTCCTGGACCCCACCATTGTGACCTCTGCACCCTCCTCCAAAGAAGAAGAATGAGAAAAGAAAACCAAATCCAATTTGTGCTGACCATATACTCACTGGAGCATGAACAAACTCTTAGTGATCAGCCTCGTAAGGAAAACTGAGTTTGGGCCAGGGAGTGGTGTCGCACGCCTTTACTCCCAGCACTTGGGAGGCAGAGGCAGGCAGATCTCTGTGAGTTCGAGACAAGCCTGGTCTACAAGAACTAGTTCCAAGACTGGCTCCAAAGCAACACAGAGAAACCCTGTCTAAAAAAAAAGAAAAGAAAAGAAAAGAAAGAAAGAAAGAAAACTGAGTTCTTCCCCAGACATGCTCCCTTACCAGAAGCCGTCAGTTATGGCGAGCTACACTTCAGCATCCTTATCACATTTTTTGAGAGTTCTCATCAATGGCTTTCTGCCTAAGCTGTTACTTTTTCAGGGTAAAGATTATCACAGAAACCTTCTATGTCCCTCCTCAACTGTGAGCCTGCAGTCGTATCATTGCAAAAATAGATTCCTTGTAATTTACAGTCAGAGGGAGCATGGATCATGGGCTTCCATATGGTTTCTGGTGACAGCAAAGACCATGGACATTCTCATGGCCTCCGGCATCAGCACATGCCATGAACCACAGCATGGTCTCTGGGAGCAGTACTGGTTGAGGACATCAACCTGGCCTCTGAGGCAACACAGACTAGACATGTATGCAGTCACCTGAGGTCATGTTAATATCTGTGATCCATGCTGCTACCCAAATCATATAATCTTAAAAGGCCACTGTTTTCTTACTACTTAATCTGAAGGCCTGAGGTCTGGGTGTTTTTGGTCAAGTCTTGAATCTTCCTTTTACTTTCCTAGACTCCTGTTTATTTCAAAGGTTTGTTTATTTAAATATTCATTGTAGCTGTTAGGTTTGTGATGTGGGATGTCCTTCTGTATATGTGTTGCTTTTATTGATTAATGAATAAAGCTGTTTTGGCCAATGACTTAGCATAGTAAAGTAAGGGGGAAATCCGAATAGAAATATAGAGAAAAAGTAGGTGGAGTCAGGGAGAGGCCATGTAGCTACCGAAAGAGAAGGACACCAGAACCTTACCAGTAGGCCACAGCCTTGTGGTAATACAC
>JAQHUG010000007.1:8869346-8884278 GCA_028555095.1 Dicrostonyx torquatus | reverse complement strand
ACGGTCTATGGGAACCAGCAGAATGGAGAACACTTGTCGCTACAGGTTTGTTCATTTATTGTCAACTTGGTACAAGCCAGAAACTTCAACTGTGAAAATGCCTATATAAGATTATAGGCAAGTCTGTAGAAAGTTTGGGATGTTTCCTTGATTAATGATTGACGTGGATAGGACCAGCCCATTGTAGGTGGTGCCATCTCTGGAAAGGTTGTTATGAGGTGTCTAAGAAATAAACTGAGCAAGCCATGAGAAATAAGCCAGTAAGCAAGCTTCTTCCATGTTCCCTATTTTAGTCCTGCCTCTAGGTGCATGATTTGAGTTATGGTTGACTCCCCTTCATAGACTCTAGTCTATAAGATGAAGTAAACCCTTTCCTCCCAAAGTTGTGTTTGGTCATGGTATTTTATAACAGCAATAGAAACCTTAACTTATTTGCATATGTGTATGTGAGAGTATATGTACAAATACTTGTGCTATGTGCACAAAGGACAGAAGAACATGTTCAGTGTTCTCCTCTAATGCTCTTAGCCTTTACCTTTTGAAGTAGGAATTCTCCTGGAACCCAGAACTTGTGTTTTCTCAACTAGTCAGTGAGGCAACCAGACCAAGTGAGCTTCTTGTTTTAGTTCAACTTGGAATTGGAGTTACAGTTCTGAACTGGATGCCCTGCTTATCCATGGGCTCTCTCATGTAAACTCTAGTCATCAGGATGTTGCATCAAGCACTGTTGCCCACTGAGTCTCCTCTGCAGGTCTCTCCTAGACCACTTGAAGAATCTTTGAGGCAGAACTTTCTTCAAGTCTTGTTCACTTTAGAAACCATAGGACTGAGAACCATAACGTCTCTCCTGCAATAGTTATTCAGTTTCTGTCATGTGTCAGATAAAGAAAAAAATCCTTAAGTATTTTTAGAGAATTCTCTTAGTTCCCTTTCTGCATTTTCTTCCTTTTTTCCAAGTCCCTTGAATGAGTCATATCCTGCCCATTATAGGCCCCTGCTTTCATTGGAGAGCTGTTCTGTCCTTCAGTCATCCTTGGTTGTAGTTCCTGTCCCTTGTCACACAGATTATTAGTCTTAATTTTCCTTGAAGCCAAGATGACTGTAAGCTGAGGAAAATTACTAGAAACATTATATAGCTTGTACCTTGCTTTTAGTTTCCTTGTGAACACAAGTGAGGATCAATGCTTTTTAGGAAAAGTCACTTATATGTGTTGTTACACTAATTCTTTTGAGGAGATTCAAAGTCTATGCACTCACTTTATCTAAGACTTTCCATGACTTCATTACCACTTTTTTTTCCTTGTGATTGTTTCTCCAAGCAACATATTCTCTTTAGTCATAGGATACAATACAACCAGCCATTGTCATTGTATTTATGTATTCATTTGTCTCTTCTATCTTTTCACTATGATTTCAGATTCATTATACCAGGGGTAGAGCTATCAATGAGGAAACCTTAAGAAATATTTTTGGGAGAACTCTGTAAAGATCTCAATTTTTTTAAAAAAAAATTAGCAAGGAAGGGAGAGTTAAAAGAACCACAGTGAGTGAAAATGTTTCTTTTTATTATGGAAATGTATCTGTAGTAGTTTTGTCCCTAAATTGAATGTCCTTCAGGTATAGTAATTGCAAATCTATTTTTTTTCAGACATTCTGTGTTGAAAGTGAGCACGGAGCTGCATTCCCAGCGCCCAGCTCCTGGCCGCACGGCTAGCTTATTCCAAAATAACTACACAGAAATTATATTAATTAAAATACTACCTGGCCCATTATCTACAGCCCTTATTGGCTAACTCTTACATCTTGATTCAAAGCAGTTCTAATAGTCTTTAAGTCACCATGAGGTAGTGGGCTTACCAGGAAGATTCAGCATGTCTGACTGTGGAGGCTTCATGGCCGCTCTCCCTGCGCCTTCCCTATCCTAGAATTCTGTTCTGTCCTCTCTGCCTATCTAAGATTTTGCCCTATCAAAAGGCCAAGGCAGTTTCTTTATTAACAAATGAAAGCAACCCAAATACAGAAGGACCCTCCTCCACCAGTTCTCTGACCCATAGATAGTTTTTGGAAGCAAAGCTAAGATGAAAGTTGACATCTCTTGATTCAAAGATCATCCTACTACTGATGTCCACTTTCAACTGAAAAGCTGATTTAATAAGAGTAGGCTATACATCTGTTTAATTTTTCATCCTTCAAGATTGTAACTGCTAGTGCTGAGAAAAACAAACAACTCCTAAGTATTTCTTAAGGAGATGAAAGAAGATTCTTACCTTTTACAATGTGTATAAAGTGTGTGCTATATATAAATTCATGTTTTCTAGTACGTATATGAGCAAGTAGCTATGTAAGTCATATATAAAATGCAACAAATAGATGCAACATTTGACAGTTTGAAAGCAGAAACTGTTTGCCTGCAATAATGCATAAAGAGACGTTAAAAGAAGCCCTATCCCTGTGGGAGGAAAGGGCTAGTAATTTTCATTGTTATTATTATTATTATTATTATTATTGTTATAATTATTATTTACATGAATGTACGTATGACTATACGAGATTGAGACCCATGTCTGTGGGTGCCCATTGGCACTGGATGCCCTAAACTGAAGTTTTAAACAGCTGTGATCTGGTTAATGTGAGTGCTAAAACTAAACAATGAGTGTTCTTAACAGCTGAGTCGTCTCTTGAGCACCAAGATCTGATTCTTTGTCAAAAGATGAGGAAGACAAGTTTGTCTTCTAGGGAAAATGAGCCAAAGGATTATAAAAGAAGTTTATTTCTTGATGGTAATAAGAGCAGCAATCTTTGGTGTGGTCTCAGGCTTTGAAAAACACACCAGTGAAGGAGCTGAAGAGACAAGGTGAGCAGAAGAGAGAAACTTACCTTCTGGAGAAGATTAAGATGATGCAATATAGAAATGTTCCATAATCTAAAGCACTGACCATTGGAAAATCTGTGTGTGACTGTTTATTTAGGTGTCCTAGCTACAGGATATTTAATATCAAACCATCCCACCCTTGTCTTCAAATGCTGAGCAGCTGCACAAGCTTTGCCTACAAGAAGTGACTAGAGACAAGCTTTACTTGCTTTTTTGGTGAGCAAGAAGGTACTTATGTTTTTGCTGAGACTCATTATTCACACATGATACAGACATGAAGAGACTGTCCATATATTCACTCATGATAGCACATGAAGACATTGTCCATAGGTCTTGCAAGCTTGAATTCTAGATTCTGCTCTATAACTCAGTAGCTGTGAGAATTTGGAAAGGGCAATTCATGAACTTGTACTTGCCTGTGGACTATCTTGGTTTATCCTTTTGTTCTCCAATACTTGTTTGTTTTCTCAAGTTAACATTTATTCTCTTTTTTTGGTAACTTCCTAAAAGATAGTTGTTGAAGAGTGCCACACACACAGCTGTGTGACAATGAAGCCTCTGGTTCGAAGGACACAGGAAGAAAGGTCCCTGCCTTTCGCGGATAGGCCTCTGGCAGTTCCTTGGTAATTAGCTCAGGTCAAGAACTCAAATAGAAGATCGTGTTCTCACCACTGTCATAGATGGTTAGCTGCCTCTGCTATTCTATCTTATTTCCTGATAATGTTCTTCACTGTACTTGGCCAAGCACATAATCTTACCAGAGAACCCCTTGATGTTCCTGGAGATAATAATTCTGATTTTAACACTAAAATAGTGCTCGAGATGCCTTCAGTGTTTCAAGCCCTTCTGCAAATTCTGGTTGTAAGCAATAAGAAAAAAAGTGGGGGGACCTTATGGATGAGTTACAGCAAGAACTTTTCCTAGTAAAGACTGATGATTTGGGGAAAAACATAGATTAAAATCCAGACGTTGTTAAAAAGTCCCCATTCTGGAAATAAAGAAACTAGGAAAAAATTCCCTTACAAGATTAAGTATTTCAACACATAAGGTTCATGGGGTAGTTAAGTTAAATAGGGGAAATATGGTGGGAACCACCCACGAGTACAACTGAGTCACTAAATGACCTCACTCACAGGAAGACATGAGATGGCAGTCATCATAAGTTTGTAATATATGAGGGACAAAAGCAGAATTACTTAGCTCTACCATTTATGGACAGACTTGGTAGATCCCAACCCCGCTGGTACCTGCTGCATAAGAAAGTATAAACAAATATATTTCAACAGATGCAGAGAGTCACTAGAGGAGATAAAGAAGGGGTTAAGAAAAATAAGAAGGGCCATGATAGCAATTATGAAACAGAAACTTTCTGTTCCTAGATAAGATGTACCCACTTGCCTGAGATTTATGTTCCCAAGGACAAGAGTTCCCCTTCTAAGGATGTGTTATATCTAAAACCTACTCATCGCTGATGTGACTCAAAGAAGCTTTCATACTGTGCCAACTAACGATACATGACCTTATGGTTTGTTCTTTGAATACTATATAATGAAAACATGAATTCAGTAAAGTTGCAGCAGGTTCAAACCACTCTCTTGTGTGTTGGTGTGTCTGTCATTTGCCTAACTTGTGCCTTCCTGGTACCAAGGCCCTGATTCCCCACTCCCCTGAGCCGGTCCATGGACAGGATAGGTATTATAAACAATTATGCATGACTGACTGCTATAAAATTATTAACACTACACATGAGACACAGGTAGAAGCAAGGGGCTTTGTAATATGGATTGGATACTTTCAGGACTGAGGGCAGAAGATTCCTGAAGAAGTTAGTAAGACTGGCATCAAACAGCCCTCCTTGGAACTTACTTTTGCTGAAGACACTCATCTTATCTAAGGTTTCCTAGCCTGAGGCAGGTTGCAGCATCCATCCTGGGTCTTGCATAAACCCAACTTAACTCAGAGTATCTCTTAGAATCTTAATGCATATTGGAGTTTGAGTCAAAATAGGAGCTCCGAAATATATTTTATCATTCCCTTCCTAGTACTTATCTCTAAGACCAACTGAGCATGAGCAACAATCCCTGAGAGCAGGTGCTGAACACAGGCAGCCTACCTCATTCATTAGCCCACATGAACAGACTTCTTTTCATAATTTTCAGTGGGATCAAAATCTACCTTTTACCTAGTTGAATTCAGGTTTATACAAACAGAGGTGGTGCATGCATCTCCTTCTATCCCTATACTACAAATCACCATAGGACCATCCCCTGCCATGATGTAGTTCTCTCTTTTGGTTTTCTGTATGCTACACTATTCGAATGTTACACATCACAGCCGTTAACTCACTTTACTTCCATATACATTTCCTAGAGAAATGGATACTTTTGTATGCAACCATAATTACCAGTAGCACAGCTGAGAAATTCCACAGTAATTTCATATCTTCTACGATAGGACTCAAAGATGACTTCTTTTATTTGTTCTAAAATTACCTCTAAGGATTTTCCCCATGCTCCCAATTGAATAAAGATTGTATATCACATTTAATTGCATCTCTAGAGTCATCATTGAGAACAATTTTCATGCCTTTGATTTTCAATTTTTTTGATGATCAAGAAAAATACTTTATGGTGGATCAAAAATGAATTTTTAAAATTATTCTCTCTCTCTCTCTGTGTGTGTGTGTGTGTGTGTGTGTGTGTGTAGAGTGTGTATGTGCCCACAGAGGACAGAAAATTACATAGGATGTTCTGGAATTTGAGTCCATAGGTGGTTGTGATACTCTCAGGTGCTGAGAGCAAATCTCTGCTCTACTGGAAGAACAGCAGGCACTCTAAGTGCTGAACAATCCCTCCAGCTGCCTGAGTCTACTTTTTAAGATGATAGTTAAAAGTTGACTCACAGTAATTGTACATGTTTATGAAACCCTCGTCAGGGATCCAAGAGCTGTATAAAGCATGTTGTTATGCAATCAGGGTAACTAATATTTCAGTCTCTATGAACAAGTTTTATTTATCTTGTTGGGAATGTGCCTGTATCTTTCTTTTAGGACTTGTAAAAATAAAATCTATAATACATTTGCAGAATGTACCCAACTCTGTTGTAGACTGTCAAACCTTATAAGTTCTCTGAAACTGTCAATTTTATTTTTTCTCAGTGGTATTTTGTGTGTTTTTTCCCACAAATATGTCTATATTAAGGTGTTGTTCTTTGGAAGATTCTGAATTATGGCCAGTGTATCACCTTCTCTATTTGTTTATTGGCTCCTTGTTAAAATCAGGTCATATGTATTTGTCAGCAGCATTTCCTGGGTGGTACCTAAAGGCATCAAAGTCCACCAAGTCTGGAAGGACACAGTGGTAGGCTGACCACTGATTGACAATGCCCAAATTTGATCATCTGCTTAAGAAGGTAACAGTAAAGCTGTAATTTATCTTGTCCTATGAGACTAATTTAGGGGTGGTGATACTTTGAGACAAAACTTTTTACAATTTAAAGCCTATGTTTTTATTTAATGGTCTTTTAACATTTTTGCTTTTTAAATATATTTAGTTTTTATTTTCTCTTTAGTTTAGAAAATAAATATAATCGCTTCCCTTTATTTTATTCCCATCATAAAGTGTGTTATCTAGCCCTGATACCTAGCAAAATTATTGTAGTATTAGCAATATGTGTTCCTCTGAGGACACCTATGATGGGAGATCAAGATGGGAAGATAGATATCCTCATGCATAGGTTGTCAGTCCTCCTCATCATATTATCAATGCACACTCTGTTTTGGTCTCTGTAAGGTCTGATTACCATGGCACCAACCAGGTATTAATCCACTTTATTGTCTTATAAACCATGATACAATGTGCTGCACAGGCTTTCAATAAACATTAAACAAAAGCAGGCAGGTCGCTTGCATAATTGTATGTACTACTTTGGAGCAGACAAGCCTTCCAATAGCTGAGCATTTTCCTTTCAGATAGCATGTATTATACACTCTGTGAGGAGAATTAATATGTACTTGGATTTTGCTTTCTTTCTCTCTCTCTCTTTCTCTACTCCCCCACACCATATGTGTCTGTATATGTGTGTGTGTATGTTTGAGTGAGAGAGAGACAGAGAGAGACAGAGATGAGAGAGAGATAGGAGAGAGACACACCGAGAGAAGTCCTGTGTGATTATTTTAAATAATTTATTACAGTCAAAAATGTATCTTTAAGTGGGCATTGGGCTGCTTGCTTCTATCCAGCGTCTTCTTCTTGCTGCCTGTTCTTCACTTTTCATTTTAGTAAAGCATTTTTTTCTTCAAAATTATGTCCCTCAAGTAGTAAGGAAGCAACAATTTTTAATATTTTGACCATGCAAGAAGCTTCCAGAAATCAGCAAGCTGCAGTTGAAATGAGAGCAGGTGTTGAAGATATGAAGACAAAAATATGAGCATTTCAGAAATGAGAATATTTAGCTATTGGGTTGAAGAAGTCAAAATTGCTTTTATCATTCAGTGAATGGGTTTTCATAAAAGTTAAAATTCATTTGACAAACATGCAAAGACATACCAGGAATAGTGGTACATATCCCTAAATTACCATGAGGGTTGTGGGAACATTAGGAGTTTGAGGCTACAGAGCAAGACCTCATTTGAAAAACAGTGTTAGCAAATACCTTCTACACTGTGCTTCTGTCACTGTTAATGTTAGCCTTGTAAAACATGCTTGTGCTTTTCCCACCGTGTACCATTCCTATGAAAGCATAAATGCATGTGAACACAGAAGGAATAGGGGATTGTTGGAAGAGGTCAGACTTAAAATTGAATCCAGGTGAAATACAATTTAGGGACTGCAGAATGATTTCATTTGACATTTTCTGCTTTGTGGACCATGCTACAGACAATACTATGTTGTTTATTGCTATTTATGGCTTCTTTTCTTGACAAAAATAGGCCTTCCTGTAGAAGCAGCTATGCAGCTTTCTCCACAGATGGCATGCATTACTTGCTGTATAACATCTCAGGGTCTTTGAAAATTGACCGTGGGTTAGTGTCACACACCCTCCTGCTAAGAACTCTTGCTGGAGTTAGCTTTCATTAAATCTCACACATTGACCAATTTGGTAAGATAAGTTGAAGTGAACAGATATTATTTGACAGCTTCTTTGTGGTCAAAGAGAGATGTTATGGAATTAATCTTCATTTTCATGTTTTTATTCCCCAAATACTATTGGTCAAGTTTCAAACAACTATCTCCTTCCTCAAAGTTTTAGAATATTTCCCACTCAATAAGTATAATTTAAGGAGTAGCTGGGAAATTTCTTTCCTTTTGGTTGGCAGGGTTTTTTTTTGTTTTTGTTTTAGTTTTTGTGTTTGTTTGTTTTTGTTTTTTTTTAATGCTGGGGATAAAGTCCAGGACCTCACACATACTAGGCAAGTCCTCTACCACTGAGTAATGTTCTCTTCGTACATGGAACTCACTTAGATTCTCTAATCTCATTGGAAAGGCATAAAGCTTAATTAAGAAGATTTATTTTGACATCCTCCAATGCTTAACACTTTATACATGCATTTAAGCATTATACATTTATTATTTTTATGTGGATGAGAGTTTACCTGTATGTATGTGCACCAGGTGAGTACCTGGTACTCAGGAAGGTCAGAAAGCATGTCAGATCCTCTGTAACTGGAGCTACAGATGGTTGTTGACTGCCATGTAGGTGCTGGGAAACAAATTTGGGTCCTCTACAAGAACAGTGAATATTCTCAACCACTGATCCATCTTTCCAGTCACCACCTAAATTCTACAATGTGTTTATATAGTTATATACTCAAACTACTCTCACTTCAGCTAGGAGGAATTCCTTGAGATGTAGATGAAGTTGGGAATTATATTGATACACCATCGTGTTCATTTCCACAATTCACCCAGGCTAGGTCATGGTTCTACAAGTTGTGGTTCAGTACAAGGGAGACATAACCTAAAACTGTTTCTCCAAGATTAACTTAATTGAAGAGTGTTTCCTACAGTTCCAGCCTGGTTCCTTTACTGAGACAAGGGCTCCTACACTGATGAGGCTAGACTACCCCTAAGACTAAATTCCGACTTCACCTGCCTCACAGACGAAATTGGTTGTTCTCCCTGATATCATCATGAGAATTGACTAGTTTATGACTTAGTTTTCCCTCCCAGCCACAATTACAGTGCAAGGAGAATTTCTCTAAAGAGGACATAATTCATTATGAAAGCCAAGTTTCTTACATTAATGTCAATAGCAAAGCAGTGAACATTTGCTAAGTTTTTAGTTCACTGACAAAAGAAAAGAGGGCATCCGTATTCAAAACACGCGAGGTTTCTTACATTTTCTTCCTGTCTTTATTATCATTGAGTATTATTTATTTATCAGTAAAATGTAGGTTTTATAGCATTTTGGGTTTAGATTAACCTTCTTTCCATACCCTTCTCTCTTCCTTACATTTTTGCCAATCCTCTCTGCTTATTCCCATCCATCCCCAGTACTCCTCCTTTCATGTTCCTATGAGTTAGTTTCTATTATGCTTCTCATTCCTCTCCTAAAGGCCTTTCTGATTAGAGTCTCTCTCTACCTCAAGGGTCATAAACACCACACAAAACTCTTTCTCCTCTTCCAAGAAACATGCCCTAGCTTCTTTAATGATTCATTTTTCTTTGGATCGGTCTGAGTAAGCAGCAACACAAGCATCATTAATGAATCCTGTCCACATATTTATCATTTGTTTTCTATGGGGTGATGTCATTTCTTCTGCATTCACACAGGGGGATCTAGCATCATGATAACAAGACCCAAAATAATAAGTATTTCTTGAATATTTCCTTATTTTCCTATAGTTGCAATTGCTCGGTCACTTCTGTTTTGTTTTCATTTATCACAATAAAGTATACCAGAAGGTGGGAATTCTTGAATGTCACTGCACTGCAAGAGTGTTTTCAACTGTGTACCATTCTAGAACTCATGTTTGATGAGTTCTAGAAAGAGTTGCCACTTTACTAGGCAAAGCTTACCATTTCTCTGGCATTTCTAACTGGATTAATATTAGTTTATATAACAAAAATCAACAGATTTCCTCTCTAATTTCAAATGTCTTTGTATTTCACTTGAAGTAAATAATAAGTTTTGAGTATCCAAGTTGAAAAGTCAATGTGAACTCACAACATACCTCAGTATCTGGAAAATTAGGGACATGTTTGCCAGTTCCATCTTTTGGTGGATGGGGGATATCATCATATTTTTAATAGACCATCAAGAGGTTCCAATTATCTTATTTGTTTTTCTAGAACCACTTCTACACCCTCCATTTAATACTTCACGTTTCAAGTGATATCCCTGAAGTAGATGGTAATTTATACTTTTAGATGGAGCCATCTAGTACCTTGTCTCAGACATAAATGAATGTCAGTGTTCACAGAGCCGGTGTTTAACCTCCCTGTCAGCAGGTTCATAAAACATGACTTTCTTCTCTTCTGTCTACACCATGATTTTCTAGAAAATATATATTTAATTGCACATACCTATAAGCTCAGAATATATTCTAACACAATGATTTTAATTTATGTACATGATCAAAATAGTATCTAAGATACAGGTAAGTATCCATGCACTAGAGTCTCAGTAAACAGTCTCTTATATATCATATTATATCATACCACATCATACCATATCAATCTCAAGGTGAGACTTTAAATATATTCTATCTTTTAATACATTAAAATAAGGTTGTCATCTTCATACTGGTGATTGTCAAGTCCTGGTTCTTTTTGTAATATAAATATGGTTACATGATCATATAGCATGTTAATGGCAGAGCTCAGACTTGTCTTATGCACAGTTAATTAATAAATTATGTAAATGAGGCTGGGCAGAGAGCTCAGTAGCCAAAGTACTTGTTATGAATCCATGAGACTCTGATTAGAATCCCTAGAACCCATTTAAGCACCCAGATATGATGGCACATGCTTGTAATCTCATCATTAATGAGGCAGAGACTGAACAACCCCTGGTGTTCACTGGTCAATTTAGCTGACTCAGAGAGCTCCAATTTCTTGAGAGACCCTGACTCAAATAAAGACAGAAGAAATCATCTGATGATGACCCAAAGGCCATTAAACAGATACCAGAGCCTCCAATCACACATTAATATACACACAAAGTAAGAAATTATAATAGTAAATGCGGTTTTTAAAAAATGTTGCTGAATATCCAGAATAGCAAGGGAGAAACCTTTTCTTTAGTGTGAGAAGTTTCTAAAGTTAGAAGTCAGGTGATGCTTTGGGAAAATGGAGGTTTGTTTGTGAGCTCATTCTCACTACAGAGTCCTTGGTGTCTAAAAAACAGGTTTAGTAACAAATCTACACTGAGTTGGTAATAGGGGAGGTCTCACTCTTAGATTCCCAACCACTGAATATCATCCTTCATAGTGGTGTCCCTAAAGTTTAAAAGTACTTTCTCAAACCAAGAGGCCACTTCAAGGTCAGTCAGTACAATGGATTCACATAGTGTTCCCATCAAAAGATAGATATTTGAATATTTTGAATGTTAGAATAAAGGTGTTCTCAGAACAAGCAAGCTCTCTTTTTAATTGGTATTCATATAACTTATTCCATAACCATAACCATGCATAAATTCTCTGCTCATCCATCCAAAAGAAAAGGGGGTCATAATTCATTTTAACTTAGGTTTAGAGTTGAACCTCAGGCTAGATGTGATTACCTGGATGGCAATACTGTATGGTTAATAAGAGCACCACCACAGAATATAGTGTCAGTGTGTGGTGCTATTTGGCATTTGAGATACAGAGTGATCCCAAGAACAGTTTAATCACACTTGACTTTAATCTGGAGCAGAACTTTTGACTATCAGGGATATGAGATGCTGGGTGATTGATGTGTCTTTCCTTATCTATAACACAAAAATACTTGGTCCACCAATGAGGTTCTTATGTCCTATTATGCATAGAAGTGATTCAAGTCACATAAAACACAAATGGAAATTCATATCTAGTCTAATTTTTATTTTGATTGTCTGAAGTGAGACTAAAATTCTGTACTTTTAGTAATGTATACAATTTTATTTTAAAATTTTTAATTTTTCAGAGAAAAAAGAGGGGAAAAGGGAGGTGGAATATCTCGCTGTAAAGAAATAAAGAGAAAATTGAAAGAGGAGGACTATATGGGAAGATCAGGGCTGCAGAGAGACTATGGCAAGGCATAACTAAAGCTAAAGAATTGTAAAAAGTCCCATGGAAAACTGATACTACAGAAGCTTCCTAAAAGATGAGAGTTAAATGGAGTTATCATGTAATTCAGGACAAAATACCCCAGCTAGACGCCATATGCTACCCAATACAACCTCCAGTACCAGAAATGAGTTCTATAAGCATTTCCCACGCTCCCAAGAAGAACCTTCCAAGCTATTACCAATGTTGTTGGCTAATCTCTTTAACTTGACAGTAAGACCCTATTGTTGAAAACACCACATACTTAACATGGAGAAATTCAGCTGGCATTCAGCTAGAAGTTTCACCTCTAGTGATTAGCATTCATAGTATTGGAAGGTATTATACATGCTACCAAAGAGAAAGTAATCATCAGTCTCTCCAAACTATGAGCTCTGTAAGCTACAACAGAGAGCTGCCTGCAAGGAATGTGCAACTGGTACAATAGTGGTACAAAATCTGTGGAATAACCAATCACTTTTGGATGATATTAAGGACTACTCCATGAGATAGAACCTAAAGCTAACACTGGTCAGGTGAGCAAGAGCCTAAAACTAAACAGGTCATGGGCCTAGAGGAAATCCTGATACTATTTTCCTGCTAAAGGAATAAGCAGCAAAATGGCCATCACTAGACTCATAGATTAGTGCTCGCTAAATCCCTACCAGAGAAGCTTCTTCTTACATAGATGGTAATTGACATGGGACCACAACTAAACAATGTGCAGAGAGCGAGAGACTTTGAAGCACTGAGTTCTAAACAGAACATCTTCATCAGATCTCTCCCTCCAAGGCTCAGGGGTCTATGAGGAAGAGGAGATAGAGAAGGTATAAGAGTGAAAGGTGGTGGATGACTCCAAGGAAGCATTAATTTCTAGGCACATCCTCTTCTTTCCCTTAACTGTTTCTCCTTGCTCTTATGCTGCTGTTCATGCTGCCCTGAATGGATTGGAAACAAGAAAAGGAATAACCAATTCACTCTGCACAGGGTCCAGGCTCACACCCGTTACAGAGGCGACATGTTTTAACATGACCAGGGCTTCATTCTACACACCTGTGAACTGATGCCGTTGACCAAAGAAGAGGGGCAACAGCCAAACATACCGTAAGCCTGATTGCAAACCTTCAGCCTTATAGACAATCAATTTACAAAGCTAAGGATGATATAGACCTGGGCCTGAGAAATTCATTTGTTAGGTTTTGGAAGGTAACATTTAGCAATGAACAGAAGTGACTCATTAGAGAAACTAGAGATAGGTGGAATTTATTTATTTTAATTTCCAGTTTTGTCTCACATTTAGCCATAATCCTCATTTAGCCCTTTCCAATAAATCGAGAGGCAGGAAGAGGGATTTTGTTTTGATTTACTTTTGCTTGTCTGTAAGCTTGAAGGGTTGCAGTCAGTCTTAGGCTAGGCTTGAATATAGCCACTCTCCTTTGTTCAAGGATCAATTCACAGAGCTATAGGGTCAAGTGAGACAGTGGTTCAAAGTGGTCTTGCATACCTTTGTTGACTTCCAGTTACTTGGCATTTCCAGGTAAGAGAAAATGCTAGAGAAAGGCCAGATAAACAGCTAAGTTTCCATTATGAAGTTGTAGTCTTATGGCTAGCCAAACTGCAAAACACATGTGAGAAAATGTATAGAGTTATTTTTTTATTTGGACTGAATTTCATATAACTGCAATATGGTCATGTGTTAGCACTGACTTTATGAACCAGCACTGTGCATGGTATATTAATTCTAAACTATGTACAGAGAATATGTTTAAGATAGACCCTTCCCTGTACCCATAATGCCAGAAACCACAAAAACAAGCTTTCTGTCATGGGCATTATTCTTTTTCATGGTGTTTATATTATACCATGTATACATACATGATAACATTTAATTTATAAGCCAGCCATAGTGAGAGACTATCAGCAGTAACTAATAATAAAACAGAATGGCTGCAGCCATGCATTGTAATAAAATTCCCAGCATCACTGCTTTTATGCTTTGGAACTTTTATTGAGTAGCGAGCGTAAAGGTTACTGTGAGAACACAGCAAATCAGATCAATGAGACACCTTTGAATTGATTGATACACAAGTACTATATGAGTGTGAAAACTGGTCAAAGGAATAATACACATCCCAGGAAGACTAAGTGAGATGCCACAAAAATTCATCATACTGGCAAGAACACAGGCAATTTAAAATTTATGTAACATATTTTTGGAATTTTCCATGTAATATATTTGGACATTGCTTGATCATTGGTAATGGAAACTCTCTTGAGAGAAACACAGTTAAGAGTCTTTGTCTTACTTTAGCTTCATTGCCAAGATATCTGTCTGAAATGACTTCCATTTTGGAGATAAAACCCATAGAATGGATCAAGGGAATTGGCTCAGTTAGTATGGTGTCCCTTGAGCAAGCGTGAATACCACAATCCTTATAACAAAAAGTTTGATGATAAGTACTTGTAATCCTAAGACTGGGAAGGCAGAGATCAAACAGCTTAATAAGAAAGTTCCAGATTCCACTGATGGATTCTATTCCTATTTCTGTCTCTAAAAGCTCAGTGAATGGCTTCCGAGGCAGCCTCCAAGCAGATGTACACATGCACATGTATCCCGACGTACAAATGCATCCTCTTTGTCTCATTCTCTCTGTCTCCTCCCCCATCTCATTACCCAGGAGTGAGAACCAGAGTAAGAAGCCAGGAATGACAGTGTGCAAGTGTAATCTTAGCAGTGGGAAACAGAGCCAGGAGGTTCTTTGGGATTTGTTAGCTAGTGAGCATAGCTGAATCAGTGAGCTCTGGGTGGGAGCTGCCTCTAAAACAACATG
>JAQHUG010000007.1:8851928-8862814 GCA_028555095.1 Dicrostonyx torquatus | reverse complement strand
ATGATAAATGGGCTGAGAAAGAACTCAGAGAAATATCATCCTTCACAATAGCCACAAATAACTTGGAGTCAAAGTATCTTGGAGTAACTTTAACCAAACAAGTGGAAGACCTGTATGATAAGATCTTTGAATTTTTGAAGAAAAAAATTTCTTTCTTTTTCAATTGTCCTTGCTTGGGAATACCAGAGTAAACTTTTAAGTTATCACAATGCAGTTAGTTTTGTCAGATTCAATATTCTACCTCTTTATGAACTATATCAATGTCATATAGTATGGATGACTCTAAAGACAAGCTTGTAATATTTTATCTATGTAGCCTTTGCCAAGTTTTCCATGATAAATATAGCCCTTGACACATATCAATGTCCTTCATGATATTTTCATGTGAGCATTTAATAGAATGGGCGTGGAAGACTTACATATTTTTAGATATTTTTAGACTTAGATATGTGAAGTATATTTCTAAAGGTAATTTCAAAAGTCTGAGTAAAGAAAAGGGTCTGGATCCTAGTGTGTGTGCCCTGGAGGTGATATGTGATCTCTGTCACAGACTAAAGTGCTATCTATTTGTATCCTCTATGTATTTTAATATCCCTTTGGCATTTTGTCCTTCTGACCCATAGTTAGCATACAATGGGAGTTACCTATATGGATATTTGGTAACATTCTAGACAAGGCAAAGACCATAAGGTATGTACACATATAGAATTATACTGGAACTCCTTCATCTTTTCCCCCTCAAGACCATGTCAAGTTTCACAGTCTCAGTACAGCTTTCTACTTAATGACCTTTTTGCTGGCCCATCCTTGGTCTTTGGATGTGTGAGACTTTATATTTTTTTTACCTGTTTCTCAGAAAGTAGCCTTCTTTTAGTTAATCAGAGCCTCCTTTCTAAACTAACTCAACTGAGGGAGAAGGAATTATTGGAGAAACTATGAAACAGATGGTGTATTAGAAGATGATAAGTAAGGAGCTCAGGGCTTTCCAGTGTAGAAGCTGTGTAACCATAGGGAATCTAGAACTTGGTGCAAATACAGTGAAAATATTATGCAGGCTTTTTAGCATAGCGTTTCATCATTTTATTTAAATCCAAAACTATAATAGACACCATCTCTAGACTGTAGAGTGAAAAAAGAAAGTGGAAATCTGGTAGAAAGCTTACATGTAGCAAATAATGATAGCAGTTGACAGAGATACTGAGGGGATAGACCTGAGAGATGGGAAATGGAAATCCACAAGGTTTCTATATACTAGGGTTGAAGAAAGGAAGAAAGTCAAAGGCTTGAGTAAATAAACTTGCTATATAATTTTCTTCAACACCTCCTCACCCTGCCCTGTGTGTCATGTAACCTGAACTAGAATGAAATTTTCTATGTAACTGAGGGAGGCCTTGAACTTTTGATTCTCATGCCTCCACCTCCAGAGTGTTGGAATAAGAGGTGTATACACCAATGTTGGGTTTGTGTAGTTCTAGGGATTGAATCTAAGGATTTGGGTATGGTCAGAAAGTATTATACTAGCTGAAAGACTCACACAAACACAATTCTGTGTTCTACTTTTTAATTAGATTGGGCTTGAAGATAGTAGGAAATAGGTTAAAATTACTCAAGTCCACTCGAAATATCACCCACTTTCATGACTTTCATAAATATTGCTTATTATTTATTTAGCCCCATGAGATATTTCAGCTATTAAATTATTAGCCTACTAATATTCACAGTCACTTCATAATAATGGCTTCATAACCAAGCTAAA
The DNA here is from genome assembly GCA_028555095.1 of Dicrostonyx torquatus. NCBI lineage: Eukaryota > Metazoa > Chordata > Mammalia > Rodentia > Cricetidae > Dicrostonyx > Dicrostonyx torquatus. Next base: position 8,861,058 of record JAQHUG010000007.1, on the reverse strand, counting down.
AATAAAACGACACATATCTATTCCTGAATACTTCTATAGTCATGTGTTGTCTTTCTCACCATTGAGTGCATTTCAGGAAGTCACAAGGGATAAAAGGAAAGAAAGTCTCAATTCTTTCTCTTTGTGTAGTTTTGTCTTTATGTCATTAGCAACATTTAGACAGAGAGGATAAAAATATTTAAGTAGAAAATAGAAGACAGGAAGAAAATTTCTTAAAAGACAAGACAAAGCTAGACAGAGAAAGGCACAAGGTTCTCAGAAGAGGTCAGTTACCCAAGAGCCTGGGGTAGAAAAGTCTACTTTTGTGCAGATATCAAACAGTGTCTAAATTCAGATCAACCATACCTTTCAGAGAATGTGCTGTCCCTTATTCAAGCCATTCAAATGACATGCTGTAGATGTGTTAAGATTTGGCAAAAGCCAGAGTTTGGAGTGTAGGTTAAGATGTTCCCTTAGAGAAATGAATTCTGTCAAGGAATGTCTCTTTTTCTTTAGGTTATAGCTACAAAAATATGACTATAATTCAGTCAATGGGGCCAACAACTGTTGCTAATGGATTAAACCAAAGCAAGAATTTATGCTTTTAATCCCTAGGTCTCTTCCATTTGGTTCTATACCTGCTAGTTTACTCATAAGGAAAATGTCTGCCTAGGATGATATTAAGATTTCTTTTAATTAACTCTGTTTCATTAGACAAGAATATCAAAATAAGAAATCTTGCTGAAGTATTTCAAGTTCATGTCTTCAGGCTTCTTGTTGATAATGCATACATGAATCAAGTAAGCATGTACACACTGTAACATCATACATACACATATGCACACACATATACACACAAACCTTGTTTTCATATTTTCAAATGAGGGCTTGTGTTTTGTATTACCACATGTGTTTAGACTTAGTTTGTCTTTGGTGAACATTAAATAGGTGTAAAACCATTGACAAAATTGGACCACTTTTCTGTTTTCCCTAATGATCTTGGTATTATTTGGCTTACATCATTTTCAATGCAAAACTATTTTTGCTACTGGCTTAAAAAATCGGGTGATAATAAAGTGTGTGTGTGTTTGGTGCGGTTGCTCCTGTAACCAGGAGAGATGTGTGCAGCTAATGTGAATTCTCTAATAATTGCTAATTTCATATTTGTGCTCATAAATTAATATTTTTATAATTACAGTATAACATTATTGAGTCTTCAAATGGAAAATTTGAGTATTTAATTATAGGGCAAATTGTTTGTTTTTACATCTTTTCCTACATTATTTGGAGTTGAAGGCTTCCATCTAGATATCCACCTTAAAATAAAAAAGGACTTCATGTTATTTGGAAGACCATGATATTAACTGACATACACATTTCTCAAAACGTTGGTACAGATATACTCACTAGGAATTAATTGTAGCTATAACAAGCTACAGCTTTGTGGTGTGGAATAAAAATATGACATCTCAATTGAGCCAGTGACCTAGGCCAGAGCAGGCCTGAGGCAGTGGTGTGGGCAGTCTTTCTGTCTATGTGTTGCTTTTATTAGTTAATGAATAAAAGAAACTGGCTTGGCCTATAGCATGAGAGAAGGAAGGCAGAGTCAGAGAGAAGTCATGGAGACGCAGGACATATCCGATGCTGGGAACTTTACCTGTTAAGTCACAGCCACTTGGCAATATACAGATGAATAGAAATGGGTTAAATTAATATAAGAGTTAGTCAATAAGAAGCTAGAGATAATGGGCCAAGTTGTGATTTGGTTAATACAGTTTCTGTGTGATCATTTCAGGTCTAAGCTAGCTGGGTGGCCGGGATCCAACAAGCAACCATCTCCAACAAGGCAGTGAACTTCATAAGAGGAGGACTGAGCCAGCAAACTAGACAAGAGTGGGCCTGATATGGCAAGCTCCAAAGGAGTGGGAGCAGATATAGTTCAGGGACATTTGCAGAGGAAGAACTGAGCCAGCAAATTGGGTGGAGCAGACCTGAGACAGAAAACTCCACAGGAGCAGGTACAAGGGAGCAATTGCTGCATGAGTGGGTCAGTGCCAGAGTTTGCTGTAGGTTTGGGTGTGAATCTGGGACCTATGAGGGAGCAGGCCTGAGCCAGGTCCTCTGTGGTCCAAATACACTGAGTCTGGGACTTCTGAGGGAGAAGATCAGAGCCAGAGACCTTTACATGACCAACCCCAAGAACAGGTACCTCCGCAGCAGTAGATCCAGAACAGGGACATTTACAGAAACAGGTCTGAGCTGGCAACCTAGACAAGAGCATGCCTGAGATAGCAAACTCCATGGGAGCAGAGCAAATCCCAGAGCACTGAGTGACCTGAAGGAACACAAAGCGACTAATGGGGAAACTAGAACTGTAGGACTGACTGTACCATGAAGAACAACCATCTGAGCCTTGATTCCATTGGCACCTAGAAGATTAATCACCAGAGTCACAGACAGCCCCAACCACAACAATTAGAGGAAAAGATGAGTAGACACGGTAAAAACACACACAACACCATAAACAGTAAAATAACACCAGTAAAATCTAGAGACTCTACAATAGCAAGACTTGAACAACCAAATATAGATGAAGCAGAAGAAAATGACCCCAAAAATAAGTTTAGGAGAATGTTTGAGACTCTTAAAAAGGAAATGAGAAATTCCCTCAAAGAAATAGAGGAAAAGACAAAAAATTGGAAGATATTAACAAATCCCTTAAAGAAAACCAAGAAAAAGCAATCAAATATATGAAAGAAACTATTCAAGACTTGAAAACTGAAATAGAAAATATAAGGAAAACATAAGCCAAGGGAATTAAAGAAAGAGAAATCATCAGAAGACTATCAGGAACCACAAATGCAAACATAAGCAGCAGAATACATGAGATGGAAGAGAGAATCTCAAGCACTGAAGATACAAAAGAGGAAATAGACTCATCAATCAAAGAAAACATTAAATCTAACAAAAGCTTAGCCCAAAATATCCAGGAAATATGGGACACCATGAAAAGATCAAACCTAAGAATAATCGGTATAGAAGAAGGAGAAGTTCAACTCAAAACACAGAAAATATATTTAACAAAATCATAGAAGAAAACTTTCCCAATGCAAAGAATATATGCCTATGAAGATACAAGAAGCATACAGAACACCGAATACACTGGGTCAAAAAAAGTCCCCTCAACTCATAATGATCCAAACACTAAACATACAGAATAAAGAAAGAATATTAAGAGCTGCAAAAGAAAAAGGCCAAGTAACATATAAATATAGGCCTATCAGAATTATACCTTACTTCTCACTGGAGACAATGAAAGCCAGAAGGTCATGGTCAAGCATTATGCAGACATTAATAATGCAGACCATGGATGCCAGCCCAGACTACTATAACCAGAAAAACTTTCAATTACCATAGAAGAACAAAACAAGATATTCCATGATAAAACCAGATTTGACCAATACCTAGTCAGAAACCCAGTCCTACACAAAATACTATAAGGAAAACTCCAACCCGAGTATGTTGGCTACATCAGAAAAAACACAGGCAATTGATGATCTCACAACAGCAAATCCCAAAGAATGGAAAAATACACAAATGAATATAACCAACAACGAAAATTCAATTAACAGGAGGTAACAATCACTGGTCATTAATATCCCTTAATATAAATGGACTCAACTCACCTATAAAAAGACACAAGCTAACAGATTGGATATGAAAACAGAATCCATTCTTCTGCATATAAGAAACACACCTCAAACTCAAAGACAGACATCACCTTAGATTAAAGAATTGGGAAAAAAATTCCAATCAAACGGACCTAAGAAACAAGCTGGTGTAGCTATCCTCCTAATACCTAACAAAATAGACTTCAAACAAAAAATCAATCAAAAGAGACAAAAAGGGACATTTTTTATTAGTCACAGGAAAAATCCATCAAGAGGAAATCTCAATACTGAACATCTATGCCCCAAATACAAGGGCACCCTCATATGTAAAAGAAACACTTATAAAGCTTTACAGAAGATTTTCAGTATCAAGAGTTCCCATTTATTAATTGTTTCTCTCAGTGTCTATAAGTTTCTGTAAAACAAAGGACATGGTCAACAAGACAAAACGACAACCTACAGAATGAGAAAAGATCTTCACTAACCCCACATAAGACAGAGGTCTGATGTCTAAAATATACAAAGAACTCAAGAAATTTGTCATCAAAAGAACAAATAATCCATTTAAAATAATGGAGTATAGATTTAAACAGAGTACTCTCAACAGGGGAATCTAAAATGGTTGAAAGACACTTAAGGAAATGTTCAACATCCTTAGTCATTAGAGAAATGAAAATCAAAACAACTGGTCTACGAGAGCTAGTTCCAGGACAGGCTCCAAAGCCACAGAGAAACCCTGTCTCAAAAAACCAAAAAAAAAAAAAAAGAAAGAAAGAAAATCAAAACAACACTGAGATTCCATCTTACACCTGTAAGAATGGCAAAGATCAAAAACACTGATGAAGACTTATGCTGGAGAGGATGTTGGTTAAATAGAACATTCCTCCATTGCTGGTAGGAGTGCAAACTGGTAAAGACACTTCGGAAATCGGTATGGATATTTCTCAGAAATTTAGGAAACAACCTATCTAAGACACAGCAATACCACTTTTGGGTATATACCCATAGTATGCTCAATCATGCCACAAGGACATGTGCTGAACTATGTATATAGTATTATTTAACATACTTAAAACCTGGAAATAACCTAAATGCCCCTTGACCAAAGAATAGATAAAGAAGATGTGGTACTTTTACATAACAGCATACTCTAGAGCAGAAAAAAAATAATGACATCATAAAATTTGCAGACAAATGGATGGATCTACAAAACATCATGTTGAGTGAGGTAACCCAGACCCAGAAAGACAAAAATAATATGTACTCACTCATAAGTGGTTTTTAGTGATAAAGCAAAGAAAAATCAGCCTATGACTCACAATCCCAGAGAACCTAGGCAACAAAGAGGACCCTAAGAGACACATACAAGGATCTAGTCTACATGGGAAGTAGAAAAAGACAAGATTTCCTCAATAAATTGGGAGCATGGGGATCATGGAAGTGAGTAGAAGGGGAGGGGTTGAAAAAGGAGGGGAACAGAGAAAAATATATAGCTCAATAAAAACAATCTTAAAAAGGAAAAGAAAAAAGAAAAAGGAAGTAGTTAATGATGTCTATAATGTATGAACTTTGCACAAGACATTAAGAATAAAGTATTAAGAATAAATATATTTATTTATTTATAAATAAATAAAGTATTAAGAATAAAGTATAAAGAATAATGTATTAAGAATAAAGTTCAAAATCAGTAAGGGAAGAGAAAAAAAGAGCTGGAATATTCCAGTAGATCCTTAAATGTTTCTATGCAGGCTTGGAAGAAAGACTTGATTTAAAATAGCCACCCAATGCTTCCCCAGACCATGACACAATCAAAAAACTTATGTTATGCAAGGACTAGGTGTGATTAAGTCTGTCTACATGTACTTCTGAATACTAGGAGGCTTAGGACACAGAAAGCAAAACTGGAGTCAGGTTGAGAGAGATTACCACCTGCAGAGGCTAAATGCCAAGGATGACAGCTCAGCCATAAACAGGTCCACAAGGGCTTGTCTCTAATTCTCTGTGACAGCAGCTCCCAGTGCCATGCTGTTTCCTTCCTCCTCATTCTTTCCTGGAAGCCAAGTTAAGATTCCATGTCTCATGATTATCTTAGATTTTCTATTGGGTTTCATACATCTAGGATAATAGAGAACACAGGTTTAGGAATTTGAATTTTCTTTTTCCAGGGGTTGGCAGTGGGGACATCATTTTTTTTTTCATTTTCCATGATTCCCTGATCAACTGTTCTTGGTTTGGGAAAGAATGGGATATAATGGGATACAACACATCAATGTATTTTGAGGCAGTGTCTTAATAGCCTTCTTGTTGAATAATATACAGGACAGGACACTCCTAGGAGGAAATGTGTAGAGAGAGTTATACATGAAATTAGAACTATGATATTAGGTCTTTCTTAATCTACTATTTCTAGGCTGCATTTGGAATTAGCACAGGATATCTAGTAAAGGCATTCCTTCATTCCTAAAGGTAGCTGTATGTTGCCTTCTGGGTCTAAGCAGGAAACCGGACCAACTGGTTCACAGTTCATGTAGGAACAAATAGGTAGCCACCCTTCAGACCTAATAAGAAAGGAATACAGAAGTAAATTTAAGTTCCTATTAAAACATTAAGAAAAGGAAGTTAGACTATGGAGTACAAAGTCCTCGAGACAGCTTTCCAATGTGGTGGTTTGAACGAGAATGTGCAGAATAGAATCAGATGCTTGAATTCTGGGTTCCCATCAGGTCAAAAGGGAACTCCAATCCTCCAAACTCCAAATAGCAGTTCACATGTCCAGAAATCAGTTCACCTGTGACTATATGAAGCCAACAACCCTCAGGAACTTAGGAAACTGGCTTCCATCTGCCTAAAGCAGTCATTTCCTTTTCTTTAGCTGATTAGACATGTGGCCACCTGTGGAATCTATCAGCATATTAAAGTCTGTGCTGGCCTCCATGCTCCTTCAGTATCACTAGGACATGTTTATACATTTCAAAGTCCTTACTAACATCCTAGCCTTTCTCACCTCCTCCTCTATTCTAAACTCTCTCCAGCTCATGGATCCTTCCAACTCACTGCCCCTGTAGCTATTCATCCTTATAACACAGCTATTCTCCCTGTTATCTTTCTGTCTATCTATCCTATCCTATCTATCTATCTATCTATCTATCTATCTATCTATCTATCTATCTATCTATCTATCTATCATCTATCAATATGTCTGTATCATCTCTTGCTGGAACACACACACACATATAAAATCTTATTCCCATTTGCCCTCTCTTATACTCTCTTGCCATGTACTATGCTCAGTCCCCTATATCTGCTGTATCCTTTTTTTCTCTCCAGTTCCCCTAGTCTTGACCATGTTCAGTCTGCTTTTTTCCCTCTGGTTTCTCATATCCATAGTAAAAACTTTAATGTTATCATGAAGTGGTCACAGCAGCAGTTTCTTCACTACTCCCCATCCCATACAAGTGGGAACACTTGGTGTTGATGTCTAGAGAGGCATAGAAGGTATGGTCTTGCTAGAGAAAGTATGTCTCTGGGGTGACCTTTGAAACCTCAAAAGCCATACATTATTCTCATTTCACTCCCTGCTTCCTGTTTGTAGTTTAAGATATGAAGCTGTCATTATACCTATAGAAAATTAACTCATACGCAGAACCTAATGAAACTAGCTTTAAAAGTTCAATAATTAGACTATGTTGCAGAGATTAAAAATACTTTATGGTCTTACAAAGGACCTAAGTTTAATTCCAAGCAAATATATGGTGGTTCACAACCATCTGTAATTCCAGTTCTAAAAGATCCAAGGCTCTCCTCTAACTTCCAGTGGGTACTAGGCACACATGTGGCACACACAAACCCATGGATGCAAAACATTAGCATACACAAAATTTAAAAAAATAAATACAAATAATTGAGTCCCCAGAAATTAAACCTTAGCATGGTTAATTATTGAGAGTGTGATCCACATACCCCTTCTCCCTGAGCTGGGATTCTCAACACTACCTTTTCATATATTACAATGTGAGATGACACATTTATTAGTTTTCTAGCCTCTACGAAAAAATGCCTGATGAAGCAATTTAAGGAAGGGAGAGCTTCCTATGCCTCATGGTTAAAGGGTACAGTCCATCACGGTGGGGAAGACACAGTGTCAGGAGTTTGAGGCAGCTGATCACATTGCACCCATACTGAGGAGGCAAAGAGAAATCCATGCTAGCAGTCTGACAGCCTTCTTCTTCCTAGTCGGTTTTTGAGCACACACCTGAATGTGGGAAGGCTCTTCAATGGCATGTATTGAGGCTGGTCTCTTAGGTTATTTTAGTTCCCATTGAGTTGACAATAAATATTAACTACCATGCTACGGTAAGGAATGAAGATGTCAGAAAAAGGAATCTTTCCTCGGTTTCTGCATCTTTTACCATTCTAGGAACTTGTCTGGAAGGGAGTTGAATAATTTAGATTACTTGACAGAATGAATAAAGAAAAACCATGCCTCTCTCTGTGACACAGTACACATTAAATGGTGACCAGGGGGCAACTGAGGGGGTGGATGTGTGCTACTAAAGTTATCCCTACAAATAACAGCATCAGAAAATCTGGCTGCAGTCACAGAGACAAGTGTATGACGTCTTCAGCTCCATCTACATTTTTGTTGTTGTTGCATTTTGCTTGTGTTTTGAGTCTCATGCATACATCACCCTAGCTGAGAATTCTCTGGCAAGGGGCATCGCTGATTCACATGTAGTCTGGCCCCTTGTCTCATCGTTTATTCACTTCTCAGTTAGGGAAAGATGGGAAAGTGCAAATGGCCTCCAGAGTCAGTGAGTGCATGGATTTTGAAAAGAAATGATCTTTCCTTCTTTCTTCCTCACTAGGGAGAACATTTCAGTGCTGTGGTACAGTGATTAGAGTGATGATGATGATACTAATGACCTCTTACTTTGATGCATTGTGATTTGTAAAGTGCTTTTCATTTACATTACTTCTGACCCTTGGCATAAAATCCTGCATGTGATTAGACTCATTTGACAGTTAAATAGGAAAAAAAAGAATGAAGCATTAAGATAAGAGTCCATAGCCTAGTAGCCCATAGACAGGTTCTGAACTATAGAGTAAAATGTACATCATGTTTTAAAAATGAAAAATGAATTACTATAATTTAAAAGTTTCCAGTTTTTAGGTAAAACTAAATTTCCAACTTCTTAATAATAATGTGAGGTCCTGGGCACTTGATTTCCAGAGCTACCTCAGATTGAGCATTTTAAAGTAGGGTGTGAGCTCATAAGTTTTCCAGCATCCCTCAGTGCCCTATTGCCCATGTTTACCTCTTCCACTCCCCATTTGTTTGATGTTTGTGCACACTAAAGATTATAACCAGCTTTCTGGAAATCTAAGTGTTTAGGATGAAGTCACTAATGTCATGTGTAGAAATTGAGGGAAGGCTGTTTTGAAATGGAATGGGTTAACAGCAGCGGTAATGCCACGACCCC
>JAQHUG010000007.1:8831907-8849285 GCA_028555095.1 Dicrostonyx torquatus | reverse complement strand
ACCACAGAAAGGAAAGTTCACCTGACGTCTGGTAAGGTCTCTCATTCCTTTTTACATGTCCCTGATTGTTCTTACCCACTTTTGGGCAGAGACTTATTAATGAAATTGAGGGCTCAAATACATTTTGAAGAAAAAGGGGTCCTGATGGAAGCCCTCTCCATATTCTCACCATAAGATTAGAAGATGAATATAAGCTTTTTGAAGAGCCCCCGGAATTAATTCAAAATATGGAGCAGTGGCTCACGTCCTACCCAGAGGCTTGGGCCCAAACGGGAGGCATGGGAATGGCAAAGCGACAGCCACCCATAGTCATACACCTGAAGGCTACGGCCACTCCTATAAATATCAAACAGTACCCTATGTCAAGGGAGGCTTATCAAGGTATCAGGCCACACATCAAGCGCCTGCTAGACCAAGGTATATTGACCCCTTGTCAGTCACCCTGGAACACTCCACTATTGCCTGTCAAGAAACCGGGTACAAATGACTATAGGCCCATGCAGGACTTACGGGAGGTCCTAAAGAGTATTGGAGTAGGTAGGGAGAAGCTGTAATTGTTCCTTAATTTGTAGTCACTTTTAGAAGCATAGCTTTTTTTTTTTTACTGAGTAAACTGGTTAATGATAAACAGAGTAATCCATTCAGGTTGGACCACACTGTTGACAATCAGTGACCTATGGATGCAGTGGAAACTTTCTGTCATTCTAATCAGCTCTAAAGCTTTCCTCTTGAGCTCGTGACTCGCTGTTCTACTCAATGGTTTGTAAATGAGCAAATGAACTGTGAGAAATGGAGTCATCATTGTCATCACTTGCCTGAGACTCAAGGGTCTCAACACTGCACTCATAGAACCGCCCTGACTTCAGCTTGGAAACAAAGTAATACACCTTCTTCTGTGAAAACGCATAACAGCTTCATCAATATATTTTTGTAATTATCCCAGATTCCATACATATTAGATTGACTTATATTCCTGGGATTTAGTAAGTTTAAAATACCAGATTCTAACCAATGCTGCAAATACTTGTCAGAATCCCTTTGAGATTCTTTATAGACAAACTCAAAGGGCAAGTTGAACATATTATATTTATGAGAATATGCTTGACTGGCATTCAGATTTTGAATTCTTCCACTTTCATCATAGTGTATTATTATTTAAGAACAAGTAGAATTTTTGACATTTTAGTTTAAGAACTGTAGTCATAAAATCCATAGAATGGAGGGCATGGAAGTCTATCCCAGACACTTGGTCATGTCAGAAGGCAGAATTTCACCGCATGAGTCACCTGGGCTTTGCTGTCAAACTTCACGGAGTGTTATGAGGTACTAAAGACAGTACGCTTCCCTTTTCCACTCATTATGCCCCCCCAATATCCATATTCATTAAACACCACTCCTGGAGACATGGTTTAAACTAAGCACCATTACCCAGAACATACTGATTCTTCCAGCGGAATTAATCTGGTGGCCTAATAGTACTACTAGCTCCTGCCTCACATTCAGCCAAACAATATGTTTTGGTAATAAAATAAATACCAAACCCTTTGCTGCAAATTGTAGAAACCAAGACAATGAACTGATTTCAGACTCTACCTAAATGATGATATTTGTTGATGGTAGAACAGAAATTGATGAAGGGAGGCAATAGTTCCTTGTAAGGCATACAAACATATGCCATAGGCATAATTTAGCAATGGCATTGTGGGCCCTAAAACCAAGCAACAAATAATACTTAGTTATAAAATAGTCTTTACCTTGTGATCATTTACCTGGTGTTCAAGAGAAAGTATAAATAATCCATCATGATTAGGTAAGAGTCAGATTTGTCTGGAAGGGGTATAGGTAAAAGATCAGCATGGGAACTTTCCAAGTGATGAAAATATGTATCTTCAGATGCATGAAAGTTATTTAATCAAAATTCAACCTCCATGGTCTTAATGGGTATTATCACTTTGAGTTATAGGGGTTGTTGCTGAAGGGCTATGGAGCTTGTAGTTTTCAGCAACATGGAAAAAAATACATGGAACACAATAATAGGAAAGATTAAAGATAGTTCATGGGTTTATGTTTAAATCACCCTATCAGTGGTAAGCCATTATATCATTCTGGGCAAGATACAGTGTATTGTGACCATTTCTAGCTAATATGTATTTGATTCAAGAATATGATTGATTATTTGCTCACTTTTGTCCCCAAGATGAGCTTAGGAGAAATCCAGAGTGACACAAGTGAATGAGGAGGCAGTTGGAGTTGCTAAACAAGCAAAATTGTTGTTGTGGCTATTGAGTGGGAGTGAAAGCAAGGAGTCAAGGAATGAAGTCAATAAACACTGCTTCAGAAGCACCTTTCTTTTGCCTATGTGTGAGAGGCAAAGAAGCCAGAGATGTCAAAGGTTTGAAATGTGATTGGTCAAGAGTTAGGAAACAGAGAGAAAGGCTCATGTGTAGAGTCTTAGATATTCAAAATAACCAGAATAGCTGATCAGGTGAAAGAAGGGTACTGGGGGAATCTTGCCTAATTCTGACCTCTCTTTCCCTCTTGATTTATTCTGACTTCTAACCTTTGACTGAAGCAATGGATCAAAAGCATTCTGGAAGTACATCATAACCCCATGGACATTTCCGTCTTCCTGCCATGTCAGGAGGATGACTCAGCTTTTAGACTTAACCAAGGCATGATATCTTTCTTCAGAGAACTAACCTGAATATGTTCTTGCATCTTAATTACATAAACAGTCCCAAAGACTTTAGTAATGACAGGATGAGAATAAATGAGATGTCTCACACTAGATAAAATGTTTTCCCAGTAAGAACAGGATTGATCTTAATAGTAAGCTCCACTGTAATTAGGATGGGTTCTAGGTGCCAATAGGAATGTGGAGTCCCAAGATATTGTGCCACTTTCATTATCTTCAAGCTGGGTATTAGATAATCTTTGACAGTGTAAGATTTCCCTTATAATAATGAAATAATAATGATATCCATCTACCTTAGAAACCTGTTTTGAGTGAGGACTAAATCACTTGGTATCCAATTGCATTAAAGGCTCCACATTGTTGTATAAAATTCAGAAGTTCTTACTCCATTTGCTAGTAGCACGGTCCCTGTATTTTGTAGAATTTCCACTTCCTTCATCAGGAAATGTGTTTATAAGTCATTTCAGAAGCATATTAATCTTTATGAGGATTAATTTGTCATGTTGGTACTTGATCACCCTTTACCCTGGGGGAATGAGACTACATGGAGGTTACTGAGAAAGGAGGAAATAATTGTTCAATTCCTGATAGAATACACTTTGAGAGGAATTTCTGTTTTTCTTGATTTTTATATTCATTGCCAGTTTTCTTGAATGTATGGCAGAGGAGGTTTTTTAAGCTTGGCTCAAGGGGAAATTCGGTGCCTGAACAGCGTGATCTCTGCAGAGGACAAGCACAGCTTTCTATGTCTGTTGAGGTCCACGTGAGAATTGTCAGATCTGACTCTGTGACTGATGCCCATGACTGAAGCATGCTCTCATGGGGTGTCTATGGGAGAAGCTGCTCAGAAACACAGCCTGTCACTCTGTGCTGTTGAGTTGCACTGTTGAGCTTACATGGGCCAGGGCTGTCACTTCTGTATCAGACTCACATGCCCCAGTGACAGAGAAACTGTTGACAACAACGGATTGTTGAGGTTGATGAACCCTGTCATCACACTAGTTGGTCTGCTGGAGAATATTCCCAGCTAGCTGTGTTGCTGTCAAAAGACTCAAAGTCCTGTTTTGTACAGGTATGCTGCCCTTTGCCTGCATAGTGAAAGATTTCTGAAAAGCTATGTTAGGAAGGATCCTTTCCCATTAGTTTTCTTTGGGATTTTATAGAACCTTTGTGTGTGACATACCAACCACAGTTCCCCCTCCCTCCTGTCTTTCTGCTACCCTCACCACCCTCACCCCATCTCCATCCACTCCTCAGAAAGGGCAAGGCCTCCTATGGAGAGTCAATAGAGCTGGGACATCAAGTTCAGGCAGGACCAAGCCCTTTCCCCCAGCTTCATGTTTGAGCAAGGCACCTCACCATAGGGAATGAACTTTAAAAAGCCAGCTCAGGCATCAGAGATAGATCCTGGGCCCACTGCTAGGTGCCCCACAAACAGACCAAGTCCCAAGTCACGCAACTGTCACCCACATGCAGAGACCTTAGGTCAGTCCTATAAAGACTCCAAAGCTGTCAGTCCAGAGTCCATTAGCTCCCACGAAGTCAGAGCAGCTGTCTCTGTGGGTTTTATCATCATGATCATAACCACCACTACTCACACAATGCCTCCTCCCTCTGATCAACTGGATTCTCAGAGAGTGGCTTAGTGCTTGGCTATGAATCTCTGCATCTGCTTCCCTTAGTCACTGGATGAAGGTTCTATGATGACAATCACCAATCTGATTAAAAGGGAAGGCCAGTTCAGGCACCTTCTCTACTATTGCTAGGAGTCTTAGCTGGGATCATCCTTGTGATTTCCTTGTGGGAATTTCCCTAGCACCAGGTTTCTCCCCAAGCTCACAATGGCTCCCTTCATCAAGATATCGCTTTCATTGCTCTCCTTCTCCATTCCTCCACCAACTCAACCTTTGTAGTTTTCTTGTGATCTCATCCTGTATCCCCCCCCTTCACCTAACCCCACTACAAGCCCTAGATACTTAGATATCCTGCAACTGAAGAATGAATAAAGAAAATGTAGTACATTTACAAAGTGGGGTGTATAACTCTGCTGTTAAAAATGGTATCATGAAATTTGTAGGCAAATGGGTGGACAAAAAACAAATCATCCTGAGTGAGGTAACCCAAAGCCAAAAAGACAAACACGGCATGTACTCACTTATATGTGAATACTAGATGTAAAGCAAGAATAACCGGACTACAACCCACAGTCCCGGAGAAGCTAGGTAACAAGGATGACCCTGAGAAGAATCCATGGATTGCCTTAGGAAGGGGAAATAGATGGATGAGACCTCCTGGGTAAATGACTAATTTCTTAATAATTGGTAATATTCAGCACCTTAGAAGAAATGTTCTCAGAAGAAGCCACACAGCTAAAAGTCATTCATGTGTTTCTTAAACAAATAGCTGACCTCTTATGATTGATTCTTTTTCAAAAGAAGTTATTCTCGATTTACCTCTAACACATTTCTTCTAGGAGTTGGAGTTTTCATATTTAGAGGAAGATTCATCTTCATTTTACCTCCACACGCCTATGTATGTATGTTTACTAAATACCCTTTTGATGTCTTTTGGGGTAAAAAAGAGATTCAAGCTTAGGGTGGCTCAGTTCATCTGGAATATTGCCATGTCATGAGCACAAAGTTAGGAGCTATTTCCATTTTTTTAAAAAAGGATTTTTGAAAATAATTCTCTTTTAAAACATGGTTTTAATAAATAGAGTGCTTATATATTTGTGAATTGCTAGCCAGTATGCAAACTCTGAAAATGAAATGGGCTTGTCATGTTGTCAGGGGCTCCAAGTCAGCTAATATGTGAGCTGAGTGAGCACCTAGCTGACTATCTTTATCCTGCCAACAGAGAGAGTCTAAGTTTTCTCTGCAACTACAGGAACATGCTCTAATTGGAAGAATTTTATAATTAAAGGGGAACCCGTGGTTAGGGGATTCTTTTAAGTGTGTGGACATTTGTCGTCAATGTCAAAGATGTGCTAAATTTTTTAATAAAGTTGAAACTCTGAGGATGTCTAAAAATCTGCTTCATTGCATTTGCAGTAGGCTTCATGTAGAGAATCTAAACTAAACTTATTACTTGACCCCTGGAATTTATATGTCTGTGTACAACCAATTATACTTACAGATTTTAGAAGGAACAATGAGTGTGTATTTAGGCTCTATTACATGTAAAGGGAACAAATGGGATAGCTGAAGCTCAACAAGGAAGAAACACAAGAATAGTTGTGGGTATGCTTCCCTTATCTTGCCATTGGGAAGGAAAGCCTAAGAAGAGATGCTATAAAGAAATTGAAGTTCAAGTTAAATTGAGGGATAAATGGTAATTTAGACTGGTAGATATGACACATGTAAATATTAAGTGTCTATTGAGATTCAAAGAACCTATTGATATGGTTTGCCATAAAACCATTTTAAAGAATCCCTTGTTTTAAATGTGCTTGTTTTTGAGCTATTTCAAAGCTGTAACTTAGATGGAATTTTTGTGGCAGTATAATTTAACTTTTAAAGAGTTGCACAGGTATGGAGTTGGCTCCAGATGGTGGTAATCAGCAGATCCTGAACCTCAGATCAGTGAGAACCATCCCATCAAGGAGTGGTATTTGTCAGCTGAAGATGCTACAGAAAAAGACATTGGAACTCTGTGCAGTCTTCAGTGGAAAAATAATGGATTTCATCTTAAATACTAGTGACAGTATCATCTCAATAAGTTAATTAAAAATGCCATTTTATTAAAGATTTAGGCGGTAGTGGCAGCTCTATGCCTTAAAGTTCTTGATGAAACAGTCATAGTCATTAATGTCACTCAAGTTCTGCTGTCTGTTAGCCCCTGTTCCTTTATTCACAAGACAGATTTTTATCTAGTTTCATTCATGTAGTTCACTATTTGAGATTTTCCAAGGTTATCTAGTCATGGTCAGTTGCTTGTTTTATAAGTGTGTTTCCTGATGCTTTTTTCCTAAGGAATTCTCTGTAGCTATGTTGTCTCAGATGGTAGTCACATGTGATAATGTGAACAATTTACAGGGATCTTAGTTTTCCTACCAAAACCCATGAAGCTACATGAGGATTTGACTGCCATTTTGTATATTGGTATTCTGCATACATGTTGATTAGTGTTGCTGACTGATATATTGTCATAATAGGTTTCCCCAGGACTGTCTGATCACGTTCATCTTTCAATGCTTTTGTAATTTGAGCTATCTGGTTTTTTTTTCAGCTATCTGGTTTTTTTTCCTTGTGGACAGAATAAAACTCAGCTTTTCCAAATTTTAATGAAAATGGACATTATTTATCAATGATTTTGCTTGTCTTTAAGAAACAGGCTCCTTCTTGACCTAAGAAAGAATGAAATGATAAGTAGCAACATAGTGGGGTAGTGACAGTTGTTGGTGGAGAACAGGAGAGGAAGATTGGATTGGGATAACTGAATTTGCAAGGCTCTCAGTTGGAAACTACTGCTTCGTGAAGTGTTTTCTAATTCTACATTGAAAGAAGAGAAGTACAAGGTATACGTTAGGGTAGAGCTCCACATGGTAATTAATAATAAAGTGTCAGTGATACTACAAATGTAATGTCTATTCCGTGGAAATGAGATCTAGAATGCTTTAGTATACTCAATTAATGACAACACCTTTATGGACAAAAGAAAGCATAAGATGCAAGATTAATTGGCATATTTTGTCTCAAGCTACTACCAATGTCTATTGTTACATATATGCCCCAAGGTCAAAGAATAGAATGTTGAAAATTAATAAAGCTCTATTGATTGGAATGTAATTAAATTGAAGAAAATGAGTTTTCTAAAGAGAGGAAATAATAATAACTAAGAAGAAAGGGTCTACTTCAAAGGGTCTTGTACTAAATCGCTAGGTAAAAACAGAAAAAGAAGGAGTGGGATGCCTTCTGAGGAACCATAAGCTGCCATTTTGGAGATATGTATTGTTATCCTCTCATAGATTGCTATGCATAACAATCAGGTAACTGTGCACTTAGTTTGGTTTTCAGAAGTTGCATGGAGCAGTGGAGAATCTAGAGGATTTCCATGTTCAGAGCTTCATCATTCTGGGGTCATTTGTCCCTCTTGTGCCTCCCTGTTTGTTGACACACAAACTGCTGTGCTCATGATACCATGGGTCATCCTAAGACCCAGTTGCTTTTCTCTCTTTTGTGGTGTCTTCCAATGGTTATACCAGAATCTGGAACAAATATTCCGAATTTCACTCCCAATGATTGCTAGCTCTGTATCTTTGAATACATTAAACAAAATAAAATGAGTGAAAAGGAAAATTTATGAGGGGTTGATGGAGAAATACTTGAAAATGAAACATGATATATATGTGTACATAGGAAACTTACAGATTGTGTCCACAACTTGTCCTTTGAAAAGTTCATGTCTACTATTTCTCTTACTCTATTATCTTCATTAATAGGTTCCTTTTGGATCTCCAGTTTTCATATTAGCCAAACAATGCAGAGCAATGCTTATCTTGATCTTACTGGTGAGAAATTAGGGTATCCCTAACAGATCTGTGTATCTGAAGACTGGTGTTTGGGTTCTCAGAAGATTCACTTTTAGAAAGAATTAATGCATCTCAGAACCTTGATTAGTACTCTTGAGGGCAAGTTCTCACAAAAAGTGCTTCCAACCTATGAATCCTGCTGGCCTGCAAACCTACCATAGCATGGTATATGTGAAGAAACCCTCACTGGGGACCAAACTGTAGTACTTAGGCATTTTGTAATAGCAGCAGAAATCTAATAAAGATCATATACTCTGCTGGATTTGCTACAAATCAGTCTCCCATATTTACAGGATTCTTGAAGACTATCCTCTCCTCTCATTCTTTGTTTTGTACACTCTACAACAGGGGTGCTTAACCTGTGGGTGGTGACCCCATATCAGATATTTACATTACAATTCATAACAGTAGCAACATTAGAGTTATGAAGTAGCAACAAGATAATGGTTGGAGGGTCCACAACATGTGGAACTGTATTAAAGGGTCACAGTATAGGGAGGTTGAGAACCTATGGTCTAATACTTCCTGCAATGAGTCAAATGTACACCTGCCTTCACATCACAGACTGAGAACAATTACAACTGCCCACCTCTATCGCATTCCAACCCTACCAAATGGATCCTCTACATTATGGAGGTAAACTTCCCTTGTTCTTCTATCCGTTGCTTTCTACAAAGCTTTCTGGCCACACTTACAATATAGTCCATTCTCTTTTCACAGTGTTTTAAGTCCCCAGTCAATAAAGCTCTAAGCTGTCACTCTTTCTTGCCCAAGTCCATTTT
This sequence comes from Dicrostonyx torquatus, assembly GCA_028555095.1. Lineage (NCBI taxonomy): Eukaryota > Metazoa > Chordata > Mammalia > Rodentia > Cricetidae > Dicrostonyx > Dicrostonyx torquatus. Next base: position 8,840,278 of record JAQHUG010000007.1, on the reverse strand, counting down.
ATCATGTGGAATAAAAAGAAGCCCATCTTCCTGCAGGGCCAGCACGCTGTTCTTTGCTCTTTCTACAATACTTCTGCATTCAGTTATAGCCTATTAGGGGTAGTCTCTTTAAGGACTAAGTTAGTTTGATACTCTCAATGCCACACTCATATCCTTTATGATCTTCATTGTGATTAACATACATACATGCATTCTCTCTCTCTCTCTCTCTCTCTCTCTCTCTCTCTCTCTCTCTCTCTCTCTCTCATTTAACTGCCATCTTCATTATTTTAGCCCATTTTATGCTCTATTTCTTGGGACATTTGGTAATATCCAGAGACAGTTTTGGTTGTCACAAGTAAGAAAGAATACTTGCTAGTAACTTCTGGTGGATGGAGGCCAGGAATGGTTCTAATCAGCCTACAAGTGGCAGGACACTTCTCCTTCCATGCCCTCCTCCAATCAGCAATTGCTTGATGTGAAATGTCAATAGTCCCAAGGTTGAGCAAACACTGGAACTTGATGAAGGGTCATCCCAGTTCGAATTTGTTCAACACTGTAGTCTCAAAGTCTACCAAGGACCCTAATAATAGTTAAGCCCCCGATGTTTCCATAGGGCTCAGATTTTCCTCTGAGGCTTATTCCACCAGGATGGTAATTATTATACCTTTGGCTTGAGTTTCATAATGGTCTTCATTGCAGTCTACTTCCATGGGAGACATTAAATGCTTTGCTGTCAGAATCATTGCCTTCTAAATGATGAAGATTTACCCAAAACAGAAGTTTCACCTAGAAGTTAAGTAAGCTCCATACAAGGCATAAAGAACAAGATACAAAGGCTCTCCATTGGCTGTTACACACTGGTATTCTGTGACTTTGGTCTATTACTGGAAGACACTTTGGTTTCTCTGAATTCTGGTCCCCAAAGCTAATGAGACAAATGGTCTCTCACCCAGCAGTCAGAATTATTTGGAAATCTGTCTCCTCTGAAACACAAGAGATTCAAAGAGGCCTGAAATGATGGATTCACAATACTCCCCTCTTTATATCATCCAGGGGGTTTGCAGGAGAGTTTCTATTTGGCATTCTGAAACAGAAAATTGCCTCTCTACCTAATGGATTGGCTATCTGTTGTTGCCAGGTGTACAAACATAAATTAAAACTATGCAACATATGCTGGATGCTGTGTAATATTGAATGTCAGCTACAGCATGAGAGTCAATGGCTTCTGTCTAAATCCCTATCCCTCTACAGACTTGGGGAATTGTCTCTTCTTTCCCCAACTGATGAGATGGGGCACCCTCACTGATCATGTGACCAGCTTTCCTTTAAGTCCAGATGGCTCACCTCATAATGACTATCTCAGACAAACAAATATATTCTTCTGAGGTCCAAGTTATTTCCCTTCAGCAAAGAAGCAGAGAAGATGTGGGAGAGTTCCCTTTCTTTTGTCTACCTGATGAAGGACAAGCAGGCCTGGCAGTGTGGCGTGTGAGTTCAGCAGAGATGTAGGCTGCCTCTAACACTTGACTGTACAATCACACTCAGATGTGAATTTGTACAAACTTGACAGAACACAGAGAATAATGTATTTGAGGAACGCTCTGAAAATAGATGAGAAAACAGTCCCATTTTCTCACCCTGTCATTTGTGTTCCTATGAAGGCTTTCCTTCTTGAGTCTCTTTCCTAACATAAATTATATAAACTTGAAGTTGCCGGAAAAAAAAGAATCAGGCTAAATTTTATTTGTCAGATTATTTTAACAATGCAACTGTCTTTAAACACCACCACATTTCTAAGTTTTGGGAGCCTAATGAGTAATTCAAATTACCCTCCTCCAAAGCCACAGTGGTATGTATTACAGCATATGAAAATGAGCCAGATGAAAGTTTTTAATTTTCCCTACTTATTAGCTATCTGTTCTGAGAATAAATTGAAGGTGCTAATTTCCTGAGTTTCAAATATCTTTTACAATGCCATAGGCAAATCAAAGGGATGGGGCTGGGAGGCTGGAATGTAAACTAACCATTGTGTCTTTGACACAGAGCTAGGGAATTTCCTTAGTCTTCTTTAGCATTGTGTTGACTTCTGGGGCATCATTATAACCTATATAAAAAGCTCTAATCCATAAAATTCTGAGGTTAATAGGATACCTCATGTTATATGTCAACTTTCTATGGATTTAGCTGTGTCTGTACCCCCAAATACATCTGCTGAAACTCTAAATGCACTTGGTAACCAGACCTTGCCAAAAAAAATTAGGACTGTTAAGAAATAATAGGGTGGGTCCCCATCCTAATTTCTGTTCCTGGCCTAATCTCCTAATCACTCTGTCTCTGTCTCTTTCTCAAGACACATGAGCAGGCTATTGTTTATAAGTCATCTACATAATCTGGCCCCCAAAGCAACTGGGTCTTAAAACTGAGAAAATATCTGCTGTTGAAACTGCCAAGTCAGAGATAATTTACTATATCAGTCTGGACTAATACACACCTGCTTTGCTCATATAGTTCTGTAAACAATGCTGAAATTTCAGCAGCTGACTCGAACAGAACATCATACATTTTCTGGTCTACTTGTCATGTGATCTCTTTCCTTAACAGTTTGCATAAGTTAAGGTTTGTAACAGACTAAAATCATTTGCCTCTTATAGATGATCTCAAAGTTTAGCCGTAGAGTTGGTGGAAATACATAGCACTCTCACTTTTCTCAACAAGATAGAAATAAATCATGAATAAGAATGGACAACCACCTTCATTCAGGGCTAGTGATCTGAGGGAGGCATGCTAATACACAGGTAAGTGGCTGCTTCGCACCGTGAATGCACATTGTGCCAGGTTACTGGAGCTGAACAGACTGTGGTGCAGTGATGTCATGGTCCCTAGCCCAGGTCCTGGGAAGATGCTAGGGTTATGGGAGCTTTCCATTCTTCTGTCTCCCCCAGCCTCTCTCATTGCAATATAGAATAACTGAATTGAAAATGGCCACAATAACTTCTGGCCACCAACACAGGTTTTACAACTGAATAATCTAAGACAAACAAGGTTGTTGGTGATACCATATAGGAACTGCTTTGTTAGCCTATCACTCCCTTTATCATAATATATTAAAATGTTTACAATCTAGTTTGCTGTTACTGCCAAGTGTCTGCTGCTGAGAGTGCAGTTCTTAGTGCAGTCATCTTGTCAAGTGTTAAAATACACTGGAGACTTCTACAATTCTCTCTGAGCAGCCATACACATAGCAGGTCTTCAGAAAACAGGCGGTGATATTTACAATATAATCAAAATGTCTATCTATTGCTTCAAATGAAAGGAACGATAACTGTATGTTGATAGTTTCAGGGACAATTCCCTTAAGTTGTATAGAAACTATATTGCATGGGAATCTTGGAAAAGATGCTCTGGGAGTCAAAATCAAATAAGTGTGGTTTGCGTAAATACATCCAAAGTGCATAGACTCACTAAAGATGTAGAGGATGGAGTTACCTGGGATAAACTGAACCCAACAAATTGTCCTTGAGGTCCTAATCCCTAATGTGTCACTAGGATGTGACTGTACTTTAATGAAGCATAAGAAGACAGTTAATTCAAAGTAGAATTCATGATATATGATTCTGCCATCCACTATGATTCCCGACTCCCTCCATCTAAGAAAAGGAGGTTTGGATACAGTGTACTTTGAGGAAGACCATGGGGGGACAGAGGCCACAGAAAACACTGACCAGCTTTATATACTATTTGTAGCCTCCATATCTGTGAGAAAATGCATTTCTGTTGTTTTCTGGAAACATTTGGGAATTCATAGTTGAAATGCATGTTCAAGAGCTTCTGAAGCTCTCAGTTTAGGCTGTTTGAAGGTGTCTGGCTTTCATGCTGAGGCAGTGTCTCTCATCCTGACCCTTCTGTCCCTGCAGAGGGAACTTTCTCCTTGTCTTTATGAATATGAAATGTTGTTCTTCCAATAGAGAATCGTTATCTCCCAAGACATCTAACTTTAATAAGCTAACAAGAACACTGGGAACAGGGGCCATGATCTCTGTCCTTCATCCACAGGGAGCGGGAGTGTTAATTTGCACTGCAGGAAACATGACTGCACTGCTTCTACCACCTAACGCCTGAGCCTGATCTCAACCAGGTTCAGATCAATAAGATGGAAAATTAAATGAACTGTTTCTTTGTGGATTGTGTCTATAAATTCTCAGTGATTAAAAAAAGTTCCATGGATTTTGGAGTGAAGTCACAGTCCCCTGACATAGAAGGGTGGATTTTGAAAACAGATGAAGAAGCTAATGGTCAAAGACTTATTCAAAGCTCTGTAGTCTGGTGATAGTTGAGGTGGTGCTACAGGCCATCACTCCTTTTTCTCACTCTAACCATCAACACTCTTAAAAGCCAAAAGCAACAGTGGTCATTGCTTCAGAGCTCCAAGAGGGTTTTTGGGTCTGGGCTAATGTTAGACATAGCCATGTGTATGGGTTTGAATGAAAATGACTACCGTAGAGAATGGTAATGAGAGGTTTTGTTGGAGTCAGTGTGGCCTTGTTGGAGGAAGTACATTATTGCACGGGTGGGTTTTGAGATCTCCTAGGCTCAAATTATGCCCACTGTAGCACACAAACTCCTGCTTCCTGAAGATCAAAATATAAAACTTTCAGTTTCTTCTCCAGCACCGTGTCTGCCTGCATGCTTCTTTGTCCTACCATGATAAAACAGACGAAATCTCATAAACTATAAGCTAGCCCCAGTAAAATGTTTTTGTTTTTCTCTTTTTTGTTTATAAGAGTTGCCATGGTCATGGTGTCTCTTTTTTTTTTTTTCTTTTGGTTTTTCGAGACAGGGTTTCTCTGTAGCTTTGGAGCCTGTCCTGGAGCTAGCTCTTGTAGACCAGGCTGGTCTCAAACTCACAAAGATCTGCCTGCCTCTGCCTCCCGAGTGCTGGAATTAAAGGCATGCACCACCACCGCCCAGCATGGTGTCTCTTTAAAGCAATAGAAACCCTAAGACAACATAGAAATATATAAAATACTTTATATGGGTTGATTTTTCTTTCAAAGTAAGTTTATCTTTAAAAGTTCCACCTACTGTGACATAAGACCATTAGGGAGGGTCCCTCCTCAATCCAGTATTACTGGTATCTTTATAAGGGAGCAGTTGGACACACACACACATACATTCACTGTGTGAATATGAAGGAAGATGTTAAAGATGGTCACAGGAAACAATAACCATAATGTAATGAGTTCTTCTTCCTAACTTCAAGCTATGTGATGATAAGCACCTTTAGTTTTCACACTTCAGTACTCAGAGCCTTGGTACTTGTTTTCCTTGTTCAACTCCCCACACCCCGCCACGGTATATTCTTTTTCAAACTTCTCACTGACTTCCTTGTGTTCTTAAAGTTCCATTATCAATGACCACAACAGACAATAGCATTACTGGAAGTGCTTAACCAACTCTCATAACTACATCATGGCTGTGCCTCTTTTACTAAATGCTGGCTCAGTCTTTCTGCCGTTCTATCTCTGCTTAAAACTAGGTCAATTAGATATTTGTCCATACCAGGGCATCATATCCCTGCCCCTCATGTTCTTCCCAGTGTTACAGTTTCCAGTGTTATATAAAGATTGGCAGCCTCTCTTACCTAGCTTTAGTACCCTTGAAAGGAAAAAAAAATCCATTTCAAGCATTGCTGTCTCTTTCCCACACTGGACACATCTAGAGGATATTTGAGGATGTTTGAATATTGAGCTAATTTATGCAGAGCAAGGCAAACTGAACATTTTGAAAGGGAAAAAGGGACATCAACTGTTAAAGGGGACTCCTGGCTAATCTTCATCTCAACTCTTTCTTCCTTGTGCCTCCCAAAGGATAGACATTAAATTAGCATTTTTGGGATGGTCCTGCTGTCAATAAAGCTTTTGTCTACAGTCCTTGGGTTAGAATAGACTCTAGGTGGGTGATTCGGGATAAATCCCAAGTAAAATATTTTCTTCAAACTCCAGTTCCCACATCAGAAACCTAGATCATGCGGTCTGCCCAAGCTTGTGACTACCACAGGATCATGCATGCTGGCATTTGCCTAGAAAGTCTGCTATAGACAAGGTCATACCACCATCTGTTCAGACTCATGTGCAGAGTTCAATCACCTCATCTCACTGACTTCAGTTCAGTCTCTCAGGTCTCTGATATTCTTGGTGACAAGCCTACCTTGACTTTGGTGTTACCAAGACCTGGCTGGCTACCACAGTTAAGTTATTCCTATTTTAGATTAAAAACATTAATATGTGAGGGAAGATTCAGTTTTTGTCACTTTTTGTAATTGCTGCAAGTTACTACTCTCCTCCATATGAAATTTCACATTTTTTTAATCCTTTGCAGTCTGAATAGTCACACAAAACCATTTTGATCAATGTGATCACTTTTCACTTGAGAATGCGTCGCAAAAAGCAGCCAAAGAACTGTTTTGTGATAAGGACTGGGTAAGAAAGATATAAGCTGGAACAAAGATATAAGCTCTGCCCCACACCCACCCCACCAGTAAGCAGACAGGACTCAGACAATTTACATGGTACACATGCATTCCAACAGTTGCTAATTTCACCCATAATTCTTTTGGCCAAGTCCAAGTTTGTGTTTAATTAACTAAAGAACTTGAGCCATCCAATTCTTATTGTTACTAACTTATCACCATTAGAGAAAGTGGCAGCCATGGAAACCATTGGCTCCATCATAATTTCAGGAACAAGGATGGCCTCTTTTTTAGCTCATCCAATTCTCAGCTCTGCATGGCAATACATTTACTGTTATTGCTAGATTGGGATTTGGTCACTTTGGAAAATAATGCATGTCTCTTCATTTTAGATGTATGTCATCACGAGGTGTTACAGGGCACTGACACTTGCCAAGTGCCAATGTTCCTGCATTACTCATATTTATGCTCAATTAGTAAGATACTGCAGTCTATAAAAGCAGATATGGCTTCACTGTGAACTGGCAAAAGCATCCTTTTAACCTACAGTTTTTAAAATGGAGAAGATAAAAAAGAAATAAAAATCTGTGTGAGATAATCCATTCAATGTTGTTACCATTTTAACCCATCTCCCTTTCTCAAAGAATGTTTTTTCTCATAAGTGACTGAGAACATTATTTTCAATAACTTTCCCACCAGGATCTGCCCTGCCATCAGGAAGGAAACTAGAGGCACACCATTGAAATTCTGCACCAAGCTGCTGTCACATAACAGGCAAGAAGATGGAGTCTAGTGCTCCCAAACAGAGAGGTGCTACAATTTGGGCCATTTTAAAGCAATTTCTGTACTCCATAACTGGATATAAAAATGAAGAAAAAGTAACACACAGCATTTTTCTGCCACCATATAAAAGTCATTTTAAAAATAAAGCTACATATATAGATTTATGTGTAATACATATAGAATATTGGACTAGGCAGTGCCCAGAGAGGATATGTGGTACATTGAGGACATATTGAAAATGCTGGCATTGTCCTTAGTTCCTGAAGTTCGGTTTGTGAAGTAAATCATGGTTCTAAGTTATACTGTTTGCTTGAATTGCTAATGTTTTTCTGGGGATCAAGTTCAGAACTTTGCATATTCCTGGTTAACACTCTATCAGTGAATTACACCCCCCTTCTAAAATCTTAAGAGAAGACTCTCTTCTTCAAACTGAATTGTAGTACATTTGGCACATAGTATTTCATTTTATTGACCAGGTTAGAGAGTGGGTATCTCACTATTAAATTTTAATTCTCATAAAACATGATTGACTATTTGATAGAAATCTGCCTCAAACTGTGCAAATGTTAAATTTCTTCATAGTTTATATAAAATGAAATTGAACTGGGAATCCTGTAGAGTTTTTGTTGTTTGTTTTCATATCTATAAGCTATGAAATCAAAATGGAGGTCTTTTTATTCATTCAGCCCTAATATATCATCAATGTATATCACTATCATTCTACATCACTATCATTCCAATGGTGAATCCTCTCCTCTACACAGAGCAAGGGTAAGAACCTAGCTAAAGAAATATTAAATAAGGCTAGAACATTAAAATCTATCACTCATTAACAGCCAGCACCACTAGAACAAGGCAAATAATTTTAATATGAACCGTTTTAGGACATTGAAATAAATTTCCAGTAGCTACCTTATGCATCATGAACAACTTAGAGTAAATTCAGCCACCGTGTTTGTTCAATGAACATGGACTGTGAAGTTCCAAGTGTTGTGGGACTTTTTATCATACTTGAAACTTTGAGAAGTATTGATTTTTCGAGACAGGGTTTCTCTGTGGCTTTGGAGCCTGTCCTGGAACTAGCTCTTGTAGACCAGGCTGGTCTCGAACTCACAAAGATCCGCCTGCCTCTGCCTC
>JAQHUG010000007.1:8817479-8830132 GCA_028555095.1 Dicrostonyx torquatus | reverse complement strand
ATAGTTTAAAATAATAAAGTCTTTAAAGAGAGAGTAAAGTAATATTTAAAAAGTCACATACCAAAAAAAAAAAAAAACCAAAAAACAAAAAAACAAGCCGGACAGTGGTGGTGCACGCCTTTAATCCCAGCACTTGGGAGGCAGAAGCAGGCAGATCTCTGTGAGTTCGAGGCCAGCCTGGTCTACAAGAGCTAGTTCCAGGATAGGCTACAAAGCTACAGAGAAATCCTGTCTCGAAAAAAAAAAAAGTCACATAAAAATGAGAAATACTCAGGGCATCTGGACACTATATGGTGCTTTGTTGATTTTGAATTTTTTAAATGCTAATGAATAGAAAACAGCAGTTTCTGAGAGACGTTGTGCTATGACTGCCAAATTAAAGCAACCTATATATTTTAAGGATGTTTTAACTTTAAATGGAAGTCAGAAAATATGTTATGTTGGGAGAAATGTTATGCTTTTATTTCTACAGAAGACAAAAAGCTATATGAGTTCCTTCGAAATTAATGAAGATAAGATTTGACAAAGGGTGATCCTCCTAAAATTATTGGCTACAGACATAAAAGAAAAAAAAACAAGAAAAACTACAACATGGGTAACATATAAGCTGATTCCTTAACATGGGACCAGTTCTGTGTCTGGATGAGACATTATAAATCTTGTTGGCCACAGAGTCTTGTGACTTATTATTACATGTCATCCTTTCACATGACATGCTAGAGATTTATATTACAGTTTGGTTATGAAGTCCAAATGGATTTAGAAAGTTGATAGATGTTTTTTATCTACTCAAACATAGAACAAAAAAATTATCTATAGATACTTGGCATACTGCACAGTTTATACTTGTTTTAATGCATATATATATACATATATATGAATAGAAATATATCCTTTAAAAATTTGTGTGTTTTCAGAAGAAATGTTTCAGACACCAATAAAGACAAGTAACCCTGATGATCCAGCCTCCCAGAATTTCTCTGTTACAGCTTCTTCAAAATTCCATATCTAGAATAAAGTCAGAGCTGTTAGCCTCACAGATTACTCCAGCCTTCAGATATGTTCTTCAGATAAGACTTCATATAAGTTCTACATTTTAACATCACACTGAAACTAAATAATATATAATACAGCTAGCTCTACCAATACTTGAACATTGTCCCAATTTTCTCAGGGTACCCTAGAGATGCATCACCCACAGACAACAGAAAACAGTCTAGAGAGCATGTCATCCACATTTCCAAGAGGTTGAGTGGGATGGTTTTGGGTCTTGTAATGGATTATTGATATTTATTATTGTTTAGGGGAAGGCTGGTTACAAGTTGCTTTTGGACATGGCCAGGAAGAAAGCTAAACAAAAGAGATTAGATTCAGGGATCTCATTCTGAAAAGAAAAGGGGAAATACAGAAATATCAGAACAAAAGAATAAATTATTGAATCTCCTTTTATACTAAGAAAAGAACCTACTATTCTTAAATATTTTACCTTGGCATAGATTTTTACAAATTGATGCATATTTAAGGTTATTTTGTTATACCGTATATATATATATATTTCTACTCTTGTTTAAGGTATTGTACCTATGCAATTAATTCATTGGAAAAAATGTAATATAAATTTCTAGTCCTTGAAAACTAACTAATTAGAATGATTAGTAAAAGAAGGTTATTAGTCATCTACAACAACCAAACTTGTAGTCATGTTAGGTATGTTTTCAAGGTCAAACCAAGGTATATTTAGATAGATAGAAGGTCTTCAAATACTTCAGTGACCTATAGAATATGACAATTAAAATGTTTTAGCAACATAAGGCTTTTCATGAAAGGAAAACATGTCTGCTTCTGATAGCACTTGTTTACTACAAGAAAAGGATGATGGGCATCAAAGAACCTCCATATGGAGATGTTTTTCAATGTGGCAAAGTCAGCCATGGGGCATTAAACTGCCCATGCCTAAACTGCTGACAATATGCTATCCAAATTTGACAAACAAGACATGAAAGAAGGTGACTGCCAGACTTTGCTAAGACAAGATAGGACAGTCCTTCAAAAAGTCCTGCTTCACAGAAAAGTCTATCAGATATTCTAGACCTATAGGCTAAATATGAATGCCCCAATATTACAGAGGAACCTTGGGTGATTATCCTGGCAGTCAGTTGTTTCTCTCATTTCTATAGTTTTGGGAGTTGTTTGCTCTATATTTCCTGTTTACTCAGGTAATTTTGATAATGTTATATCCTTCTCAGGTCTCTGATATTGTTTAAAGACTATATGGTTCTACCATTTTCTTTGTTACCAAGTTTAAAAAAGTCATAAGAAATATAAAGTTTATAAGGATGAGAAACATAAATGCTTAAGTTGTTCATTTTTTAAAGTATGTTTCAGGTCTAAAAAGACAGTTTTAAGATGATAATATGAGCTATGATAAGAATGGTTTCAGTATAAAACTTTGGGCTTATGAAGATAGAATAGATAATACAGTATTTTCTCTGAATTTGCCAAATACAAATGGACTGGATATTGTGAATGTAACTGCTACCTGATAACTGTCCTTATTGTATGAGCTTTACTATGTTAGTATTTAAACTTTCACTTTCTATTAGACAATACTTGATCATTGTTTATGTGGTATGTAGTTTTACTATGTTAGAGTTAAACCTTTCTTTTTAACTCAATAAAGAAGAAAATATAGAATATTTGTTTACATTATGAAGGTATCTCCTTGCCAAGACACCTTCTGATTAGTTTAATGGAGAGCTAAATGAACAGGAAGAGAATAGGCAGAACTTCCTGGCAAAGGGAGAAAAAGTCAGACGAATGAATCTAGGTGCCTGGGAAAAGCCACTGATATACTTGGAGCAAGTTGGATACACAGAATGGGAGGGAGGTAAATGCCACATGATAGACACAGATTGTAAAAGTATGAGTTAGTTTAAGTTATAAGAGGTAGTAGGACAAACCTAAGCTAAAGGCTAAGCTTTCATAATTGATAATCCCCAAGTGGGATTATCTTATGAAAAGCTGATTTCTTTCCATCTACCTGAGCAAGATCTTCATGATGAATGCAAACATTTCTAGGTCCATGTTTGTTTGGTAGGCTTTCCTTTCTTGAAATAATATCTCCAGATACCTCCATGTTCACTGCTGTTTATCAGAGCCCACAGGATAAAACACTATAGTTAATTGTATTCTTTGCAGAAAAATATAAAACAATACAAAACAAACAAACAAACAAAAACTTCTTTCTATTTGAAGTCACTTCTAAATATTACATTATGTTTCCAAATTCAACTCTGGGGAGTCATTCTGTTTAGTAAGTGGGTCTTGCATGTTTAGTGAGGCTCAGTCTCCTGACACCCTATAGACACTCCGATGAAAAGGTTAACATATACCTACAACTGGGTCCTTTTCCTTACCCTATGAGTACACACTGATTGAGACAGAGCCCTACCTACACTGTCCCATTTGGGCTTTGATTGACACCTGACATTTGAGTAATATTCCTGTTCTTCAATTTCATCAGTTGGGGCCAATTTAGTCTTCACATTATGTTGATAACCTAAATTGTTAGCATAGGCCATGTCACCACTGAAGAGAAAAAAGCTTGTCTTCAAATTACATTTAATTGCCTTCATTAAGTATTACAGCATTCTGTGACACATATTTGCAAAGTGGGCCGACTAAAATAAGCCAGGCACATCTCATTTCCTGAACATCCCAGGCTTCTTTGGTTCTGTCCTTGCTCTGTGTTTCATTGTCCTCTATAGCACTGTGGTTGAGGAAACACCACCCTCATGCAAGAGGTATGCACATTTTCTGAAAATAAATCTGGTTTTGGATCTCTAGTCCTTTGAGCATAAACATTTTTCAAAGAACAGCTCTCCCTCTGGAGCTTTTAATTCTCCCAGAAGATGAAAGTGGGCGTTTTCTGAGAGCAGTTTAGTGTCTGAGGTCAAGAGAGGTAGATACCCAGTGGCTTCTTTGCAACATTGTTAGGAACAGCTAGCAGCAATTCAAGGTCACTGCAATGAGCACATTTCAAGGAGTATGTTCCAGAGTATGAATGGTAACTTGGCACCTCCCAAGAAAGAGGTGGTTTGATGTGCATACGATTCTAAATCGCAGAATAGTCATTTAAGCTGGGCATGTGAGAACAAATTTGTATTCCCAGCAAGCAAGAGGCAGGCCCAGAAATATCCCTGAAAGCTTGAAGCGAGTGTGAACAGAGCGATACAGCAAAACTCTGTCCCATAAACTAACTAAGGCAGCAGGGGAGACACCTCCACTGGTAAGTGCCTGTTGAGAAACCATGTGGATTCAGAAACCTAACATTTTCATTAAAGAAAACCAGACTTGTGCAAAAGTTCCTGTAACTCTAGGCTAAATTAAGGGAGGTAGAGGCAGGGGATTCTGGAAGCTTGCTGACCAGCACGTCTAGATGAATAGGCAAACTCCAGTTTTAGTGAGAATCTTGTTGCAAAAGCTAAAATACAGAGCAATTGAAGAAAATATTTGATAATACCACACACACACACACACACACCACCACCACCACCACCACTACCACCACCACCACCACCAACAACAACAACAACACGAAAAACAACACCACCACCACTACCACCACTACCATGACCAGCAGCAGCACCACCACCAACAACAACACCACGAAAAACAACAACAAGAAGAACAACAACAACTAGACATTTTTTTCTCCCATAACTGAGGACTGAACTCGGGGCTTTGCACTTGGGTAGACAAGTGCTCTACCACTGAGATATATCTCCTAGTTCAGAAATAGACATTTTGAAAGCATGTTGATCAAGGCTCAGATTAACCTTTACTTTATCTGTCCATAATACGTGAGTGTGCTTATTAAAGTGACTCCAATTTTGAGGGAAAAAATCATATTTCCCTATCAAATCTCTGGCCAAGTCAGGAGTAGTCACTTTTCCTAAATGTTCTTTTTGTCATTTAAACTCACAGTTATGCTTGTGAGATAGATTTGGCTGGCTAGTCCCAGTATTTTCCTCTTAGTGAACAATCACCTAACTGTATTTACCATGTGCCACACAAATGTCCGAAGTTAAAGTGCTTTTTAAATCAGAATCCACTGAATGCTCATGTCAGCCTGACTTACATTATTTTTGCATTTTTTTTTCAATAAAGAAACAGCGCAGAAACACAAAGTGATTTGCTCAAAATCACCCCCTGCCGGCTTCTTCATGTATACATGAATTTGTATTCCTGGCTCTAAGGAAGATGAAGTAAATGAAAGCAATAATTGTATCAGTCAACAGTTATTAAGGACTTGTAGTGTACGCCATGGAGCTAAGTGTAATGTATTCCCATCTTCAGCAATTCTATGATAGGGATGCTGCTCATCACTCAGACTCTAAGACTCCAAAGGCAAAAGAGGGGTCTAATAGAGTTGTCTGGAGCCTTGGTTTGCATATGAGTACAGGAGTCTAGACCCAGAATTGTTAATTGTATCATCTGGGGCTGCATCCTGCATTACCCAGGAGTAATTAAGGCTTGGTTGAAATGATTTTGATTCACTGAAGCCCATATCCTTCTTTAATAAAAGTTGACATTTCGAATGATTTTTCAGAGACGGCTCCAAATCCCCTCCAAAGCCTTCCCCATCTCTGACATGAAATTAAATCCTTGTTACATCGCTGTCGTTTTGTTCACCAGGCTTTCTCAGCCCTGCTAGCTCCTTCTAGGAGCCTGATTCAATTCCATCCACGGCCCCCACCACCTCAGTGTAGTTTGTTTTCCTTACTTGAAAGAATTCCTTGTCCTGTTTCTTTTCCATCCTCTCTGACAATCCTGTTTTATGGATCCTAGGTTATTGTCTTTCTTATAAAGTTCTTTTGGTTTCAATACTTTTCAGATTTATAATCCATGTACAGTTTTGACCTCTTTAATTGCAGCTTTTTTTAACCTACATTTTCTTCTCACGGAAGATGTAAAGTAGGGGTTGAAAGCATATTTCTTTCCAAAATCAATGCCCACTTCTTCCTCAACAAGATACATTGAGCAAAATGTCTTCACTTTATGATTTAATGTGAGACTCAGATCATTGACCAGATTTCCCATATTCATGAGTCTGTCTCAATTGCCTTTCTTCTGTTCTGTTGAGTTACTTACTCATTTGTACAACACTACCAGCACATTTTTATCCTCATGCCTCTGTTGTACATTGCCATATGATCTGGCAAGCATTAGCTCCCCATTTTGAACGTTACTTTTAATATTTTTTTCTTCTTCCAGATTAATTTTAGGATATGTCTATTTAATTCCACTGTAGTTCTTTTTTTTTTGTTAAAAGAAAAATTTACATTTACTCCCCTTGTTCCCTCCTGCTCCCCTACTACCCCACTGCCCTCCCCCTGCTTCCTTAAGATGGGGCAGGATACCCTGCCCTATGGGAATCCCAAGGCCCTCCTCCCTCCATCTCGGTCTAAGAAGATGTGCATCCATATAGAATAAGTTCCCAAAAAGCCAATACATGCAGAAGAGATAGGTCCTGGTGCCATTATCATTGGCTTCTCAGTCAGTCTCTACTGGCAGTCACATTTATCGGGTCCAGTTAGGTCATATGCTCATTCAGTCTTGGTCCAGCTGGATTCGATGAGCTCCCAATTGATCGAGCACACTGTCTCTGTTGGTGGGCCAGTCCCTCACGGTCCTGACGTCCTTGCTCATCTTCTCCCTCCTTCTGCTCTTCCTCTGGACCTTGGTAGCTCAGTCCCTTGTTCTGATGTGAATGTGGGTCTCTGGCTCTATCTCTGTAACATGAGGGCCTGCTCGTTGGGGTTTCTGTCCCGCCCAGTACCCCACAGCCGGCAAGCCCCAAAGAAAATCACACAGAGAGTCTACATTAGGTTATTAACTGATTGGTCCATTATCTCAGGCTTCTTACTAGCTCTGATAACTTATATTAACCCATTGTTCCCATCCATGCCAGGCACATGGCCGGTACATTTCTTAGCTGGGACAGGGACACATGCTGCTTCCTTGGAGATCTGCGCAGGAAAACCAGGGAAGCTTCCCGCTTCCCAAATCTCCTGTTCTCACCTCCACTTCCTGTCTGGTTTTCCTGCCTATACTCCCTGCCTGGCCAATCAGCATTTATTTAAGACATGATTGATAGGATACCGAATTGTCCCGCACCATATCTCCATCCATCATGTGAAATTTCTATGGTGACTTGTATCGCAATGAATCCATATATTAGTTTAAATGATGATCTTTGTATGCCTAAAGCAGTTCTATAAATTCATTATGGTATCCTGTATGTTTTGCTTAGTGTCTACATGCTGGAGTAAACCTGTGTACAGGTTTTCAGAAGACAGATTGTGTGTCTCACGCTAATGCTTTCCACCTTATTTTTTGAAGCAGGGTTACTTACTGAAGCAGAGGATCATACTGGCTAGTGTGACTGGCCAGTGAGCTCCTGGAATCTCTTTGTCTCTTTTTTACAACACTGGAGTTGCAAGTCTGCATGGTCATGAACAAGCCTTTTACACAGGTGCTTCCATGGAGCACTCTTACTCTCTGAGTCATTCCTGCACCCTTAAGCCATTTCTCATGGTGGAATTTTTTTCAACTTTCAAAAAAGCCATTAAATACCTGTGAGTCTCAGGCCAGGCTTATAACTGTCTGTCTGTCTATTTCTCTATTTATCTCTATCTATCTATCTGTCTGTCTGTCTGTATCTATCTATCTATCTATCTATCTATCTATCTATCTATCTATCTATCTATCTATCTTCTGTCTACCTATCTGTCATCTCTCATCTATCTAACTACCTAGCTAGATAATTTATTTGTTTCATTCTTTTGAGATAGTTTCTCATTATGTAGCCTAGGCTGTCCTTCACTTGTAACAATCATCCTGTCTAAGTCATCAAAGTGCTGAATTTATAAAAAGAATGTGCACTTATATCTGGTCTCCAACTACTTATAATAGTTTTTCTTCTTGGAAATGTTTCCATGTATCCTAAGTTAGCCTTGGAGCCACCGTGTAGCCAAAGATGACATTGAACATCTTATGATCCTTCTGTCTCCACCCATGATTGCTAGGATTATAAATATGCCCAAATTTTAGGTAATACTAGAAATCAAACCCAAGTCTTATCTCATGCTATGTCAGTACTCTATCAGCTGAGATACATCCACAGTTCCTACAACTAGTTGATTTTTTTACTAAGGTTTTTTGAAAGCTTCTAACAAAAAAGTTTGTTTTCCAGAACTTTGAAATACAAAAACGTAGATGATAAAGGTTTTAAATCAATTAAAATACCAAACATGAGACGTTGATGTCGGAGATCCAATAACATTATCATCTAAGGCAATTTTTGCTGTCAGTTGATGTTTATCAGGAAAGAGTCACAGGGGGACACAGAGTTTCTGGCCCTCTGACATCCTTATTATGTGTTTTTCAGGATGCTGAAAGCTCTCCACCATTGTGTGTTGATGCAAAGTATAAGACCCCTACAATATCTAGAGGAAAACCAGCCTGCCTGTGCCATGGGATGGCACAGACATTTTTGCTTCTACTTCATTGCCCTGGGAGAAGTGGTTCCTTATGTTTAAACATTCCCTGAATGTCAGGGATGAACAATGACACTATATCTTCAGTGTCTTTCATTTCTAGCCCAGTCACCATCTGGACTGAACTCTAGCTGCCTTTAGAAATGTTTTGTCAGCTATAATTGAATATTGTTGAAATATGCATGACATTTGTACATTGTGGTTGGGATTTTGAATACACAGACAAATCCTATCTAGCAGTTTGAGGGTAGCACTGGAAGCCAAACTTCATTGATAAAATAAACAGGATATTTCTACTTTCTGTCCATATTTAATGTCTAGGTAGAACCTCAGATTCCATTGTCATTAACTCCAAGTTCATGTTCGTTTTAAGTAAAATGAACAGCAGAATTCAACTTGGCTCCTGAAAGAGCTTCCCAGTCAGCTGTGATTGGTAGATACATTGGCAGATTGCTTTTAAGGTTTCAACATCACATAAGTATACTTTTTAAAAGGCTGAGAATCACTAATTACACATCCATGTGGCTGACAATTATATATTCATATTATCTGTTCATTAAAGAAGCTCATTAATTTACTCTGAAAGAGAAATTGGTTCAAGTTAATTTCCATATTTGAAAGAAATGAATCCCTGCTTTCTTAAAGATAAGCAATGTGTTTCTCATGGATTCTAGCTGGACTTCTTAAAAGAATTCAAACTGATATACTTTCACAAGAATTTCTTTAGGATCCTGCCCAGTAAACAAATAAATTTCTTTTCCTCTTCCAAGCCTAAGTCTTTTTGGACATTACCAGATCTTACTGGCCATTTTCCAAGTCTTTATTAGTTACCCATCTAAAATCCCCTTTCCTTTTTAACCAAAGTCTTCCCTTTGATGCCACCTGAAGAACTCCTTCAGAGGTGCTATCCCACAGCAGTCTATTGTATATTTTAAGATATCTATTATGTCTCTTCAGCCTTTTTATCATCCCCCAGTTAAATATATCCTGTTTCCGCTCTGAGTTAGAGCTTAGCATTTTCATGATCCCTTTGAACTTGGCTATGACTCTACATCCAGACACATTCTGATTTCTTTGGTTCCTCCTTAAAGACATGAACTGATCATTGACATCTGCACATTACAGCCCAGGAGATGGTGTGTTCAGTGCTTGCTTTCCAATGGGTTTCAAAGTTTCATGACACCATTCCAATGAAATTCCAGAAGCAAAGTTCATGAGGTTACAACTATGCTTGTCACACCTATCTTACACATTTCAAAAGTAAGTACAGAGGGGTTAAGTAAATGTGACTAGGGGCACAGTAGCCCTAGTTTATGGGTCAATTTTGTAACTTTGATATATACCTCTGGTCCCCCTAATTGCTTGACTATTATCAACCCATCAATGTATGCTGTGCTATTAATATCCTGACTACAGAATTATCATCCAAGATTTTTAGAAGAGTTGGGGAAAATCCCCTACCAGAGCCTTGAAGACAAGTTGGAAACTCTAAGGGGCCAGTTAAACACATGAAAGTAAAAAGACTTAGGATTGAAATTCTGGGCTCTTGGCTTTCATTTCCTAGCATTTTGTTCAGAATTGTGGAAGTTCGTTAATGTTTCTCTTAGGGTTCTGAGAGATCACACAAAAGACCACCATTTACAAATGCAATCAGCCAGAGTGTTTATTATTCTAGCATGCTGAGGCCTGCCATCCTATGAGATACAAAGACAAGATGACAAAGACCAGGAAAAAGGCTTCTTTTAAGCAGAGCAGAAGGGGAGGTCCTAGTGAAAGTAAGGTCATCTCAGATATAATTGGCTTAAGCTAGTGCCATTTACATTAGTACATTCTAATTGGCTAGAGCTAGATAGGGGTTGGTCAGGGATACAGTTTTCCATGTTGGGGCAGGCTTGGACTCGTACTAGACTCTGTTCTTATTTGGTCATTATCTCAGACTGGTTTAGGACTGAGTACTTACTGACTGTGGGGGCTGGATCAGGCCTGTCCTCATTGCTTTTAGAGACATTGGTGATTGATTTTCCTTTGTTTGTGTCTTTTTTTCAGAAACTGCTTGCTCAGTCTCAGAAACCTGAAACTGAGACCTGATCTCAGTGATGACTGAGCAGCCTGTTATGGTGTCTGCTCAGCCCTTTCAGTATCCACAGGTGGCTTTAGATTGTGTTTGTTTGTTCTTTTTCATAGTTACTATTTTGTACTGTAGTAGATATCACAGAAGTTCTACTTACACGATAGAGATGAGCATTATCTGTGATGAACATGTATGGAACACCAAGCGATCTTGTTCATTAACAAAGTCTGACTCAGTGGTTCTGAATAGGGCCTCTGGGTTTTACTTCTATACTGCTCCTAAATTATTGTAATGTACTTAGTTCACATAATCACTCCAAACGCTTGGGGGATGTGGAGTTTGGATAAGAATGGCCCCCACAGGCTCATCAATTTGAATGCTTATTCTTTAGCGAATAGTGCTTGACAGGGATTAGGTGCTGCCTTGTTGGTATAAGTGTGTGTGGCCTTGTTGGAGAAAGTGTGTCAATAGGGCTGGGCTTTGGGGTTTCAAAGATTCATCCAGGTCCAGTGTCTCTGACTTTCTTCCTACTGCCTGTTGATCCAGATGTAGAAATCTTGGCTCCTTCTCTAGTACCATGTCTGTTTGCTTGCCGCCATGCTTCCTACCATGTTGATAATGGACTAAATCTCTGAAACTACAAGTCAGTTACAATGAAATATTTTCCTTTATAAGAGTTAACATGGTCAAGGTGTCTCTTCACAGCAATAGAACACTGACTAAGGCATCCTCTATATCCTCTGATATAGAGGTTTGGCCTTAATAAGCACAAAGATCCCTTACAGTACCAATAAGTCTGTGACTTTCTTAATTGTTCCTTGGCTTCACTTACTATATATCATAACCTGGCATGGAACTTATACTCTTCTTAAAAATGCAAATAGCATTTTATCATATTGTGTGATTAAATGGATTCATCAAAATATTGTACACCCTTCAACTCAATCTAGATATTGAACAGATACTCATTTCCATCTCTCTATCCACCATTGTCGAAATAGTGACAGGTTCAATAACATTGACCTCCTCTTCTCAAAAAGACACCTGGAGTTTTAAATATTACATACAATGTGATTTACCAATTTTGGCTACTGTAGGTATAGAGTCCTCTTTCACTCCTATATCCCCAAACTTCCAAATCAGATATTTCTCCTTGGTTTTTAAATCAACAATTGGCAAACCAATCAGAAGCATGAGGGGACCATGCATAAAAAACTAAGGCAAAAAAAAGCATCCAAAGGCTCTATGGGTGGATCAGAGAGTGTCTTGGTTTTCTGGAGAAATTCAGACAAAGCCTTCATTTACACTCCCCCCACCAACACACACACACTTGGCCTCCAGTCTCGGATGTGCTCATATGAGCTGATATGAGCTGCTGCCACAGGAAGAGTTTCATTATTTCAGGAGGGTTACAAGGTTGCCCCAACAGCAGATTGCAAGCACCTATGTCATGACTGACATTTGCCAGAACATAGGAAACAGAACAGAGCAGTGGCTCTGACATGGATAAATTATCAGGCCATACTGCATGTGACTGCTGACTCACTCTAGTTTCAAAGAAAAAAGTCTCATTCATGAGACTGGCTAATGGGAGAGTGTTTACCATGAAGGTGATAATTGAATTGGGCGGTCACTGTGCTTTCAAGAACAGCTACATTTTTTCCATGCATGAGTCCCACAGAGCTGATGAAACAAGATAATGTGACCTCCAGGACCTTTGAAAGGTATGTTCATGGGAGGAAGTTCAGTCTTCCTTAGTGTGACCATGGAGAGCTTCTCTGAGGACGTAGCCTTAGTGTTCCAAACATAAGGAGAGAAAATGTGGAAGACCCTTCACCATTGTGCTAAGGACTGTGAGAGGGAGCTAAAGTTACCAGGAAATGAGCACATCTGAGACTGGAGACCAAGTGTGTGTGTGGGAGGGGGGGGGAGTAGAAAGCTAACACACCGCAGGATGAATTCAGTTAAAAAGGGGATAAGAAAATGTGTAAGATGGAGTCTTACAGCATTTAAAAATTAGA
>JAQHUG010000007.1:8791750-8813385 GCA_028555095.1 Dicrostonyx torquatus | reverse complement strand
TCTATGATTGCTTTTGCACTGCAATAGCAGAGTCCATAGTTGTGACAGACTTGAAGCACCTGAAGTCAAAATACTTTTATTGGACAAGCCTGTTCATATTTATCATACTGTTACCAGTCATAGCTTCTTACTGTCTAAAATGCATGCATAACTACCACCTTACCTTAATTTAAATCCAGTATTTTCCTGACTAATAGATGTCAATAGGAGATATACAGTGGTAGAATGTAAACTATTGTTGAAATTTTATAAAAAAAATAGATCTATTGGTAGCCTATTCCAGAGTTATTTGACCATTTTTATTTAAGTTTTGTTAAATGTTTTTGGTAAGCTATGTATATTACACTACAGGGTGTTGTAAATCAAATGTATCTTTCTCTGTAAAACTTGTTTGCTCAGTTTTATAAATTATATGTACCATCTGTTCTTTCCTTTGAAAACTAGCTTTAATCATTATTCTTATGGACATGTTGCCTAATACATATTTTAATATTTTTATTTTTAACATTTTTTATCTTTATATGTGTGTATCTAAGTGTGGGTTTGTGTACATGAGTGTAGTGCCCATGGAGGACAGAAGAGGGTGTTGGACTCCCGGGAGCTGCAGTTGTGGCAATTGTGAGCTGCTGGGAACTAAACTGTGATCCTCTGGAAGAGCTATGCACGTGCTCATATTCCATCTGTTTATTATTGTTTATTATTATTATTATTATTATTATTATTACTGAAACTGATTTTCCCATGAAGGATCTGCCATCTGTTGCCACTCCCCCCAGAGACCAGAGGGAAAGGAGAAAGGTTTAGGTAGGAGGATGAGACAAACTTCAGATTGTCTGGATCTGAATTGTTTAAATTCAGAACTCTAAATCACAACAGGAACAAAACCAAGTACCAACCAGGTAGCTCCATGAAATGATAACCAAAAAATTAATTGCCTAGGACTACATAAAAATGAAAGATATTTTTGCATTATGTCTTAACTTTGTAACTGATGTGGAAGCCATTTTCCTTCCTCCTAAGCCCTTGGGTGTGCATAAATATTTGTAAGCCCTGATGTCGAAGCTAAAAATAATATTTGCCAGTAATATCCAATTTTAGTTCTTTACCTACCCTCTTACTACCAGTTCAGAATGTCTACTTGATTCATATCTTTCATAGAACAGTATTGCTATGCACATTCATTGACAGGGACAAACTGTCTGTTGTACTATTTGCTGGATAGCAACAGAAAACGTTGGTAATACATTTAAAAGCTTGCCTGCATGCCGTGTTTTAAAATACTGTTGATTTAATTAGCTGTAGTAACCCACATTTCATGAGGGAAGGTTAAACTCTGTGAGGCTTTGAAAAATTAAAAAAAAATCAAATTAAATAAAATCTTTGTTGTTTTGCTTGCTGTGTTGGGCCACAACATTACAGGTGAGCACTATCACTTCCTAGCAGCCAAGAATAAGGGAATAATTTGGGAACATAGAGAAAAGAAAAATCTGTCCAATTTACAGAAAATAGAAGAAATTTGGTAGATTTTCAAAATAGCTTCAGCATAGGGAACTATAGAACCTTTAAAACTCCAGTGTGACTTTTCTTGAGAAAACTTCCAGCAAAACAAACTCCAGCAGCTCTGCATATTAAATTAACACCTGCTGCACGCATATGTAAATAACCAGACTGGAGCTGATGAGACCAGTCTCACTATATGATTGCAAATAGTCTTTTCTCAAGGTATCGCCTTGTAGTTTATAAGAAAGAAGGAGAGAGAGAGATTGAAAAATTGATATTAAGCAAAATAATTTCTAATATGTCATTGGGAAAGTGACCTATTGACAGCGACAGTTTCCTCTAAATTACCAAATCTGGCTTTTGAATGCCTTGAGTTGTTGTACAGTTCTGTAATTTGTACCTTGTAGTGACATTTTAACTGTATTTTAATAAATAATGACTGCTTGAGATCTGAGAGTAAAACAGTCCCACTGGTCAGTCTTATAGACCAGGTTATGGTAACACACACCTTTAATCCCAGTAGTCACCCTAGTTGCCATAGAAATTGGGTGGTGCATGCCTTTAATCTCAGTGGTGTACACCTTTAATCCCAGCCTTAGAGAAAAATATAAAATGGGGAGACAGCTCTCACACACAGTCTCATTCTGAGATTCTGGGAGGGAGGATTGCCATTTCAGATTGAGATCAAGGTAAAAGTCAGTGGCTGGCTGTTTTATTTTCTGGGTCTTCAGATTGAACCTCTATTTCTGACCCTGAGTTTTTATTAATCGTGCTTCAATACCTAACCATAGTAATGTTTAATCATTCTTGTCTAGAGACAGAGACAAATAAAAATTTCTAAGAACTTTCATGAAATCCAGTTCATTTTTCTGCCCCCAGCCAATGTCAAAAGTTCATTCAGTGTCTGTGAAGTCATTGCAACTTTTCTATGACCTATATACCAGAAGTATGTGCCTTGAATTGTTTTCTTTAAATATATTTTTTTCGTTATGGAGAACTTTCTGCTATCTCCATCACTGCGTTATGTGGCAATATCATGGAGGTGTATCCATTACTATTTTAAAAACTAACTTGCAAAAGAGACTTATTTTTCATAATACAAAATTAATTCATATTCTACCTCTCTTGTTTATTGAAGCCTGTGAAATACAGCTGTGGACAGATAGCTGATTACATCAGCATAGACGTCGTGGGACATTTGAAAGAGGTACTGCCGTAGAGATACATAGGGGGCATTAACTCAGACCTACTTTGCTGGAAATTTAATTTGTTGATGTAGTTTCTATTCTCTGTGAAGTATCAAAATCTTGGAGCTTGTCTGCTAAACTAGATGGTGGTCATCTGTCAGGGGCCCTGAACGATGTGACATACATCACAAAGTCATAGAATCTGGGTACTGGAGACACTGATAAACAATAATCACCATGAGCTCCAGTACCTGACACATCACACAGACAAGTGATAATCTTTATACCAACCCCAGGTCACAAAAGACAGCCTTCAGCTTGTGGATTATTGGTTGATTTGACAGGTGCATTGATTTTGGTTTTGTTAAACGAGTTTTGTCGTATGTGTCCAGGTCTTTAGGAGGAAAAAATATCTAAGCTCTGTTGTATCAATTGAAAACAGATACATCTGATTGAAAGGTGTGCATGTGAACAGGAGTGCTATATTGAGTGATGAGTCTCACAGGACAGAATCTATTTTGTGGGTAGAGTCTATTGAAAGATTTGTAGGAAATCAGATGGCCAGTATTAGTTATCCTTTTTCTCCAATCTGATGAATTCATGAAATTCACCTCTTAATTTTAGTATTTTGCTTACCAGATAAACCATTGGCTTTTCAAACATTATTAACTTACTCCCAACCCACAATAAGCCTCCTGCAGCAATATCAGTGGTGAGGATAGGAGGAGTGGATTTTATATATGAAACATCAAAGCAGAGAACTCTGAAGCTTCAAAGAATTCCACAGTGACGACCAGCCAACCTTGGAGAATTCAAAGTTATAAAAAGTAATTTCTTCTGAAATGACTTTAGTTATTATGAACAGTAACAGGCAAATTAACTACAATCATATCTTCATAGAGATTTCTATTCCAAGACCTATATTTTTCAGGAAATCAACAGAAGGCTAATTTTGCAGGAGTGGTCCCTGATGCGGAAACAGGGACACGTGGGACCATGCTGGAGAGACGCGAGCCCTTGTGAGACAGCATCTCTCCGTTCAGTTGTAACTTGTGAAGCTGTAAGTGATTGCTCAGAGAAACACACCCTAACTTGTAGTTCTCATTCATCTCCTTTGCTGAAGTAATTGGAATGACAGATAACAGATAATACATTAGCATGAAGAATTAAACAGGACAAAACAGACATAAGAATGGTTTGTACTGTCAAGGTTTATTCCATATGCTTTGTTTTGTGGTGGGCAAAGCCTCATTTGTGACGTCAGCTGAGTCAGGTTAGGTGAGAGACTATGATTTTATTACCACTGATATTATTAGCAGAAGGAGTATTGGGGTATATTGGGAAACTCTTAACCCGTGTTTCCTCTTGAATATGCTCCCAAAACCAGGTTTCCTTACAATGCTATCTTTCCTTCCCAAAGTAGATGTTTAACCTGCTATTTCTTTTTTAATCCTTGCCAAATACATGCCCTCCAATGGCCCTTCCTGAAAGCTATGAGTTATTATTTTGCTGCCAAGCCAGCCTAAAAT
Source organism: Dicrostonyx torquatus (assembly GCA_028555095.1). Taxonomy (NCBI): domain Eukaryota; kingdom Metazoa; phylum Chordata; class Mammalia; order Rodentia; family Cricetidae; genus Dicrostonyx; species Dicrostonyx torquatus. The sequence continues at coordinate 8,809,169 of JAQHUG010000007.1, read as the reverse complement.
TTCTCCTTTCCTTCTTTATAGCCTGGCTAGCTATTGATATTTTTCTTCCTGAACTACAGAGACGAAAACTGAGGGGTTTGACCTGCTTAACATCTGGCACTAGCCCAGCAGTCTCCATCATTTCCAGGAAAGGCAATGTGTACTTTATTTTGGTTTATGGGCTGAAAGACAGTACATCTGGCTATGCGGTGGTAGCACACACCTTTAATTCTAGCACTGGGAATGCAGAGGCAGGCAGATCTCTGTGAGTTCGAGGCCAGCCTAGTCTACAAGAACTAGTTTCAGGTCACCAGGCTCCAAAGCTACAAGGAAATCTTGTTCAAAACAAAAAACAACAACAACAAAAGACAGTACTTCTGGATGTAGGGACTGAGTACAGTTTCTGTGGAAAGCTAGCAAGCCATGGCCCATGTAGCTGTGTGTGGCCTGCTATGAACTTGCCACTATGGCCAGCTCTACAATTCTTAGAAGGACACGGAGCTCTGGGTAGCTCATAGGGCTCTGATCCCTAACACAGAGAACAAAGGTGGTTGTCTCTTGGCTCCATGTGCATTGCATCATAGATTCCATAGTCTTGATGTCACCTTGAGTCAATATTTTGTCTCCTGCAGGCCACAGTCTTTTACAAGGGTTTGTGTGCCTGTTTCCTAGTGATAAACCCAAATAGGTAATGCATGGTCAATAAAAACTCAGAGAGAGAAATTGAGATTCAACCCAAAGACCAGAAAAGCAAAGCAACCTCAATCTCAGTCTGTAAAAAGTGATCCTGCCTCCAGGAAACCTCGGAATGAGACTGAGACTGAGAACTATCTCCTCCGATTTTATAATTCTCTTTAGTTCTGGGATTAAAGGTCTGCACCGCTACTGCCTGGTTTCTATGGCAAGCTTATGTGGCTACTGGGGTTAAAGGTTTATGTCATTGTTGCCAGGTCGGTAAGGTTGGCCAATATTTTGCTTTTCTGATCCTCAGGCAAACTCTATTTATTAAAATACAAATGAAATGCCACTACAAATAGACTATATCAAAGAATGGCACCTCTGAATCAAATGCTACCTTCTCTTTGACTTTTTATGACATTTGTGTTTCTCTTATTTGACATATATTTATTCAGTACCTAAGGTCTCCTAAGAGCCTTGGTAAGTTCAGTCAGACAAAATGTTCTCATATCAAGTATAATGGAGAAATTCTTAAAGTTAAAAAACAAATCCAAACAAACCAAAACACAACTTTTTTCTAAAGCTAGGCATGGTGGTGCATGCCTTTAATCCTAGCAGTTGGAAGGCCGAGTCAGGAAGATCTCTGAATTTGAGGCCAATCTGGTCTACAGAATGAGTTCCAGAACAGTCAGTGACAAAGAGAAACCCTGATTTGATAAACCAGCATTCTCCCCCCAAAATTCTAGATTTATTTATTTTATTTTCTGTGTATGACAATGCCTTGCAACATTGTCTACAGCAGGCTGGCCCCTCCTATATCAATCATCAATCAAGAAAATGCCCCACAGGCTTGCCCATGGGCCAATCTGATGGAGGTATTTTCTTAACTGAGGTTCTCTCTTTAAAATCTAGCCAGCACAGACTGTTAAAGTCTTAAACCAAAGCAAACACTATAGGAACTGTTAGGCTCCACTGTATGAATGGGGAAGGAAACAAATGCTCAGGAAGAAAGACAGAGATCTCAAGGGTACATAAGTAGGGTTCACCAGAGTCCTAGTATTTGGACTCTGTTTAACTATATTTGGGGCATCGGAATGCCCAGTTCAACAGGACAGGAGTAATTAGGTCATTCCTACTACTTTACCAAGAGCTTTTATTGATAAAGAAGATCTCTATGGAGACATTCACAGCAAATTACCAAAATCTAAACTTGTACTTCTGCCAATCCCATTCCCCACCTCACCCCCTGGGATGGAGAATGAGAATTTTATTTGGTGTGCCTCTCATTTATTCAACATTTCTTTATGATAAAAAAAGCCATTTTCCACTAAATTAAAATTGCCTTTCCATCCTAACAAATACTATACCCCTGGTACACACCAGAATAAAAATAAATTGATTTTTAAGTATCCATTGGAAAAAAAATAATCAGAAGCATGAAAAAAATCATGGAGCCATTGTGTCCTTTTGAGGAGTTTAACTCTAGAAATGGATTCCTGTCCTGGAAACATCAGTTCTTTCTTCATGATGGAATATCTCTCAGGAGCTTAGGAGCATCAATGAAAACTTCAGTCTCCCAGAAAACCTTGTATATTTCACATATGCCTCTTTGTAAAACAATTTCTGCTCATAGGGTATTTCAACTTCAGTTAGCCATAGATCCATACCAGTATGAGGCTACATGATCTGATGGGTTGGTAGCATCGAATTGTTGCTAAGATCATAAGGAAACGATGAAAAAAGTCACTAGTGGTATGGGAGGTTCTTCTGTCTATGTGTTGCTTTTATTGGTTAATGAATAAAGAAAGTGTCTTGGCCTGTGATAGGGCAAAAGAACAGAGCTAGGCAGGGAAAACTAAACTGAATGATGGGAGAAAGGAGGCCGAGGCAGAGAGATGCCATGGAGCCACCAGAGTCAGATATGCCGAAACTTTGCCAGTAAGCCACTGCCATGTGGCAGTACACAGATTAATAAAAATGGGTTAAATTCATATGTAAGAGCTAATAAAGAAGCAAGCAATGATTTAATTAATACAGTTTCTGTGTGATTATTTAGGGTCTAAACTAGCCGGACAGCCAGGACAAACAAGTGGACACCCACTAGATGTGATGGTTAATCTGAATGTCAACTTGACTGATTCTGCAAGTACTCAAAAGCAAGACTCTGGGATTTTCTGGATTACCTCAGTTAGGGTGGGAAGACTCACCCCAAAAGTGCATAGCTCCATCCTAAAGGTTAGGATCTAGACTGTATAGAAAGAGAAAGCAAGCAGCGAACCAGATGCAACATTGGGAGCAGGTGTCTCACATTCCTGCTGCCTTTCTCTGTATCATGATGGACTGTGCCCTCAAACTGTGAGCCCAATAAAACCTTTCTTCTTTGAGATTTTTTTTTTCATTTGGTCAGTAGTTTTGTCACAGGAATAAGAAAAGTAACTAATACACTCTATTATTCTAAAACAATAGTTACACTAAAACTGTCCCAACAACTTTCCTTAGCCTATCAGAGACACCACATCCATACAAATGGCCTCTCATTAGCATGGGACTCAACAAATAGACTGGGCTGGCCTGAACACTCAGAAATGAGGTTTGTACTTCAGAGTGGTTTCTGTCTGCTAGCTGTCTGCTACTCTGATTAAAGACCTGAATAAATCAATATAAAAGAGGAAAGATATATTTTGGCTCAGGATTTTAGAGGTTTCAGATCACAGTAGGCTGGATTCACTGTGATAAACCTGTGTTGAAAGAGGAAGATTAGGACAGCAGGAGCCGATGACAGGGAAGGCTGCTTGCCAAAAAACAGAAAACACACACACATACACAGTTGGACCTCTACAAACCTACTTCCTCTGGTTAGGTCCTACTTTATAGTTTCTTCCCTATTACCAAATTATAAAGCCATCAAAGGATTAATCCAATAAAAGTTCAAAGCCATCATGATCCTATCACAAGTCCCATGTCTGAACATGACACTGGGAAGGAATTCTTAAAGTACAAGCAGTAGGCATACTACACTAATAAGCGACTCGTCTCCCAGAACCTAAGTCCCCTTTTTGTAAGATCACTGTCTTACCCTTGTAAACACAGGGCCTCTTCATTTGAGATGATTGCCCTTCATAACATGGCTCTTAAAGGCTATGCCTGGATTTTACAGAATCAGAACAATGCATTATAAAGTTTCCCTGTGCTCATTGCGGCTACTCTCCTGCCTCCCATTCTCTCCTGTATCCACTCTGAGAGCTTTAACCCACAAACCCATCAAATCCCTCCCTAGGCTCCCAGTTGCCATTCCACTGTGCATGTCTCAGATGCATTTTTTTTCTACCTTTCAGTAGCATTTGAGAAACAAGGGATCATGTTCTTCTCCAGCCCCTTTCTTCCCAGGGAGCCTGGCTACCTGTTTTTGTCTATTTTTTCTCCTATTTTAATATTGTCAGGGGCTCTTCTGTGACCTCGTTTTTTCCCTCCATTGTTATAAATACTGGAGTATTTATTTTTCTGATTTTCCTATCTATAGTCATAGCTAAAGGATTCTCATTTAGCCTCAATGTTTAACACATCATCTATAATCTGACAACTGTATGCATCTCTCCAGAAATCCAGTACTGTGTAGCCTATTTCTAGTTGACAGCTTTAGCATATTTCATAGGTATTTAAATTTACCACATTCAGAGTTACTTCTCTGCACATGAAATCTCTCCCTCCTTTAGGCCACTTACTCAGTCACACACACCAACAACTAAGGAGTCATTTTTTCCCCCTTTCAGAGTAAATCACCAAGTTCTGTTAAGTATTTCTTTACCTGTTTGTAATAAGACCAATTTTCTAGCTTCAGGGACTGACAGATGCTAGATCACTTACCTAAAATGTGCAAATGTGCAAAGACCAAGAGTACGGGTGAGAGAAGGAAGGAAAGGAAGAGAAAGAAAGAATGATAAGTGGGAAAGAAAAATGAAGGAAGGAATGAAGGAAAGAGGAGAAGAAACAAAAATAAAGGAAAGAAGGAAGACACCCTCCCACACTCACAGACAGAAACAGATACAGACTGAGAGATATAGACAGAGATGGACAGAGAGATAGAGGCAGAGAAAGAGACAAAAGAAGGAATAGAAAACTACAAGGCAATTTTTTGGCCACCATTATTCCTCTAGTCCATCATCTCTCCCCACATTAGAGTAATAGGACTTTGACTCATCTCCCTCCATTAGCTAGGGTTAAAATTAATTCTAGGGTTAAAATATTGGCTGGTCAACAGTGGCCAAGATATATAAGAGGGCTTGCAGTTATGCTATGAGATAACTAAGCCAACCAGAAAGGAGGGCAAACAGTGCTCTGGGCAAAACTACAAATCCCCTCTTGGCATGCTCTGCCAGGTTCTCCCAGAGCCCCCTCCCATAGCAGCATGCTCAAGGCACCCTTGCCATCTCCCCAAGTGACAACATTATGTGTACTTAAACATTTATATGCATCCCTACATGCAATGCAACATATGCTATTGAAATAGTCTGACTTTAAGGATGACTTCTGAGAAACTTGTATCTATTCTAGGAAAGGGAATGCATGGATCATCTCAGGGGTAGGCAAGCTATTAGAGTTTAGAAGCAGACTTTGTAACAGCCATTTACCTTGTTCTACTCTCTCTCTCTCTCTCTCTCTCTCTCTCTCTCTCTCTCTCTCTCTCGGGCATATTTTCATTTTCTTTATTGTGACAGATAAACTTTAGCTACTCACTCTGCTAGTGTCCCCACATGAATTCTTCCCCTTCAAGAGCACAAAAACTGAGAGACTAGAATCGAATCTTTTCCCACAGTAGAAATGAATTTAAGAATACAGATGAAATCATGCTACTACTGTCTTTCCTAAAACATTCCAGTGACATTCCAGAAAATGTTACATAAAACTCAGTCCTCCCAATGGCAAATGTGGAGACAACCTCCCTCTAGGTCCACTCTTAGCTACTGCTCTACAGAAACACCATATTCTCAATTGTGTAACCCCCCTGGCAGGGATGGAGATAGTCTAAAGATATGTCTTACCCTTCCTTTTGGTCATCATATTCTTGAAACAATGGACTCTAAGAAATTGGAATTCTTCCCTAAAATCTTAGTAGGGTACAAGGGGTGAATCACTACTAAATCCAGTTCACTAATGAGGAGCTCTGGACAGTTGATAGATTTTCACGGAGAGAGTCATTTTCTTTAAGGATGTGATCCTGAATACGCCCACCACTATAGTGCCAAATCCAGGAATATGTGTAGGCCGCACAAACTGAAATTGATGGGTTATTAATTCATTTTTTAAATAGAGGAAGTTGGGGTTAGGAGGTAGGGGTTAGGCTGAGAGGAGGTAGGGTGATAGTTATGGAATGAAGACAATTAAAACACAAAGTAAAATTCTAAAATAATTAATAAAAACTCTTCCTTTTAAATGAAGAGAGACAGGGAGTGAGAAAGCCTGGTTGATTCAGACTATTTTTTGCTTGTTTGTTTTTAAATTTTATTAATACCTATGCCTTTAACCAGAATAAAAATGTGTTAAGAACAGGAAATTTTCTTTGTCTTTTTTTTCATTGCAGATGTTTATCTGGTGTCTTGTATCCAGCCTGGAGAGAACGGAAATGCTCTACCATCACTATGGCCTTCTCTTTGTCAAATTATTTAAACTATGAACCCCAAGAAATTACAATCACCTCAGGAACTCTTGCTAGAGAATCAAAGTCTGAAGGACTTGGCAGCTGGACGAGAGCTTTTTCTGAAAGAGGGGGAACTTGTCCCCTGGGCAAAGAGTCACAATGTGCCTTATCCTAGAGGAGACACTAGAGCTGGGACAGTGGTAGACAGACCATTGCTGCCTCTGCACGAAGACCCAGCACTCCTAGTGTCAAAGTTAATCTCAAGGGGACGATTCATCACACAGGCAAGAACCCAACTTCCTACAGTCAGTTCTGTGGACTGTAGAATGGACAAACCTACCTACATAAGTATCGGTGGGAATTCTGGCCTCTTTGTCTGTTGTACAGGCTTTCCTTGTGAGAGTGTTGCACTCTGTAATGATCTGTTTTACCCCTGCCCAGTCTCACTCTCTTACTCTGTTAAAAAATAAAACCCTGCAAGTACTCAATAAACTCTTTGCTCTGTATTTCTTCCATGAATTCTTTCAGTAAATACTCCAAGGCCTGAGAGGACTTCAGAGTCAGGTCCTGGAGGTGGTATCATGATTTGGAATAATTTGTTTTTTCTCACCATGACCTGAATTGCATGAAAATGTTAACCTTGGTATTATTCTTTATTGTCTTCAAGACCTGGATAGGGCAAAACATGAGTTTGTAAATACATATTGATTGACAGCATGAATAGAGGCAGACTAGCTTCTGGCAAAGGTCAAAGATGAGAAAATGAGAGAGAGAGAGAGAGAGAGAGAGAGAGAGAGAGAGAGAGAGAGAGAGAGAGAGAGAGANCCTGAATTGCATGAAAATGTTAACCTTGGTATTATTCTTTATTGTCTTCAAGACCTGGATAGGGCAAAACATGAGTTTGTAAATACATATTGATTTTCCCAGGTTCCCATTGCCTACTAGCTTCTGGCAAAGGTCAAAGATGAGAAAATGAGAGAGAGAGAGAGAGAGAGAGAGAGAGAGAGAGAGAGAGAGAGAGAGGGAAGACATGAGAGCACAGGTAAATCTACCCTATATTCCACAAGGATGGTGACTTGACACTTTTAACCCTGCCAGTGCTCAGGCACCTGGCCATCTGTTGGTTCCTCCTCAACCATAAATCAGGCCTCACTCTCCCTGAGAGAACTCTGAGAATGGAGAAGGGCAGCAGATGCTTCTGAGGAGGCCCAGATGGTGCTCTGGGATGCATCTAGAATCTCAAATCAGTCCTGGCTGCAGCTTCCCTGTTACCTGCTTTGATCTCAAACACATCTAATAGATTTCTAGAACGCAGACTGCTGGAGGCTGCCCCACGAAACAGGTGGGGACATTTTGCATTTTTGGCAAGGCAGCCTGCTGTTGCTTGGCTACTTTTGTGTTTACATAATGGATGTTGATAAACAAATGAGTGTATTAGAAAGTCACGGCAAGGGTAATCAGGAAGCCGCTTTGCCTGATGAGCTGAAAATATCACATCCTGACCACTTCTCTTCCCAGTGTCTAGCATAGTGGCAGATCTGCACAGTACAGGTGTGCAGCCTGCACAGCTTCATAGACTGGCTTGCCCACACTCTGTGTGAGCAGCAGCCCTTGAAATTACACAAGGCTAACATGGGCCCACACTTTGGTTAGTATTCATATCAGCTGGGCACGTCAAGGAGCACTCTAAAATCTGCTGAAGAGGAGAGAAAGAAGCAGCCCAGAGGCTTGCTGGCATACTGGGAGATCTCTCAGATGGCCACTGGGCAGCTGACAAGAAGTTTGAAATAGCCACCTCTTCTCAGACGAAAGGAACAAAGAATTGGAGTTGGTAGCCCTGGGACATTGCTCATAAGATTGGCTTCCCTCCTGGATGGGAGCATTGCCTACATAATTGATCTGATAAAATAACTTCTCCAAAGGTATGAAAGTTAGAAAGACTAGACGCCTTATTTTGGGGATAAATCACTTTCACCCTGCTCATTCGTTCCTTCTGGGGATGTGTCAAGGAAGTAATTTCAGAACCCCTATCAAATACGCAGGTGACTAGAAAACTTCTATCTGACCTCTCTGACCCTCCTCTTACCCCATAGGGTCTGCTCCTTATAAGCAGCTGAAAGGGTCATTCTATAACATAAATCAGAATGTGCAGCCCACCCCCTCCCCTTGCCTTCTTGCTGAGCATGGAGTCTAAAGCTTTGCAGAAGTTCCTCCGCATCCTCTGCAGGAACAGACTTCACTCTCTGCAGGTACAGCTCCCATTCTCTGCAGGAGTAGGCCTCCACTCTTTGCAGGAATGGCCCCCATTCGCTGCAGAAACAGTTCCTCATTCTCTGCAGCGTTGGACCCCATTTTGTGCAGGAACAGCCCCCATTCTCTTTAAGAGCAGACCCCATTCGAAGCAGGAGTAGCCCCTGGCTCAGGGCTTTGTAATTTACGCCCTTTACCCTCCAAGCCAAGCACAGCTCTCCTCATTCTCTTTTCCATTCTCCATTACCTCTGCAGCTTCACTTCATGTAGGCTTCTTCTTGAAGGTTGCCCCTCCCCAATCCCTCCCTGACTGCACTCAGCTGCAAGAGGAGTCCATGGATCATCTCCGCCAGGTACTCTTTGCCTGTTTCTTTCCAGAATGGGCAGTGAGCTTCTGCATACTATCTCCCTACTGTATGAAATGCAGAACCCATAAAACAAAGTGTTTTCATTCCCGGTGCTGTCTCCTGCACCCAGAAAACTACCTTGAATCTAACTGACTTGAAGTGTGAGATTCATGAAAGAACAAGTGAAACTAGAAACTGCCTAGACAGCAAATCGGGGCTGGAGGGAAGACTTTGTGGATGGTGTTTGCTGCACAAGAATGAGGATCGCAGTCCAAACTCCCAGCACCACTAGTTCCTTGCTCAAAACCTACTTTCCTGTGGCTTCATGGCAGCAGTTTTTAAAGAAACTAGTCTGTATGTCTCTCCTCTTCTATACCATGTTGGAGCCTGCTCCAAAATAGCTTCAGGGAATCCATGCAGCTGTCCTGAGCAGGGGCTCTCTACTAGCTGCTGTGGGCAACCCTAGGAAAGCAGAAGCAAACAGACCAAGTTCTGTGCTCACGGTGCTCATGGAACAAGCCCAGCAAAAGGAAAGATGTTTCCAAGCAGAAGTTCTCAGACTCTGGGTCACAGTCCCTTTGGCGGGGGGAGTCACATACCATATAGCTTGAATATCAGATGTTTACATTATGATTCCTAAAAGTAAGAAAATTACAATTCTAAAGCAGCAACAAAATAATTTTAGTGTTTGGGTTCACCACAACCTGAGGAACTGTGTTAAGGGGTCAAGCATTAGGAAGGTTGAGAACCACTGTTTTAAAGAGAAACCGTGTCTCTCAATCTCACTAGAACACTTGAGACAACGGGCTCCAAAGATATAGGGATTTCTCCAGGAATCTCCTGCTAGAGGAAAGACAAGGTCCCAGCCAGATGGAAAACTTGTCTCCCAGAACGAGATTTCATGTAATTCTAGCAAGTTGTCAGAACCCCTTACAGGGGGAGGCTGAAGCACAGACAATGATGGGGAAATGGTGACCAGAACCACATCTTGACTGGGTCTGCTTAGACACACATGTTATTAGCTGTCTATTTAAACTTTAATCTTACTTCAGGACCCCAAAGATTGACTTGGAAAAGGTATTGTTTGCTGGGGTTTTTTTGTTTTTGATTTGGCCACACTGAATAAATCTCATTTTTATGATTTCTGCTATTAATTTGACTCTTTTACTTAGCTTATTGAGGTCAGGTGGCAGACAGAGTCTTGCATGGAGCACAGGCTTTACCCTCCATAATATTTACAGGGCACTGAACATATACAAGTTTTTTTCTTTTTTTTTTTTTAAGCCAACAAAGCAGTAAGTGCTATCAGTTACTGATGAATAGCTGGACCAAAACAGAATAAAAGTGGAGCAGGATGATTGTAGCTTGGAATGGTATAAAGCTCAAATGCCTTCTAGATATGTACCCGCAGACAGATCTCAGTGATCAGAGGGACGAGGCATGAGTGAGCACATTCTTACTCAAAGCGTGTCTTGACAGGGGAGAAGAAAGGAAATAACCATAGTTTACCCGGAGGCAGAAATAACAGAGAATGTGGTAAAACTCATGTCCTCTAAGTAAATAACTCTAAACAGTGAGGACTGTGAGCGTGCTGATGGTCCAGAGAGGTATCCAGACTCCTATCATGTTCTATGGGCTATACATGAGCTAAGCCCCCTCCCCTACACAGAGAGTGACTCCTGCTAATGAAGCCCAAGTCATGTATGCAAAGCTCCCCTACTGTAGTAACATAGCATAGGAAGCATATTAACTAAGCCTGTTCCCTCAGAATGCAAAAGCCCTTGAAAGCCTCTAAGAGGGCACACGTGCTTTGCCTGGTGAGAATAAAGTTTCTACCTCAGACCCATCATATATTGCTTGCTGGTACACTAACCTCTCTTCTGGAGAACCATTCAACCAAGCATCTCCACCTGTATCTCTACTGCTTGCCCACTCTTTCCCCCAAACTTAACAAGACTGAAGGAAACTCAGCAAGAAAAAGCAGAGTAAGAAATGAAGGCTCAAAAGACAGACAACCACAGGCCATCTAAGGAAAGATCAGCAAATTACTTCTGTCGAGAACTGCTTTATCTCCACTTCAGTTTTTCAGGCCATGTGCTATGGCTCAGCCATGATTTGACTCTTAGCAGGAACCCTGTCTTAGAAAATGGCACTCAGTGTGCCCACATCAACATGCATGTACATGGCTAAGTCCCAGTATAGCTCATTCACATATTCACATAAAGCAGCAGTCACGAGAACAGAAGCCCTGTCTGGGCTGCAATGTGTGATCCCTGCCTGAAGCCACCTAAGTACTAAGGCTGAGTTTACATGCAGGTCTGATTATGGTGCTGGCAGAGAAGTTGTAATACTATCAACAGAACCTACTGGAAAGCCTTTTCAAAAGGGCCTGATGTGATCACCTGCTGTTGGGGTCTTGGGGAACAGAACAGGCACTGAAAAACAGGAGATTGTTAACTAAGAGCAACCATTCTGAAAAGAAGGGGCTATTTAAAAATAGTCTCAAGGAACACATAGTGGCAAAGTGGCAGGGGCTGGAGAGGAAAACAGTGTTGTTATAGGGAAGAAAGACTGTTCACAGTGGCTGTTTGGGGGCATTTACTAGCCAGGTTCTTTTCAGATGTTGGATGAAAACATTCACTGCTGATTATCAGCCAAACAGCCAATGAGGATGTGAAGCTGAATGGGAGCCCACAGATACCTGAGAGGGTCAATTTTCAATTTCAGACCCACGGGGACCCCTGATCAATACCACTGCTTCCAGTGGGGGCATCAGATGCTGAAGTCTCCACTCTTCCTTCTTTTAGATGTTCTTTTCCTACCAGCTGCAGTGAAAAACTGAATTACAATAAAGAAACTGTTAATCAGAGCCCCACACACTGCACAGAGATTAGCAATCAGGATGTAGCCTTAAGCCTATGAAAAGATGAGAAAACCAATTTGTCTCTGGACTTTGCAGCCCCCTCCCCGTCTGCCTGCTGTGTTTGAACTCTTCGTACTGTGTTTGCATCACTGGGGTATCTGAAAATTCCGCCGCTTCTCCTTATTCTGCTGTACTTAGGCAATGCTTCAATTCAGAGAGGAAACCATAGGTAGTAAGGGCTTATAAGACATGTATCTTTTGCCCTGCGTCCCAAGTAATGTTGTAAAGGAAAAGTGAAAAGTTAACTTTGATTTCACTACCAAAAAATTTATAAAGTTCCACTTGGTTCTTCGCTTTTTAATTAAATATCAGAAAAACACAAATTCCTATTATTTCTATGTCTCATGAAAGTGTGTGTGTATGGAGGGGTCATTAGATACAGGAATGATGGTATAATAGCCAGTTTAAAATCAAGCATCCCATTTTGGTAACACTCACAGTTACCCTGGCCTCTTCCACAAGGCCATTTGGCTGTGAAGTTCTAACCTAGTCATTGTAATAGGTTGCTGGGAAGGAGACCAGAGAAACACAGGGGCATTGACAGAAACTGCAATGGTTTAAGCCAGTCTATATATCTGGTCTTGTATGCTAAAACCCAATTATTGCAAACTGATCTAGGCATTGGACCTGTCAGCCAGGATCTCCTAGGTGTGAGGAGGGGACTCATCTGTAAATCAGGCCTCTCCGGAAGACATATCAGCCTCTTGCCTGTAGTGAATCACTAAGAGGTTGCACAGCAGAGTGGAAAGTGAGGACTGGCGAGCTGCGGGGTAAGACAGCATGAGATACCATGTAAATCATTCAACCGTCTATCATTGTGACGTCACTAATGATACACTAGCTGTAGAGACATCTGAAATTCTCAAGGAAGGAAGCACTCATGGAGTCATGGAATGTGACCCTTAATGCTGTTCTACCTTCTCCCTGTGAACTGTTTCTATCTCCTTCCATTTCTAATAACCTCATGAATACTAACAAAGAATAAACATTAGAGGCAATTCCCTTACTGATGTTTTATGGCCAAAGGCAGACTACTGTAGAGTGTCAACTGTGGGGTGGAGCTGGCATGAAGTTACTAAAGGCACTGGCCAGCAAGTTGAGCCACTGGAAAGCGGATAGATTCCAGAAGAAAGGAATGTATTAAGAGGGCTCAATACCCAAGTAGCAGCCATCTGATGACTAATTCACTAGGCAAAAGACACAGATTCTTTATGCTTGGAAAAAACTGAAAATCTGCTGAGAACACCCTAAATAAGGGATACTAAGTATGTGTAGACAGTATCTCTGCTCTTCAATAATACAGCAGTGCGTCGGGCTCAGCCCAATGTCTTCCTGGTATATTTGTGAACATGCCATCCAGAGGCAGCAGTGTTCTACCTACTAACCCTTCCATGTGGCAGGGCACTTAAGAGAATTCTGTGCCAGGTTTCCTCCAACATTCTGTGGCACTAGTGGTTTATTGGACTCGCCTTACCTAGTTCTTATTTGAATAGAGGTTAAATAGTGAAATGTTGTTAACAAAATTTAACAACTAACCTGGGTGATGATCTTACATGGCTTTAAATCTAGCACTCGGGAGGCAGAGGCAAGTGTATCTCTATGTATTGAAGGCCAGCTTGATATAATAGAGTGAATTCCAGGACAGTCAGAGCAACACAGAGAACCTTGTCTCAAAAAACCAAAGCCAATAAATAAACAAATAATTACAATTAACACCTGAAAAAATACTGTCTCTGTTTAAATAAGAAAACAACACAGCATAAAATACAAGATAAGGAACAACAAACCTAGCCACATTTTCCTTCTACATTCAAAAGTTCAAAGTAGATTCCAATCCACTCTATCTTTTATGTCCCTTCAGGCTTTCTCCAAGTGCCATCATCTGTCCCTTTATTGCAGTAACCATTTCACAGTGTTCTTATTATTGCTATCTGCTTTCCACCATCGTTCATGTTCAGAGAGCAGGTGTGACATTTTCATTTCCAAATACCCATGGCTCCCTGCTTACACTTTTTGGTGAGTCTGCAAAGCTTCAAGAGGAGATCTGTAGAGCCTTGCGTGTGACGCTGCTGCTGCTTTCCCTGAACCACTGCCTTTGGGTCCTGGCACCACAGAACTGGAGAGCGGGGCAGCCTGACAAGGATGGTTCCTTATAACTTAACACACCCACTGGGGAATGCCTTAGCTGAAGAAGTGTTCATGGCAATTTCAGCTTCCACGGCCTATGACACTGAGTAGATTTAATTCTTGCCAGAAGTTTGATATTGGAGTGACTTGTTGCAGTACACATTGTTTCAAATTGTGCTTGCAAAATGAGGTTAATTAATTTTTCATTATTACGGTCTCTCCTTTATGCAAGAGTTAAGGCAACTGTTAGTGCAGTGACCCCTTTCCCTTTGTGCCATCGACTGCAAAAATCATCTGCTATTTCTCATGTTATAATGCCATTTCAAATACCCTGTTATGTCCTGTTTCTTTGTGTGTGTATTCCAATTCACTTGTCATACTTGCTATGAGGAGCAAGCAAGTGGCATGTCCCTCTCTGCCTGTTTTGCATTTTGGGGGACTATGTTTGTAGCATTTTTTACATGACTGAGAACTTATTCAAAGCCCCAGTTTTGGAACACATACACAAACGTGTCTTCTTTACTCTCTACCATGGCTCTAAGTATAAGGAGCATAATAGGATAGCCTATGTGGGAAGAAAGGACATATTTTAAACAAATCTGAAAGTGTGCTTGTCTTTGCTCGTATTCCCCCTGCCTTTCACTGCCTTTCTTTAAAGCTGTAAAAATCTGTCTGGATGTGGTGACTCCTGACTACTCTGGAGGCAGAGGGAGAATGTGGTGGATAGTTCAAAGCCAGTATAGCTTACACAGTAAATTCCAGAACAGCCCGGACAGGAGACTGAAATCTCCATTTTCTCAAGATAAACAAAACAAATTGATAACAACAACGAAATACCCAAGTCCACCTTGTTGGTGAGTTTTTGTCAATTTTACAGGAATAGAGTCATCCAGGAAGAAGAACCTCAACCGTGGAACTGCCTCCGTCAGACTGGCCTGTAGGAAAGTCTGTGGGTCATTTTCTTGATTAGTGATTGATATGATTGGGTTCAGTCCACTGTGGGGAGTGCCATCCCTGGTGAGGTGGCCATAGGTTGTATAACAAAGCAACTTGAGAATAATGAGAAGCAACCTACTAAATAGCTTTTCCCCCTGGTTTCTGCCTCAGTTTCTGCTTCCAGGTTGGCTTGCCTCAGTGATAGACTACAATAATAGAGGTGTAGGCCAAAGTAGCCTTTTCCAGCTCGCAGTTGCTTTTAGCTATGGTTTATGACACAGCAACAGAGAACAAATCTAGAAAACCAGAAAAATAAGAAACCCGAAAACACAAAACAAAAACTCCAGTTCTATTCAGTCAGTTTGTTGTTTCTTTAGGCAAACTCTGAGATTTGGGAGCCGGATTATCTTAAGTTATATCATTTCTGATCCCAGTGGTGGGCAGGTTTCACTTTGTGATCATATTTTATGAGTTACCTCTAATATGTAGAAGAAAATTTTCAATTTCCTAGGAACTGTTCCCATCATTCGACTTTTCTACCACTTCTGGTCCCTGTGCCGGTTCAGATGTTTGATACCAATGGCTCTGGTTCTATCATGTTGTAGAATAATACTCCATGAGGAAAAAAAGAAATGTTCTCAATGAGGATTTGCTACACACTCTGATTCTTTTCTAGTGTTTGCAGAGACACGTGTGTGCCTGGTGCTGAACCATGCTTTTCCTTCTTTGAAAGCAGCTCCCTCTTACAGCAATGCCTTTGGCCCTCAGTTGCTTTGACCCATCCCTCCTCTTCTCATCACATTCCCAGATCAACAAGCCTACAGTGTGCACAGACTTCTGAGGCTTCCAATCCCCTACCTGTCTGGAAAGGTCGACTTCATTATGTACCGTACAGCTTGACAAAGCTTATGTCACTCCCCATATGAAAGAAACAATGTAAGACAAACACCACTTAATTTGGGGGATTCAGCATGATACTTGCAGCCTTAACAGATATTTCTTTCATTGTGCAAACACCAAAGTTCATTTTCTTAAACTGTGGCTATAATGTTAGCAGGGGACATGATCTTGTGAGACCCTGTCCTACATGTACCAGTTCATTGGTTGGTTATGTAGTATAAACTTATCTAGAAACTTCTTCAGATAACAAGTAATTATAAAACTTGAAATAAATGGATCAGTTATAGAGTCCCTGAAATTTTGGCAACATACACTTTTGTGTGGCCCACTCCCTCTAATGATATACCCACTGACCAAATCATTGCTTTTTGTAGAGGCCAATTTAGTCTTTGAGCAGACAGTGCCAAGATTTAATTGCATAACAATACTGCAGTACAAAGACTAGCTAGCCTCTACCATGGTATCATTTCATGATTTATACTGTTTTGTGGTCTCTTTATGGTCACACCTATGCATAATTTCCAAATCATAGAATCTATTCTTGTATAGCTAAAGTTTACCACCACCATCTCTGATCGTATTTCAGGACTTTAATTTTAGCAAGTCATAGCGTAGCAATGATCAATCAAGGTAACAGTGCTCTTTTGCATTGTCCTTGAAACAAAAATAAATTTCACTGGGATGACATTTTATATCAAAAATAAAAACCGTTTTAGTCTTTGTGTTCTACTAATAAAATCAAACACTGAGAAATTTCACAGAGCTACCCCTCGCAGAATCAAAATGGATTTCATTTCTGCAACACAGTAAATAGTTATTACAGAATTTACTGTTGAGTTTTCTTTTTTGTTTCCGAGACAATGGAATTCTTCTACTTGGGGTACTTAAATTATTAAATCAGGACAAAATGGAATGTCTGTGATTTTGTAAGGCTTCCAACTTAACAAAAAATAAAAAAAAATGCATTTTGCTATGATGTCTTTGTTTCATTTGGCAACTTGCCTCTGCATAATTTAAATGCTATGGTTGCACATACACAGAGCAATTTTCTTAATTGGTCACTCATGTTTCCCTAGCCATATGCCTGTCATTTGGGTGTGTACATTTTCATGTAGAAAGTCACTGTTCCTAGTTGGCAGCTCAGCACTTTTAATTATGCCAGTGAGCCATGTAGAACAGTATAAGCCATGAGGAGTATACAAAGAGAAGCAAGTTTTATAAAAATGAGGGATTAGAAATCATGTTGTATGAGGACAGCTTAATCTCTTCTATTGGTCTTGTTCTACCAGCAAAATGTCATCATCAGAAACAAGAATCGAAGTTTGAATTTTCCCAAACCTCCTATCAGTTTCAGGTTTGTAAATGATCAGGCATGTGATCTTACGTTAAAAAGCTCCATAGTCACAAATAGATATGACCCGAGATGAAGGATAAAATAACACAAATAACACAGAAATAACACTCTAAAACAACATTACAACAGTATGTACTTGTAACATTATTGCAGTCATTTTTACTTTTTATATCTCCAAGAAGAGGTAGATAGGATATTGATGTGGGAGTGTTCTCCTGTATTTTGTATTACTCTTATTGGTTAAATAAAGAGCTGCCTGGCTTATAAGATAGGTCAGCCCTTAGGTGGGC
>JAQHUG010000007.1:8709942-8732855 GCA_028555095.1 Dicrostonyx torquatus | reverse complement strand
GCGAGGCACAGCCCTCTCCTCTTACTACAATTCATATTCTTGTTTGTAGCTATATTCATTCAGATTCATGTTTCCAAGTTTTATTCTTTCACTAGCATGAAGTATTACTGCATCCCTCTGTTATTGTCAAATACTAGTCCTAGTCTGTCACACAGATATAGCACAATCTTTATCTACTCAACTTTTGACAGTTAGGCTATTTCTAGTTTTGGAAATTATTAATAACGCTGATAAGAGCATTTATATCCAACTTTTACATGTATATAAGGTTTTCTGTGCTTTCCAGGAGGTATCTGGGAATAAATAGAATTGCTTAGTCTATCTTCTGGTAATCCATTTCTAGCCCCTTTTGAAACTGATTTCTCATGATATTAAAAAATTATCTTTATTTGTTTGTTTATTTGTTTGCTTGCTTGCTTGCTTGTTTCATGTTCATGCTCCATTATCTACATAAAGGTCAGAGTACAATTTACAGATGTTAGTTCACTCTTTCTGCCATACGTGTTCCAGGGATTAAACTCAGGTTATCAGTCTTGTCATCAAGCATTTTCCCCTTTTGATCCATCTCCCTGGCCCTAACCTGTGTTCTACTGCATCTTCTCTTGGTGACATTCTCCACATCTACTGCATGCTGCTCCAACTTCTCAACAGCCTTGTCAACATTTCTTGGCCTTTCTGTTCATCACAGACCTTTCTTCTGCTTTAAAATAGGATTCAAATGAGGAAACCTGTTTCACAGTGTTGTTAAAGGGGATCAAATATAACAGAAATAATCATGATTTCCAACTTGCTAGTTATCATTGCTTTACTGTTAGAAAAGCAAGAGAAAAGAGCATGCCCCTGGAACATAGACACTTCAATGCCTCTGGAAGACAGGCCACCTTTGGAATTCAGTTCAGCACCAGTGCCATTTACAATTCCAAGGAACTTTTTAAAGCGAAAAGAACCCTAGCTGGCATCTAAGCTTTTAGCCTGACATTCCTCATTCTGGTAAGTTTACCAGTGCAGGACAATCTGCCTGATGAAAGGTCTATTTTAAAGGAAGCAGGCAGAGTCTCAGAAAGACACAAAAAAGCATTTCTGGATGCTAAGGTGAATGGTAGATGCTGGTTTTTCACAGAACTATACACACAGTCTGCCTATTCTGGGGAGATTTATTCAGCATCTTACAGGGAGCCCTGCCAGAGATTAAGGGAATACAGAAGAAGGGAAGGATTGTTGGAAAGCTATAGGGCTTGCCCAGGGATTGTACCCTCAGCTCTCTTCTGACAGCCCCACAATAGCTAACCACCACAGGCAGTCAGCACCTCTGTGTGTTTGGAGTCCCATCTCTCATCTGCAAGAATCAATCATCTGAAAGTTAATTTTGGAGGTTCACGAAGAGGAACCACATTTCGCATCCTTTGACAAAAGGGCAGTTAATTTGAGGGTGGAGGCTTCCGAGAGCTTTCCTTACAATCGGAAATGAACAGTGCAGTCAAAAATGTACATTTTATTTCACTAACTGCAGTCAAGCAGAAAATCACACCCTCTCTGCCAAGTCCCTTTTCTGATGACTTGCTTAGTAACCAGCTTTATCTGGCATTTATTCATTTGATTTTGTTACAAAAAGGACAAAAGCCAAGAAGATCCATGATACAGAATAAATCGGAAACAGCCCTTTTACTGCGCCCTCTGATTCACCAAAACTCGAGTGTGCTGGTTAGTTTTCTGTCAGCTTGACCAGAGCTATAGTCAACTGATGGAAGGGAACCTTGGTTGAAAAAAATCCTCAATAAGATCTGGCTGTAGTAGGGCAGAAAGGGCACTTTCTTAAATAGTATTGATGCAGGAGGGCTCAGTCCACAGCGGGTAGTGCCATCCCTGAGCTGGTGGTCCTGGGTTCTAAAAGAAAATAAACAGAGCAAGCTGTGAGGAGCAAGTCAGTAAGCACCACTCTTCCATGGCCTCTGCATTAGCTCCTGCCTCCGGGTTCCTGTCCTGATTTCCTACAGCAATGAAGTTTACCAACTATGAATGTGATTTAAATCAAACCTTGAATTTCATCTGTGAAATGAAAATATTTTATGTTAAAGAT
The DNA here is from genome assembly GCA_028555095.1 of Dicrostonyx torquatus. Lineage (NCBI taxonomy): Eukaryota > Metazoa > Chordata > Mammalia > Rodentia > Cricetidae > Dicrostonyx > Dicrostonyx torquatus. Next base: position 8,730,778 of record JAQHUG010000007.1, on the reverse strand, counting down.
TTAAAATTGTATTTCTTATTAGTGTGCCAGAAATGGAAATGTCATAGCTGAGGTTATACTGCTTTTTATATTTAGCCTCATCAGTGATATATATCACTTCTACATTCTATTATCTCAAAGATAAGCTTCCATATTCAGGGAGAACAGACTACTCAAGTGTTCCAGTGTCAGGTATCAGAAAGCCTGCATCACAGGGATTATCTTGTTGCCTGGCTACTACAGGTCATCAGAGACTTGTCTAAAGATAAGAATCACTGGTGGAATATCTGATTATGCTATCTGGCAAAATAAATACAAATCGCATCTCAGAAAGCCCATAGACTAGACCGTGGTGGAAAAAAGCCTTATTGCCAACAACAGAAAAAACTACTGCTTTCCTCTCCATAACTTGCCGATGATAAAGCCCTGGTTTAGAAACCCAGACTCAGAGACCCAAAGAGGAGGGGACTTTGGTGTTGCGGAGATGGCTCAGTGGATAAAATACTTGTTGTACAAACATCATGACCTAAATTCAATCCTCAGCAGCCAAATAAAAGCTAGGAATAGTAGCATGTCCCTGTGGTCTTGGCACTGGAAAGACAAAGGCAGGTGGATTCCTGAGGCTTGTTCTTCACTTAGTATAGTTTATTGTTAAGCCTTAAAAACCAACAAGAGATTTGCTCTCAGAAACAACGAAAAGGGAAAGATAAAAATGGAGAGAAGAAGAAGGCAGAAAACCAGTATAGAACACTTCTGAAGAATGACTGTTAATGCTGCCCTGTGTCCTCCACATGTATGTGTGCATATGTACCTGCACATACAGGTATGTACACATCTACATGGATATGTAAATATTCACACACATACACATATGCACACACACAAATACAGGGCTGGGGGTGGCAGACTTTGAGAAACAATTCTTAGTTGATTCCTGAACACGTGCTCTGAGTCACAACAATCTCTGATACTAGCACTAGGCTACAGACCAGGCTTGTGAACTGTGTCCTCCTTTCTTATAAAGAATCTCCTTAAAACTCAGCAGTGAACTATTAGTTCCTTATCCCAGACAACTCTAGTGACAGCAGTCCTTTCTATCCCCAGGACTTTTAAAGGTACTGTCATCCTGTGCTAAGGCAGACTCCCAGATGTGGCTTGATCATATCCTGGAAGTGAGATGACAATTTCATTGGAGGACTAGACAAAATATCCGATGGTAACACTTGGCCATATCAGGAGGCTTAGCCAGTAAAACATGGGGTAGATGTAAAACATTGGACTTTGATGTTTGACCAACTTTATGCAGTACCTTTATTGAGGAAAAACATTCCCAATAGATATTTTCTATGCTCTTAGACAGTAAGGAGGTATTTATTGTTGGTCTCCTTGAGCATAAGGAGGGAAGGGTCCAAGTTTTGAGCATCCCAATACAACTCTGAAGACAAAGAAACTGAAGAATACAAAGAATAGCTCCATGTTCAAGTTTTCATGCTCAAATGGACCAGGTCTGCCCAGGACTTACTGAGACCAGAAAATGGAACCATTGCCCATCTTTGTGGCCTTGAGGCTCTGTGGACTTCTCCTTAGTATTAAGTCCCACTGTCAATAGAGGCTGTCATAGCCATTTCCTAGAATTCCATTCTGACGCTCTTAGATTCACTTCTACAGCAACACTAAGGTTCTAGACCATCAGGTGTTTGTCCCAACTTTCTACTTCACCACCATTTCACCACACTGAACTCTCACTCATCAGATAGACACCTCTCCTCCATCGTCTCAGTTCCCTTTAAGAGTTCTTTAAGTCAGTTATGGCTCCCTCCTTTCTTAAGACAGATATGATTTGTGGGACTGCTATTAAGGAGTTTTAACCAAGTACTCCTGTAAATCTGAGGAAAGATTTATTTACTTAATAAACATGAAAGAAAAAATATCTGATGCTTTATGACACAGGCATTTCTGGATATAATGCCTATATTTTCACAGGTAGCCTATAGTAGCAAAAGTGATGTTTAGGGAGAAGAGCAATACAAGGGCTGAATGGAAGACTGCATATTCATATAATGGTACTGAGAAGTTCATTCCATGGTATCCCTCAAACCATGATATCTATTATCTTCGTTTCCTAAGATGAAACACCTCCTCATCACTCAAGTCAGCAGTAGGCACTGTGGCTTGCAGCCAGGGTGTTCTAATGAAGTTACCATCTGCACTGCTATGGCATGTTTCTACTCACTACATTGCCAAAAATAAAACTATCAGCTCAGCAAAGACAGGGCTGTGGCTTAGATTGTGTGTTCTCTGTGAAACTGTGTGCCATTCGTTGCTCAGTGTAGGTCCTTAATAAATGGGACTAATGAGAAAATTAAAACATAATTCCGTTCTAGAGATCCCAAAGGTGAAATGAAGCACTTGAATTCATTTACTGCTTTTATGTTGCCGTATGAATGTCCTTCTTGTGTGTCATCTTCCATCTCTGAAATGGGAAGAGCTAAAGCACATTGGTTAAAAAAAATCTAAGCTGTAGTGTTGTCAGTGTGTGTAAAAGCAACCGATGCTAAGACTGATGACCTGACTTCAAATATGGATCCTATAAAAACCTAATAGTTTCTAGTTCTAAGTGCCTTAGTTTCCTTGTTTGTATTTTTAGACATATATCTTAAAACACATCTGTGAGATTTAAATGTAGCACTTTATCACATCTGAAAAATGAAATGAAATTTATGCCCTGGCAATGCTGAAGCATGCTTGATCAGCCTGTATATAAAGGTTCTGTTGAACTTGTCCATCTTGAATTTCATGGTCTAAGTTGTTGAAGATGACTGACCAGGTCTCTTCCTCAAGATGGCACCAGATCTCATTACAGATGGTTATGAGTGACCATCTGGGAGTTGAACTCAGAACTTTTGGTAAAGCAGACAGTGCTTATCCATTTAGCCATCTATCCAGCTTATCACATCTAATACTCCATAAATCATTTTTTGAGGTGGATATGCAGAAAACATGTAACCTAATACTTAGCATATAGTAGGAACACAGTAAATCACTGCAGGTATATGTCTTGGCTGAGAGGGGAGACAACACAGCTCTTGTAACTCCGTGGAAGTAGGGGGAGCTGGCAGATGAGCATATACCATGTCAGGCTCTCTTACCTGTGGGAATTAACTATTGATTTCATTTTCGCTTCATTAGGTTAGATATTGATTTCAGGAAGGCAGAGTGGAAGATGACAGTCGATCACTAAGCAAACACTCAGAAAATCAGGAAAGTTTGCTCTTCCTTCAGGATTGGGGTTATTCCAGACCACAAGACCTCCTCCTATAAGACTTGCTGGAGAGCCTAGCCTACTCCTTGGGACCATGGACAAGAAATGAATCAAAGACAGTGTGTTCTTTAAGGACTTAGCATGTACTGACCGCCTGTTTTTAAGACAGTGGTTGAGCTGTTCCCTACCTCAGGGCTTTGAAAATAGCTATAACATTTCTTACTGCACCAGACCAAAACATCCTAAGAACAAGGCTAGACGACAGAGACATGGTGGAATGTGGTTGGATACTGTAGATGGAGAGTCAGGAATATTCTAGGCCAATTTTGAATAAGAAGCAAAGGTTTATAAAGACTCTATTATTACATGGACAGTTGGGTAGAAATGAAATTACTGGAAATTAAGGGAAATATGCAAATATGCCATAAAGTAAGGAAAATTGGCAATATGTATGCAATGTGATTTTTACCATGTTTGAGATTGAATTAACTCTTGTCTAAGGAACTAATCATGTGCATAGTTTGTGGCCTACCATCCCTGGAGTGAGGTGTCAGTCATAGCCTCCCTCTACTCCATCAGATGGCAGAAGCACAAGCCTATAAAAAACTTGTATGGTAACAGTCCCTGGTCACAGCCAGTGGACACATAGTAGCCACGTAAGTTGCAATAAGGCAGTGACCTTTGGACCTATGCAAGGAAAGGCTTGGTCCTCTTTTTCATCAGATTATCAGTACATCATCAGTATAAAAACAACACAGGAGACCATGGTAAAACTTTAAATAAAAGAGAACAGCAGAAAATGGAGCTGCACATGCTATCTCAAACATCTTTTCATCAAATGTCAAATTAAAATGTTATTGAGTCTAGTAACTAGATTTCACACTGAAGATTTATTTATTATTCTAATAATTATTTTGTGATTACTAGTAGACACATACTGAAATAAGTCTCCTGAAATGTCTATGTGATACATGGAGTAACAAGAATGAAAGACAAAATTTTAGTGCAAAAGAATTCTTCAAGCAATCTCCTGGAAGTTCAATTTTACAGAACCTAGTCTCAGACATTCAGATTTCCTTCATGTGCATATCCTGGTATGTATGGTGTATGTACTTGTTCATGCATATTTACCTGGGGGTATGGAGTTTGTGTGCACATCTAGAGGCCAGAGGATGATGACAGGGGAGTCCTCAATTTACTCTGTTTGTGATATATTGAATCAAGGTCTCTTACTTGAAACTAGAGCTCACTGATTAACCTAGTCTAGCTAGTCAGCTTGTTCCTGGAATTCCCTGCTTTTACCTCCCACACGATTGGATTCCAGACTGAAAGTCATTCCATCTCAGCATTTAAGTGAGTTCTGGGGATCTGAACTCTGGTCCTCATGCTCCTGTGGCAAGTGCTTTTGTTCATTATTGATACTACAGAACTCCAACCACATTGAGCATGGCTCACAGACATCTTCTGAGAGTCACTTAAGTAGTGACTGGGACCATCATGTATTTCATATAGGACCCTCTCTGAGCTTGACTCCTCCCCCTCAAAGTCCGTGTGACCTCTGAGAATGAGAAGGAAGATGAGGGGCTCTTGCAGAGATAGACTTGGACTTTAGAATTATTTTTCTCAAGGTTCTATGGATCTCTGCCCTAGACTACATTTCCCCTAAGGACTTCAACCCAAACATCTCCAATTACTCATCTATCAATGAGACAACAATTGTGCCAGCCACACATGCAGGATCTTAAGATATAATACAACAGTCCCTTATTGAGATCTCAGGGTGGCCTTTCCTTCAGGGTGCCTCGGAGATATGCTTTTTATAATTATTTCATATTTGTTCATCCCTCTCACCCTGCTTTAATGATGCACATTATAAAGTGGCAATTGATTATTTAAGTGCTATTAGTTTCAGCCATTTCACAGTGGAAAGGATGAGGAACGCACCCTACCAGTTAACTGTAATATCTAGCACTGAAGAATGATGCCCTAGTTAGGGTTTCTACTGTTGTGATAAAACACCATGACCAAAAAGCAAGTTGGGGAGGAAAGGGTTTATTTGGCTTACACTTCCATACTGTTGTTTGTCATACAAGGAAGTCAGGACAGAAATTCAATTTTGGAGACAGGAGCTGATGCAGAGATCATGGAGGTTGTTGCTTTATGGTTTGCTTCTCTTGGTTTCCAGCCTAGGTATGGAACCGCCTACCATGGGCTGGGCCCACCTTTACTATTTAGTTATTAGGAAAATGTCTTAAAGCTTGATCTGTGTTGTAGGAGGGACAGGCTGCATCCCGCCGCCCAGTTAGCATACACCTGAAATAATCACACAGGAATTGTATTAATTAAATTACTGCCTGGCTCATTATCCCTAGCCTCTTCTTGGCCAGCTCTCACATCCTGATCTAACCCATTTCTACCAATCTGTGTATTACCATGAGGTTGTGGCTTACTGGGAAAGATTGTAACAAGTGTCAGTCTCGGGCAGGAGCTTTATGGCATCTCTCTCACTCTCTCACTGTCTTCTTCCTCCCAGAATTCAGTTCTGTCCTCCACACCTATCTAAGTTCTGCCCTATCAAAAGGCCAAAGCAGTTTCTTTATTCAACCAATGAAAGCAACACATAGACAGAAGAACCTCCTACTCCAGATCTGGATCTCCTTTTCCTTTTCCTTTTTTTTTTTTTTTTGTCTTTTTTATTTTTATGAGACAGGGTTTCTCTGTCGCTTTGGAGCCTGTTTTGGAACTTGCTCTGTAGACCAGTCTGGCCTCAAACTCACAGAAATCTGCCCACCTCTGCCTTTTGAGTGCTGGGCTTAAAGACATGCACTACCACCGCCTAACATTACAGCTCGATCTTATGGAGATATTCTTTCAGATAGCTCATATATTGTGTCAAGTTGACATAAAACTAGTTAGCACAAGCAGCATAAGTGTCCATTACCAAAAAGACATTTACTTAGTCATATAGACTCATATTTGTTTTGGGCAACCAAGATTCTGGGTTTTAAGTTTTATTAGGAATTTAGAGGAGGGGCAAGTCAGATGATTTCACTTTGGAGGAGAATATGTTGCCTACCTTTTCCCTTCTCTCATCGAGCTCTCTCCTGAAGGTCTCAGAGGACTAAACTAATTCTGTAAAATTTACTCTGGAGTTATGCAGAATATGTAAGAAAACATGATAAAGGAGAGGGGAAAGAAAATTAAATGAAACATGGGGCATGGATGTAATTATCAGAACAGAAAGCCATAACAAATGGTTATATATTAACTTTAACAGTTATTTTTTACTCTTCCTAGTTGTGAACATTGGGACATCAAAGATTAAGGTAAATGGTTATATATTAACTTTAACAGTTATTTTTTACTCTTCCTAGTTGTGAAGATTGGGACATCAAAGATTAAGGTGCTGGCTATTTGTTTCTGATGAGTTACTTCTTTCTTGTTTGTAGATGCTTAGACTACCTTCTTACTCGATCTTCTAATATAGAAATGAGAGAAGATGGAGTGTCTTAGTGACAGTTATATTGCTGTAGACAAACACTATGAGCAAGGTAACTTATAAAAGAAAGCATCTAATTTGGGGATTCCTTACAGATTCAGGGGTTTGAGTCCATGACCATCATGTCTGAAGGTGAGGCAGCAGACAGGCATAGAACTAGACAAGTAGCTGAGTACTTAATTCTGATCTGCAGGCACCCAACAGAGATAGATAGATAGATAGATAGCTATAACTGAGAATGGCATGGGCCTTTGAAACCTCAAAGTCCATCCTCAGTGACACCTCTCTTCCAACATGACCACATATCCTAATCTTTCCTAAACAGTAGTATTCAAATATGAGTCTATGGGAGATATTCTCATTCAGACCACCACACAGAGGAACAACTAGAAGAAAGTAAGTCATGAAACAGAGTTTTCTAGTGCCTTTTGTAAGGGCACAAATTCCATTGCATTGTCCCCATTGCTATTATCTACTTCTACTGACTTTTCTTACCCAGGTGCTAAGCCTCAAAAGTCATTACATCTAGGATTAGGATTTCCAAGCACATTTAAAGAAGGCACATATATCTACGAGTTTTAAAAGGTTTTTCCTATTTACCTATGAACTGTCAGTTGAGCTCTAGAGTCTTTGTCAATAAAAACAAATAGAAGGTTCCTTACATCTTGGGAAGAGGTCCTAAGTGTAAGTAGAACTCTGGATGTTTGGAATGAGATTTTCAGTCTAGCAAGAAATGGTATAGCATCATACATGAGTCTGAAAATTGGCTACATATGAGTATAGAAAGAGGTACAGGAAAAAGGCAGTAAAATAACCTCTGGACATGGGGAAGAAAGCAAGATATAGTCTATCTATGAAGCTAGATAGACTCAGAAGATCAAAGAAGTACACATAAGAGTATAAGTGAGATATACCTGAGGTTCCTGAAAGAACTAGAAAATGGAGCAAAAGAATAAAGACATGTGCTTACTGTTGTAGTATATTATTTTAAGAAGCAGTACATTTGTTTAAGCTTTGAAACAATTGTTTTAATAATGCAAAGATGTGTTGCATTCTTTTATGTTGCATTTGTTTAACTCTGCTAGGTTTTGAGTCTTTGCCTATCTAAAACACCTGATTGGTCTAAAAAAGAGGTGAATGGACAATAGCAAGGCAGGAAAAGGATAGGAGGGGCTGGCAGACAGAGAATAAGTAGAAGGAGTATAAAAGGAGAAAAGGAGAGATCAAGGAGAGAGAAAAGAAGGGGCCAGTTGCCCAGCACAAAGCCAGCCATGGAGTAAGAGTGAAAGTAAGATTACAAAAGCAAGAAAAGGAAAAACAAAAAATGAGAAAAAAGCCATTTGCCTGAGGCTTTTTAGTCATAAGCCAGATGCAGAGGAAGCAAGATGAGAATGCCTTACTGAGAAGGCATCAAATACAGATAAACAAATTATCAAGGTGTCACTGAGATGGGACAAGTGCACCACTTCAACTCCTGCAGTAATCTGAAAAGTTGCTTTAATTTAGGGACCACCTTTCAGGAAAATCTGGCATTCTGTGGCTTCCATGAAGAAGAGACTTCCAAGGTGAGTCAATATGATGTGGGGATTGACACTTAGGAAAAGACATTATTTTTAACATTACATTAAGCACTGGGGTAAATAGTGGTACCAACTCACCATAGACATGGGCTTCTCTGTTCTCCATGATTTCTTTACAATGTGTATATATAGGATTTTGAAAGAGCTCTGGTGTAGGAGGTCCTTCTCTATTTGTGTTGCTCTCATTGGTTGAATAAAGAAACTGCTTTGGCGTTTTAATAGGTAAGAGTGTAGGTAAGTGTGGAAAAGAGAACTGAATGCTGGGAGGAAGAAGGCAAAGTCAGAGAGAGCCACCATGAAGCTGCCAGGGCAGACATGCTGAATATTTCCTGGTAGGCCACAACCTCATAATGACATACAGATTATTAGAAATGGGTTGAATTAAGATGTAAGAATTAGCCAATAAGAGGCTAGATATAATGGGCTAGGCAGTAATTTAATTAATAAAATTCTGTGTGGTTATTTCGGGGGTTAAGCTAGCAGGGCACTGGGAACGTGACCCACACCACACACAACAGAGCTCAAGTTGTAACCCTTAAGGTGGCTAAGGACCTCCCCATCCTTCTTTTAATAGTGCTACAAAATGGAGCTTACAAAGAGACTGAAGGATTTTCTTCTGAGAACAATGTTGCAAGGTGGGTTGCAGGTGAGTATTGATTACATTTCAGAGGGAGAGGGCCCACCATTCTGTCCCTAAGGGAACACAGTCTGCTCACTGTCTTTTAAAGTGTCCTTTTGAAAATGTGTCTTGTCTCAATGGATAATTAAGTTTTTCCCACCCCTGGGGGAATCTTAAACTTCCTGCTTTCTCAGCAAAAAAGTGATCAGATCTCAGAGACAGAGTTTCTCCCTCCCCCACATTATCTTCCATGGCATCACAATTCCCTATTTTCTTTTCTGCCTTACAACTGTCTTAGCTAATGTCCTTTCCCACAGTGTCCTCCCAATGTGGAGACTGTTCCTTTCCTCTCAGAGTTGACATTTGTATTATCTCTTCTTTGGTTTGGGTTTGGAGTAAGGTTTGTTCAATGAACACACTATGAGAAGGAGGGTGTCACGTGTCTTCCACGGCTGGCTCTTAGGATTTGAGCATCCACCTATCTCTCTTGATTTGTCCATTGTTGCCTTTGGTAAATCACAAAGCACACAGATGGGCTCCCTGAGGTGCAGTTGTTTACCTGAGTACCAGAATTTACTACAATCAGGTAACCCTGACTTCACATGGTTTCCCTGCTCAACCTTTGCAGCTCACCACCTGGCACCATGATGGACAGAGATGAGTCATCTTCACCAAGTCCTTCCTTCCTTCCTTCCTGATGACCACAAACTTTTCTTTTGTTGCACCCTGAGTCTCAGAGCAATTTTGTCTTCAGATAAAAACAACCAATACCAGGGATGGGGTGTCTGGTACCTGACATTCCTCACACACAAACAGCACATTCATTCGTGGATCAAGGAAGTGACACTCCATCCGTCATGTGGATATACCCATGACATTGTTTATACTATTAATTATATTCCATTGTTTTAACTTTTGTGTATGTGATGTGTGTGTGTATGTGTGCATGTGCATGCATTCTTTTGTGAATACATGTCCATTTATGCCATGGTGCAAGCATATGGTGGTCAGAGGATAAATTCAAGTTTCCATTATCTTTCCACATTGATTGACCCAGGGTGTAGCAGGACTTTAAGCTTCCACAGACCCTCCTGTCAATGTGTCCCATCTTCTTCTAAGAACACTAATATTGAAGCCTGTTACATTATCACGTTTTATCTTGGTGGTAATTTATCTCGGAATTGGAACTCAGATCTCTATGTTTGCTTTAACCACTGAGTCACCTCACTAACTCCTACCTATAACCATTTTGATTCCTGTTTTTTTATTCCCCCAGCAAATTGCAAATCAGTGGATCTGTTATCTGCATTGAACATGAAAGCTATGGAAGTACTAAGTGACAGCCAGGGTTCTAGACAAAGCCTGTGTTGTGGATGCAGATGCCATAGACTGTCAGAAGGACACGGTGGAAACAGAAGCTTTTAAGCTCCACTTAGGAGTGCCCTGGTTGAGCTAAGAGATCATTACATTCGTTGTTAGCTCTCCAGTTGTGTTTGTCTGTGTCACTCCTTCCACCTTTTGCAGCTCAGTTTTCTTGAATGAAAAAGTGGGTTAAGCATTCTCCTTAATATGGTTCTTGTGAGAATTTAATTAAATGGGTTAATGGGTGGAAAAGTGCTCAAAATTATTATGTGAGAGTTATGAATGAGGTCTTTTAAGACATTTTTTTTCTATAAAGGACTAATGTTAAAAATAGTCATTTAAACCTTTACATTAATCAGATGACTTTATGAAAGAAAATCTAGGATTTATTTTATCAACCTATATTTAGAGGTATGATATGAACTAATTTCCTGATAACCAATTTCCAAATTTCTACTTAGGTAGCCACGATTTAAATTCACCTGGCTTCTCAGAGTTTGATCGGCTTTTAGCCAAATCATTAGCTGCAGGAAAAGAGGGCTGGCAGTCACAGCTGTATAATTTTGACAATTTAAAAAGCCAACCAGTGGGGAAGTTATTTCTCTCAGCATTTTGATATTCATGAGTAAATGGTTGATTGACAGAGTGTTGTGAAGTCTTGATGAAGGACCTTTGACCTTTTCCCTGGTGGAGAAGAAGTGACTCCTAATTACCCTCCATTCAAAGTCTGTCACCCTGAATGAAGTGGGGTGATAAAAACACTTTGGCCACACCACACAGAAGATGCTAAAGCTGCTTCTCTGGTATATTCTTACCCTTGATGCCAGATCTTATGTAGCCTAGGCTGGCCTCAAATTCACTGTCTAGCTGAGGACCATCTTGAACTTCTGATCCTCTTGCCTCTGCCTTTTAAGTGCTGGTGTTACAAGCTCACACCACCATAGCTGAGGACTGTGAGGGTCTCCGGATTCAACCAGCACATGTTAGACAAGCACTCGATCAAGTGATCTGCACCTCTCTCCCTCTTGATTCTTGAATACTTTCTGATGTATTTTGTTTGGGGGCCCTCAGAAGGGTTTAACTTTCAGTTGCCTCTAAACTCAGTCTTTGTGGAACTTCCTGTAGCCTGGCTAGAATTGCCAGGGTCTTCTAAGTCCCGTCAAGGCCTTTCTGTTTAGTGAAGTACTGCAGGCTTCTTTCAGAAGAACAAATCACACTCCAGTTGTACTTTCTTGAGACCCGATGGAGGAGATCATGAACAACTATAAGAATATTGCCACAAACTTTGATCCCACTTCTGGCAAGTTAGTACCTTGTCCTTCAGGCCGCCACTTCAGGTAAAACCTGGCTTAGTCAAATATTATAAAGATAGCCTCTGGAAAATCCCAATACACAGCTCATACAAGCTTTAAAACATGAATTTGTTTGGAAAACAATAGCTGTTGTGACAGTAACTTCAACTATTTATTTATGCAAATACCATTTATATTTTATTCATATTACCTATGGTTTATTAACTACAGACTAAGTATAAAGCAAAGACCAGCCAACTTCTATATATGTAAAGTAAACTGAGTAAGTTTCTCAAAAAGTGAGAAAGTGTGAAAGTCAGTCATAGCCACACAATCTGAAATGAATATGTAACCGGATGAAGTGGGCTGAGGGAGCCTGGGAGCAGAAAAAATGTCACTCTTTAAGGGAGAGGACTGGCAAGGTTCTCACAATGGTTCCTGGCATGAATGTGGAATGAAGTTTTTTTCTATAGGAACAACACTGGTTAACTTACTGCAGTGATTGGAAACTTATTGCAAACAGTTCAAGTTGTAAATCCTGGTTCTCATTAGATGCTTACTATGAATGCCTGATCCTCCTTCTCTCACAAATGATCCAGGAATTGAAAGTGTCATTCATAGCAACTTGAGGGTACTTTTAATAGTTCCACTTCTTGTTAGTAATTGATGAATTCACTATTTAAGCTCCCCATCAACTGTCTGAAAGGTATTTCCTCCCTGGTTGATGCAGTAAGACCTATACAACTCTGGTTCAATTAAGCATCATACATAAGAAAATCATGGAAGCTGGGGAGTGGTGGTGCACACCTTTAATCCCTGCACTCGGGAGGCAGAAACAGGCGGATCTCTGTGAGTTCGAGGCTAGCCTGAGCTACAAGAGCTAGTTTGAGGACAGGCTCCAAAGCTACAGAGAAACTCTGTCTCGAAAAATTCATTAAAAAAAAAAAGAAAAAAAAATCACGGCATCCTCAGAATGACAGGCTAGCCCAGTTCCACTGTACCTTGAGATTTTTCTTTGTCAACATGAGTGATTTTGAAGGGATAGCCTCTCTAACACTGGAACCTTTTGATTTCTTAGTTGGTCTATAATGGTCTATAATGGTCTGTTCTAAAAGCCCCCAGGTTATGAGGCACTACTAGGAAAGGGGGGATTGCAGAAGTTGGGGGAGCACTTTTAGTATTTGGGATGTAGTAAAAGAAAGCTAGGTCATTGGGATATTGAGACCCCATTCCTTCCTCCATCTTTGGTTCCTGGTCACCATATGAAGCCTCCCTAAGTCTATATATAACTATGATGAACTGTGACATCACTGGCCCCAGATGAGATGCTAAGTGACTATGGACTGACTCTGGCTATGAGACAATGAGCCCAAACTAATTTTTCTTATCTTTTTCAATCATTTTAAGTATTTTTATCACTGCCATTGAAAAACTAGCATTAGCTTTATTTTCCATTTAATACCTTAAAATTACAGCAAAGAATAGGAATTGGTGCCCAGTGGGATAATTTATGTCCCTAGGGAATAAGTGACAATGTCTGGTGACAGTTTTGATTATTACAATTGAGAGGTGCTACTGATATGAAGAATAATGAAAAGCTGAACATTTTACAATGTCATGATAATTCCTTTGCTCCCCAAACACATTACACCAAGGATTAAATAGCTCAAAAATGTTAACTTTCCTATAGGTTAAAAGCCTGGCTCTAGAGAAAATATACAGCTTATTTTACATTTTCCCTCCTTCCTTTAATATTGTACTTGTGTTTGATGGCTACTTGATTATCAATATTATAGGATTCAGGATCAATTTTTCAAAAGAGATATCCTGTAATTTTAAGAGGGAAATCCTAGAGTCAGGCCAAAAATCATCAAAGATCATCTGAAAGTGACTGTTTCTGTCTAACAAGCAGTCAGGAGTGCCTCTGCAGCTGGCTAATTGGTACCCAACCCAGTGTATTTGGACCACAAAAAGGGTGATTGCTTGACCACCAAATAGGAGTTTCATGACCAACATCTATCCATCACTAACTAAAAAATTCAGGACTGACCGTTTTCCTTAGTCTAAACTTCTTAAAACAGAATTTGTATGAGAATGAACTAGGAGCCGAGAAAATGCATACATTGGGATTCTGGTTTCTCTGGGCTCTGAGGAGTGCAAGGAGTCCTCATAAAAACCATTTTGAGGCAATGCACACTGGTAGTTACCTAGGGTGAGCCTGTACTTCCTATTTCTTAGTTTTGCTCCTCCTTGACATGTTTCGCTTGAAGAGTTCCATATTTTGGTAGATGATGTGTTTCAACTATTTATTGGAGAAGGCAAGAATGGACTAAAGGAGAGCAACACAAGCTGACATCTTTGAGGTGAGCTCCACAGCTGGGCTTCTGCTAGAAGCTTGGTTTCAATGGACTCATTAATACCAGACTTGTCTACTAACAGCTGTTGATTCCTCCCATCTTACAGCTAAGGAAATGAATTAAGTCACTCATTCAAGGCATATAGGCAGTAGTGAAGGGCTTGGCTTGCCTCTTCTGAAGTGCAATATTGCCCAGGAGAACATTAGTCTAATTGAACATAAACCCAATACCCAAATCTCTACAAATAGGAAGAGTGAAATAACAACAGGAATGTTTTATTTGCAAGGAAGAAAACGAATATGCAGCAAGGAGCCAGGTACAACCAGTGCGATAGAGTTGCTGATGATTTTAAACCCTGCTGGCAACAGCTACTCTGGGAACCCACCCTCCTGTGAAAACACTAGGATTGGGGTTGACAAGGTGGAAATTGATGATACCAGTTACAGCACAGTCCTAGAGGAAAACACCATTTTAAAACCTTTATAGGCAATCAGTTTTCTGCCTTACAACCTTCTTAGACTGAATTCTCCAAAGCATTCCTTGCAATACTCCCAGGAATTGAAAGCAATTCCCTACTCCCTAGACTCATTTATTTTTCCAGGTTCAGCCTGGCAGCCATCTGTAACTGTAAACAATAGTTCCATTTGGGACAATTAAAATTGATTTTCTATTATGCGAAAAACACTCAATTAGCATTCCTGTCCTCACCGCATTGGTGGGTGTTTTTAAGATGGCACTGAGTATCTGTGAAGGAGGACGATATCATCAGAATCCAGACTGGCCATGTCACACATCCCATGCCTACCACCCTCATCTCATTTCGGCCCTCCCCACCAATGTGTGGCTCATGTAGAACTTCTGCTTTTTTAGCCAACAGCTTTTGGGTGCCTTCCCAACTGACTCCAGATTGGTTAAAAGGTTATTCTAAATATGGATTTGGGGATTTTCATAAATAACTTTGTCATTTTCTAGACTTAAAAAAGATAACTCACAAATTTTCCAAGATTTCTCCTGAACTTGAAAAAAGAAAAGAAAACCAGAAACAAAAGGATAAGTGAGATTCCTACATATCCACAACTCCACCCAAATGACTTTTACCCATTTTCTTTTATTTTGCTCTCCTTTTTTCTCTGTGTATGTGCTCTCCTCCTCTTCTTTCTCTTTCTCTCCCTCCCTCCCCCCACCTCTGTGTGTGTGTGTGTGTGTGTGTGTGTGAGAGAGAGAGAGAGAGAGAGAGAGACAGACAGACAGACAGACAGAGAGAGAGACACAGAGAGAGAGTATGTGTGCAGATGCCTTCAGAAGCCAGAAGAAAACATCAAAACTTCTGACCTCTGGAACTGGAGCTACAGGCATTTCTGAGTAGATTATTGTTAATGCTGAAAAATGAATCTGGTTCCTCTGCAAGAGTAGCAAGTACTTTTATCCTCTGAGCCATTGCTCTCATCCACCAAACAACTCCTAAATGATTACCCTTTCCAAATACTGAAAATTGGAAAACAGTTATTCTACTATCATCATTTTCACCATCACCACCATCATCATCAAAATCATTATGGTGCATGCGTGCACACACACATTCTGCACTCATTAGGAACAGGTTTTTCAGAAATCATATATTGCAGAGGAACATGAACGCTCATCATGGCAGGTAATGTACCAATCTCTTTTTTGTCTCATATGTTTTAAGTAATCATTAGATTTTATCATTTCTTTGTTCCATAAAGTATTAACCTGGACCTTTCCATAATTAATGAACAGTCACTTTCCACCCCTCAACCACACTCGTATATATAATTAAAGACAATATCACTTGGAAGTGAAAGTCAGATATACCCTGTGAATGTAATGAAAAGGGTCCCTTGCTTCCTATTCTACGTCCTTTGACCTCTGTAGTCAATCTCAGACACATTTTCAAACTCACCCAGGATTCTCCAGTTTAGCTTCCGTAACAGATCACTTAAAAATCCATAATGGACCTTATAACATCTGTCTATGGAATATCTATGGTGCCCTGTCACCATGGCTAGAGATGGCTCATGTCTGGGTATGACTACAGTGGTCTCAATGCTATGGGGAGATGAGAGGTGTAGTTGTTGATGAGTGTGAACATTGTCAGTGGTAGTAAATCTACTCAATCTTAATGACACAAGGTCACTGTGTCAGGTGTGTGAAGACCACTGCTCAGCAAGCCTCTGAATGTGACCAGGTGGCAATCAGATTTTGTTGATTCTGGAAGAAGGAAGTCCTCCACTCTGATGTTATTTTGGCATCCCTAATCAGACCAGTGGACATCTGTTCCTATTGCTAACTTTCTACATTATGGGGACATTAAGTTTCTTTCCACTTAGAATCTCATAGTCAATGTTCAGGAAAGAAAATGGCCTACCTAAACCAGGCCACTTGGGATCTGTTTCTGCAGAATATAAAAACTAAACCAGGGCTAGTAAGTTGGCTTAATATTTAAATGTGACTACTTGCCAATTCTGACAACTGAGTTCAATCCCAGGGACCATTATGGTAGAGAGAACTGACATCCTCTAGCAGTCCTCTGACCTTAACATGCTCATTGTAGCATACAGGTACGTTCACATAAACACACACGCACACACAGAACACACACACACACAGAGAGAACACACACACAGATGAACACACACAGGCACACACAAAGTACAGGCACACATACATATTGGCACATACACAAACATATACAGAGGCACATGCACACAGTCACACACACAAACACACACACATATAAAATGTGAAAAATATACAATAAAACAAAGTAAATTGGTGAATTAAATAGAGATGAGGGTCAGAGACTCCTCCAAAAGGTAACATGCTAAAACAGTAATTTCCTCTTTCCTACATAGATTACCAATACTACTTTCTGTAATGTGACATTTCACGTGCATTTTAATAAATAAAGCTTGCCTGCAATTGAGGGAGTAAAAGTGTCACACTGATCAGACTTACACACCAGGCAATGGTGACACACACCTTTAATCCCAGTAACCACACTAGTTTGCCATAGAAACCATGCAGTAGTGGTGCATGCCTTTAATTCTAGCACTAGAGAGAAATATAAAATGGGAGGAGACAGCTCTCATACATGGTCACATTCTAAGATTCTTGGAGGCAGGATTGCCTTTTCGGATTGAAGTAGAAGTAAGAGCCAATGGCTGGCTGCTTTGCTTTTCTGGCCTTCAGGTTGAACCTAAATTTTTGTTTCTGTGTTTTTATTAATCGTGCTACAACTTTCATTTCTAAATCTCGTCGGTCTTGATACTAGCCTATTTCTGTGATATAACTTAAGCATGGGTGAATTTTACATGATACACTCTCAATGTTATTAGCCCTCTATACTTTGGCAAAACAAACACAGCCCTAAAATCTCTACAAGCATATGCATTCAGGAACAGGAATTTTAATGCGTGTGTGTAATTTGTATACATCATGACATATTCTCATCCATTTTAGTTTTTGTTTTGTTTTGTTTTTCTTCAGCTGTTTGGACAATGAAAGCTCTTCTCAGCATGTTGACTTCCCCAAACAAGACATGTTTGACCAAATCTCTGGGCTTTGTACAGTTCAGCTAACCCATCTTTTCCTAATGACTTCTTTCATTTTGCCTCACAGAACTGGACTCCAGTTCTGTTATATAATGTGAAAGAAGAAAGACTTTAAAGGACAATGATTTTACTCATATCTAAAGAAAATTTGCCATCGGGTTCACCAACACCACAGAGTTCTTTGCTTGATCATTCTTGCATCTGATCTGCTTGTATCATGAGGGCCTGTCTTGTGGAAGAGTGACAAGTTCAGTCTGAGCAACTGAGTGAGTCCCCATCTCAAAATGAAGATCAAGCAAAGAGGTTAGGGATGGAACTCAGCAGCAAAGTTCTTGCCTAGTGTGAGGCAAGGACCTGGGTTCAACTCCTAGCACTGCCAAAAAGAAAACGGCTTTGGTTCAAGGCCTTTAAAATTTACCTTTTCTGTTAGCTAAAAGGAAGTACCAGAAATTACCCAACTTATTTCTGTTAGGAGTGAATAGAATCCCACATGATAAAGTATCCCTTTTAGCCATTTTTTTTCCAAAAACACAGAATGAAGCAAGAAAAATTGGGGTATTAAATGCACATGTCCTCACTGGTGATTTCCTGTCACCTTTTCTGGTTTCCTTTAGTTTAATCCTCAGACACTTCTTCAGAGCTCTTTCTTAATATGACAGAAAATCTTCCCAACTAAGAACATCAGCCTGGCTTCACTTATCATGTCCTCAGACGAAATGGATTTGGACTGCATTCTCCACCAAGCTTTCTCAAGTGCTACTAAAGAAATATTGCTCCTAGGTTGACCTTAAGACTGTCATTTTCTGGCTTGCTTAACTTAGATGAACATTCCGATTCCCTGGAGAGTTATGGTCAAAATCCAGGGCTTACCAGAGGATAGATTGGATTTCACTAATAAGAATGGACATAGAGTCCTGAAGTTCTGCTTCACTTAGTCCTGGAATACCTCTATAGGCAGAATTACCTAATATCCCCACCTCAGGCAGAAGTGTGGGACTCAAAGCACGAGTCTGGAAACACACAGGGAACCAATGAAAAACACTTTGATCTGTGTTCATTACATCAGTACTCAAGTTTTCCGAAAAAATTTTATAAATTCTGAATATTCTATTCTATTATTCCCTAAGTATTTTGCAAATATTGTGGCAGGAATCTAAAATATGCTCCAGGAGTTTGATTAAGCAATAGTTAAAGAAAACATGACTACAAACATACATACATACATACATACATTCATCCACACACATATTCATACACATACATACACCCACACACACACATGCACACACATTTTTGGCTCCAGAATCTCAACTTGCATGTTTACTACCTGTTACTTTAATATTCACTTCTATTTTCTCATACGATTATAAAGTACTTTCTACATTTTAAAAATATATTTTATATATTATTAATAATATATAGTTTAAATGGGTATATATGGGGATGCATATCTGTCTCGGTGCACCTAGGAAGGTTCAAAAACAACTTTTGTAAGTTCTGTTTTTCCATCATATAAGTCCTGGGGCCTGAGTCAGATCATCAGGCTAGGTGGTAGGTGCCATCTCAGCAGCCCTGATTTCTATTTCTTAGGCTATCTTATCACCCAAAGCTATCAAACTTCCTCTGCTTAATAGTGTCACTGCAATGACAGCCCTCACCAGGTCCATTAAAGGAATCTACTCAAATTGAAAACGTCAAAGTTCTGATTGGAGTTTTTAACACATAGCTTTTCAAAACATTGCTTTTGTTTCAATCTTATACATGAGAAAAGCTACCAGGGTTTAGGTATTAGATGAATGAAAATGAATACTAAAGACGTAAAGGCTTCTGAGAAATAGTACATTTCTTTCCATAGATTATGGGATAGTAAGAATTCAGCTATGTTTGAAATATAATTGAACACTATAGCTTACAGTATGAATTTTTGCAAAGAGAATAAATGCTGAAAATATTTGAAGCATGAATATACCTGCAATGCAAATACTCTAGTCACCATCTATGTTTCCTCAGTAACTCACTGGGAATTAATTACCTCAGATCTTCTTGCTAGGTCTAAAGTCATTGCAACTCAGCCAGTTCTTAAATGGAGCTGTGCAACAGGGCTGGATTTAGCCTCAACCTTTATCTGCTAAGTTAATTGGCTTCAATTAGCTCACACACCTTATCAGAGCCGCGAGAGTCTCTTTAATCTGGCCAATCTTTGGTCCAGAGCAAGTGATTTTCTAGAAGCAGTTTCCCCGAGAAATAAAGAATGTTGTGTGATTTCTCCTTCGGGAGATAATTTGTTTCCTTCCTTTTATTCCTCTCTATATGAAAATACTTTTATAAATACCCAAAGAGAGATGTTTAACATTTACTTGTCTCAGGAGCAGCAACTTAACCAGACACTGGCTGCTAGGAGCCCATTATTGAGGTGTTTGCTGTCAAGGTCTTTGGACTGTTTCCTGCCTTGCTCTCAACTGGATTTGTTTTAGCTTATCAAAATATAATTCCATTCATTTTCCCCCTGCTGAAGTGAACCAGACTCATGTTTGTTGTTTACAGTACTTTGTACCTGACAACGATTTTATTCAAACTAAAGAGTTAAGATGTCCGCCATCCTGTGGAAGGGTACGGTTCACCATAGATAAAGATAGGTATCTGGTCATAGGCGCTCACATCTTGTAAGAGATAACCATAGAGGGTCTAAGTATGGGGCTAGATAGAGGCACAGTAGTTAAGAATATGGAATATTATTTTAAGATGTGTTACATTTGCGTGCTTGCTTCGGCAGTACATATGCTAAAATTGGAATAATACAGTGAAGATTAGCATGTTCCCTGCACAAGGATGACACACAAATTTCATATTTTTAAGGAAACACTTCTAAAACCGAAATCACACATTAAACACACACACTAATAGTAGGAGACTTCAGCACTCCACTCTCACCACTGGACATGCCTGTCAGACAAAAATTAACAGAGAAATAAGGAAAATAACAGATGTTATGACTCAAATGGACTTAACAGACAACTATAGAACATTCCATTCAAACATAAAAGAATATACCTTCTCAGCACATCATGGAACCTTCTCAAAAATTGACCTCATACTAGGTAACAAATACAAAAAAATTGGAATAACCCAATGTATTCTATCAGATTACCGTCACTTAAAATGAGAAATCAACAGCAACACTAATTCTAGAAAGCCCAAAACATGGAAATCAAACAGTGCTCACCTGAATATTAATGAGTCAAGGAAGAAATTAAAGTCTTCCTAAAATTCAATGAAAATGACCACACAACATACCCAAATTTATGGAACAC
>JAQHUG010000007.1:8673922-8706515 GCA_028555095.1 Dicrostonyx torquatus | reverse complement strand
TTTATGGTGCATTTGCTTAATTCCACGAAGCTGTGTTGCTTTGCATGTTTAAAATACCTGATTGGTCTAAAAAAGAGCTGAGCAGCCAATAGCTAGGCAGTAGAAAGAATAGCTGGGGCTGTCAGGTGGAGAGAACAAATAGGAGGAGTTGTCATGGAAGAAAAGATTGAGGAACAAGAAAAGAAGAAGGCCATCAGGGTCCAGCTACCCTGCTACACAGCAAGCCATGGAGTAGGATATAAAGAAAGCTATACAGAAGTAGAGAAAGATAAAAGCCCAGAGGCAAAAGCTAGATGGGATAATTTCAGTTGAGAAAAATCAAATAGAAACATACCAAGCTGGGGTCAGGTGTTTATAAGCAAGAATAAGACTTCATGTGTATTTATCTGGGAGCTTGGTGGTGTAACCCCCACAGAGTCAAAGAGTTAAAAACAAAACAAAACAAAAACCCAAAACACAACAACCACAGTTAGGAGCACTTATTCCTCTTGCAGAGGGTCAGGGTTTGGGTTCCAGAACCAGTATGGTGGCTTACAACCACCCATGTCTTCATTTCCCAGAAACTAGGTGAGGTCTTCTGGCCTCAATAGGCACTAAGTATGTATGTATATACTTACATAAACACAGTCAAAACACTCGTAATTGTAAAAATAAAATAAATATTAATTTTAAGACTATTGGAAGCTGGTGGCTCTTTAGATATCGTGATCTAGATTTGACAAGGGGAGGTAACTATAACTCCATAGTTCAGGTTTAAATTAAGGAAAGGGGAAACTTGTTTTAAAAGACAGAGCAAGATATTCTACACAGAAAGCTTTTAATTAATTCCAGTAATTAGAATGCTGCTAAGCAAGTGTGAAGCCTTGTGGTTAGTCCTCAGTATTGAAACTCATTATTTCTATCTATCCATTTATTTATCCATCTGTGCATTCACCCATTTATCTAACAAATATTCTATTCTGGAGGGAAGAATAAATAGCAAAGGGGTGTGAAAGAATTTGTTAGTTTTCAGGAAAGAAATTTCCTTCTTAGTTGGGCCTGGTCTCTTTTTATAGTTTTCTCAGCCACCTATCAGTATGAAGTCTCCATGATCCAACCTTACCTCAGAATATCACAGAACAAAAATTTTATGGAACTAATTATTACATATATTTTAAAAATATGTATTAACTTCTTTCATATGTTTGAACCCTGTCTACCATAACAATTCAAAAGCCTTTCTTTTGTGTTTGAGAAGAGAGCCATTTAATTGTTTTCTACTGCTTAGCTCCGAAATAATCACATAGCAACCATGTTATTTAAAGCACTGCTTGACCCATTAGCTCTGGGTTCTTATTGGCTAACTCTTACATCTCAATTTAATCCATCTCCATTAATCAGTGCATCACCAAGAGGTCATGGCCTACCCGCAAATTTTAGCACTTCTGTCTCTGGTGGCGGCAGCTCCATGGCTTCTCCCTGTCTTGGCCTTCCTTCTCCCAGCATTCAG
Source organism: Dicrostonyx torquatus (assembly GCA_028555095.1). NCBI lineage: Eukaryota > Metazoa > Chordata > Mammalia > Rodentia > Cricetidae > Dicrostonyx > Dicrostonyx torquatus. The sequence continues at coordinate 8,705,026 of JAQHUG010000007.1, read as the reverse complement.
TCCAGTTTCCCTCCCCCCACACCTAAGTTCTTCCGTAAAGGCAGTTTCTTTATTCATTAACCAATAAAAGCAACACATACACAGAAGGACCTCCCACACCAAGTTTGGGATATGTCCATTCCAGTTCAGTTTTCCACATCTCACACATGTGGTCCATAACCCACAGTGCATCAGCTAATATTCCAGGTGCTCATCCTTAAAGAACTGATTGCTGTTATTCTGCTCCCATGGGTAGCACTAACACTGAAGAGATTGCAGCATTTCTCTCTGCGTGTTGCCTTATCTCTACATTCATTAATTAAAGTAATTAGGTTGGAGATTCTTTGTATTTCCCAGCTAGTCTGAAAAAGCTGACAGTTCAATTGAATTCATCAGGTAAGTACCGAAAGTTACAAGCTCTTATAATTAGCATTTGACTTTAGAGACTTTAGCAAATAATGACAAGCATGCCAACATTTTCAACCCCTTCTAACAAAGACCAATCTTTAGTATACCACACTAGAACCCTATAAGGAGGGTACATGCAATATACAACCAAGGGAGATCCACTCTATCACAGGCCATTAAAATTATTTTCATTACAGATGATTAAATGTATGAAAACACTATTCCACAGAAAGTGGACACAAAAGCACACACAGAGAAAAATAGCAGAGATGTGACAAAAAGCAGAAACAGAAACTGTTTGAACCTATTTTAGAAGTCAAAAGAATGGGCACGTGTTACATATCTTATATTAGATAAGCCCTTGGAAATGGTTGTTTCTCTTTGTCCTTGTTTTCTCTAGGTCCTTACCATCTAAGAAAAAGCCATGATCTAGACTGGTCCTCATAGCACTAAGCTTCTGGGTGAGAGATATCATGGAATTATGTGAAGGATGACTTTTGTCTGGTCTCTGCATGTATTTGAGAACGCTTTCATTAATGAATTTTAGGCTTCTTCAGAATGTATGAATTTTATGAAAAAAAGTTGATGGATTTCCCCATCCTGTTTCCTAGTCAACCCTTGGGAGTGTAGTTAGAATAATTCATCAAAAACCATGCTTTTGAACAAAGTACAAAAGTAGTACTAAGATATTTTTACCAAGATATTTCACTAACCTGTCTGAAATACACACTCTTCTAATAACAATCTTATGGGAAATGACTGTCAGCACAATGAAAAGGACAGCTAAGCCAGACAGAATAAGTGATGTTAATCAATAATGCTTCTGGTGTGATGTATGAATAGAGAAGTGGGTCAGAATGCTAAGACAAGAACCTGGCCCAAATTTGTCCCATAGTTCTCATTTTCCTTGTCTGTCTCATTGTGAATACAAGGCATGTAAACTTACAAACCTACATTTCTGCTCCAGTCTGCCTGTCTATTGACTAAGAAGTTCATTGTTTACACAATTCTATGGACCAACACAAGTCAGCAAAGAAAGAGAGCATGCTTACTCAAGGGGATAGAAATTGGGAGTGAAAATCTGTTAGATAATAACTACTTAGGTCCAAATTTTTCATGAAGTTGAAAATGAAAACAAAACCCAACAAAAGTCTTAATCTGTATCATTCAGTAGCATAAAATATTCATTTCAGGCGACTGGATAGAGAAACTTTTGGGAATGTGGGTGATTGGATAACGCAGCTTCAATTCTCCCTTAAGATTTTATTACTGAAGACCCAGATGAAGAAAATTGTCTGTCTCTATTTGGAATTCCAAATAAAGGCATCAAGAGGTTCTTAAGCTTAGCTGTTAAAGTGGATGACACCTTCAATATATTTTCAAGAAGAAATGAGTTCCTTCTCAATCCAATGATGGATGAGATATGAATACTGTTTTTTGATGCAATGGAATATCTTATTTATGGTCGTTTGAAAGGAGACTAGGAATCAAAGAATAAGAACTTATATGAGCTTCACAGTGAATTGCACGTGACGCCTTAACTTGGTTTGTCAAGACAGGCTTTCGGAAGGTTCATGAGGAATAAGGGATGTTTGCATGTGAGATGGGTAGGCACTGTGGGGCAGAGAAGCCATAAAGAATGGAGTCTGGGATTTGCTTTATATGTAGTATTCTGGTCTATGCTTGGATCATAGTTTTCTCATCTCAGAACTGGACATCATGTGAGCTTTGATATATAGCTCCACCCTTATCCTCTGTATCATTGGCCACACTCAGTCTTTATTACTCTAGTTCTTTGAGTGAAAATACAAACCTACTTCTAAGGATTTTGTGAGAATTAATGGGTAACATTATTAAAAGCAGTGTTCACTAGAGATTATTCTCTTAACACATTAGCTTTTAGTGAGATCAGCACTGTTACCATCATTATATATTATGAGTAGATTTGTTTCACTTGGGTTTGGTTGTTTCCTGAAAGGACTACAAATTTATTGAGTACCACAACGTAGTGTCTAGGGTGTTTCCCTTGAAAATGGAGGGAGCAAATGCTACAGACTTTTGAAGAGTCTGGGACAGAAAACCTTGTGGTTTCCACTAGATTTAGAGAGGACAATGTCATTGAGAAAATTCACATACCATGTAAGAAGTACAGTGTTTTTGAGGTCACAATGTGGAAAAGTGGCTAACCCATACACCATGGAAAGTGACTGATTCTTGAGGCACTCCAGATTTTTCCAATGAACCAGATATGGAACATTGAGATCTTCAGTACCTCTGAAGCCTAACCATCACCTGACTGCAATAACATGGCAGAGTCTGGGCAAGAACTGGCCCAGAGAAAAGAGGCTGCTCAGTCATTAGATGAAGTATATTGTCAGTTTCTGTCACTCTTTATTCATGGGTCAGTATCATCAATAGATAAACAGATTGCAACAATCCTGCCAAGACAGTAAGGCAGCCACCCTAGTGGAAGGAGAGAGCTGGTGTAGGAAAAAAGGATTGGGTCTGCAGGTTTTATTGGTGTGTGGGTCTATGCCCATCATTAGCAATTATTTCATCTAGTGGGATTTCTCTTGTATATTTTTTGAAGAATAATGGGGGCTGGAGAGAGGGCTCAGAGGTTAAGAGCATTGCTTGCTCTTCCAAAGATCCTGAGTTCAATTCCCAGCAACCACATGGTAGCTCACAACCAACTGTAATGAGGTTTGGTGCCCTCTTCTGGCCTGCAGGCAGACACACAGACAGAATATTGTATACATAAGAAATAAATAAATATTTTTTTAAAAAGAATAATGGTTTCTACTGCTAGTTAGAAAAATTAGAAAGCGACTGAAATTGATTCTATCTCAAATAGCTTCCAGATTCACACCTTTGTAAATACAGAACTTGAGTGTGTGCTAAAATGCACACGCATGGTAAAACTACTTCGTTTATTGAATCATTAAGCTCTCATAATGTCATCTTAAGCTCAACTACCTTTGAAATAGCTGTCAGGTTTGAACTAAGGCTTTCTGACTTCAGAGCTCATATTCCAATGATAATAAAGTAGCAAACAAAGCTATTTATTTATTGACTGTGATAAGGAACAATGATACTGCTTCTCAAGAATAACTGTGACTAAGGATGATGCTGGTATGCAAGTTGAGTGTCAGCTTCTTGGCACAATTGGCTTTTAAAATATTGTCCAACTTATTTAAGGTAAAGAAGGCATTGCAGGTCACTGCCACAAGAGACTTAATTCAATAAAACAATTTCAAATATTTTTTAATGAACAGGTAATTAGCTATGTTTAAAAAGATGAAATATTTACTGGTAAGAATGTTCGTGTGTATGTTTCTGAGTAATGTATATAATGTACATGAAAAGAGAAGAGAATAGGTACAAGAATCTAAATGATGAACCACATCAAAATTTCAGGACCAACAATTATAAGAGGTCATATATGAAACATATTTCCTTATTGAGTCTAAGTGGATTAGTATTTTGTAAAGAAAAAAGACACAAAAACTCAATTTACTATTAGTATTGCCTTTCAAAACCACACTATATTCTATCAATTTATATAGGTTCTCTGTAATTATTTGAATTCCCATACAATGTGGGCATTTTTATGTGTAGTATAAACACAAGGAAACTGAGGTTAAGAGAAATCAAATACTAGCCCAATCCATAGCTAATCAGTGGTAGAGTCAGGTTTAAAACACAGGATTCAAAGGTTGGTTCAAATCTATGTTATTAGACAACAGGGCTGAGGCTTTATCAGTTCCAATGATACAATGAGTGATGCATTTTATGATATATATTTTTATTGCCAACCTGGTTGCATTAAAAATCATTGACAGCATTAATAAGGTATACCTAATCTTCTAGGACCTTTCTAGATAGAATGAACTAGTCATATGGGAGAAGTTATGTACATGAATAGGGCTTTCCTACAGAGATGAGGTGAATATAAAAAGAAAATAAAACTAGCTGAGGAAACCACTCTGCTGTTCACTTCCCTAGTCTGCAGAAATGTGAGCAAGTAGCCTTAAGTTCTTTACCCCATGGCTTCAGTCTATTACTGCTACCATGACTCCTCCACCAAAATGGCCATACTCTGAAACCATGACTCCAAACAAGAAATTCTACCCTTATGTTGCTTACCATAAGATATCTGGTTAAGAGACTAGATAACTAATTATTATCCCTGACACAGTAAACTTCCAAGACTCCTTTTCTTCTTTAAAAGGGCATGCAAGAAAATTGCATGAAATGGAAGATTCAGACCTGTTTTTTAAATTGAGAATTGTTGCAGCATAGTCTGCTGGGTGGCATCCCCTTAACCATGGAGATTCAAAGGTAGGATGAAATGCCAACTTTCTGTGAGACATTCATCTGTAACAAGAGCTTCACTATGGAAATGTCTTTGTTCACACAGCTGAGCCTCTTTGCCCCCTCAGAGAGATGCTGTGGCCAGCAAATGAGGCCTCAGCAATTGCAAGCATGCTAGCTCAAGGACTCTCATTGTTTCTGTAGTTCCCAAGACAGTCCTATTTTCTTCCTTCTTCACTTAGAAAAAAATGAAATTGAAGAACAAATAGAAGAAATCCTTTGCAATGCTCCACCAGGACACATGGGAGCCTGGTATGGGAAACCAGGTATCCCTACCAGGGACCAAATAGCACTCAAGATGGATCAACCAAGCCAAAGAAAACTCTTCAAACACTCTTCAAGTTTAACTCCTATTAAAATGGCATTCAGCATAAAGATTTGTGATTCCCAGTACTATACTACTTACTTTTCTGTTGCTGTGATGAAATACATGACCAAAAGGAACTTTCAGAAGTACAGGTTAATTCAGCTAATGGTTACAGTGGTAGCGTCCATAATGGTGAGGAATGCATGACAGCAGATAGCTGGAGAAATAAACAGGCTGATCATATTTTGTCCCATAGGAAGCAGAGAGGAAGAGAGAGAATGAGCTAGTAATGGACTGATGCCATGCATTCTCAAAACTTGCTCTCAGTGACATATTTTCAAAAGCAAGGCCACACATCTTAAAATTCTATACCTTCACCAAATACCAAAATAACAACTGGAAAGAAAGTGTTGAAACACATTAGCCTTTGGGTCACATTTTTCTTTTAAACCACTACACTGTTATACTTGAGTAGAGCAACCTATCCTACTGAAATGTAAGACTGGAATATGAGAAAAATTTCTGGAGTGAACATTCATACACCATACCAGGAATCAAAATAAACATTCCAGCACCCAGGAAACAGACAGGAAGATCCCTGTGAGTTTAAGGCCATCTAAGTGTACAGAGTGAGTTCAAGACCAACCTGGGCTACATAATTAGGACTTTTCTTGAACAAACAAATATAACTAACCAGCTAATAAAAATACCGAAGCAAAAAAATTCTGAAAGTGATCAAAGATAATCAATGATGTCAACTGTGAATCAAATTTGGGATTCATTTCACTATTATTTAAAGCTGTCATTGTTAAAATGATCCAGTCATTAACTATGGGTTCTCTTGAAACAAAAGAAAAAATATTTTTAAAAAATCTTATAAAGGAAAACAAGTTATAAAAAGAACCAAACAGAGATAATACAATCAAATTTATAAAAATACAACTTAAATAAACTGGATAGTCTCAAAAGTCAACTGAAAATAACAGAGGGTGTGTTGAATAAACTTGAGGAATCATGAATAGGGTTAGCTAATTTGAACAAAAAGTAGGAAGTTGTCTGATTAAAATGGACAATGGTGATAGTAGTGTATGTGCTGTTATTATAGATTCCCAGAAGGAAAATAGAGAGAGGATAAGGCTGAAGCGTATTTGAAGAAATTATGGTTGAATTATCTCCAAATGTGGTGAAAGGCACAGACTATGTACTTAAAAAAAGTAACTAACTCCCCAAAGGACTAAATCAAAGAAATGAGCATAACAGTTAAATTTTTGAAAACAAAACAAAACACCAGCAACAACAAGAAGCAAAATAAACCAACAACAGCAGCGAAAAACAAAATGAGGAAACATATCCTGGAAACTCCCAGAGAGAAATGATATGCTTCCTATGGTAGATTTCTCATTGAAATAATGAAATTCAGAAGGACAACCACAGGTTCCAGGTACTTACAGATGATAATTACCAATTTTGAAGAATTATAGGTCCTATAAAACTGCCTCACAGGAATGAACCACTCGGCCTAACATTTTCCTTGTATGTTTTCTAAATCACATACTGGGATTGACACTAAAATTGTTGTATTGTTTGTTACCTAATAATGAATGGCAATAAAAATAATAAAGGTAAAAGGTTCCAACCAGAATTGAAGTTTCTATGTTTCATTCAAAAAGAAAAACATGTAGAATATCATTAAAACAGATGCAAATGGGTCTGGAGAGCAGGGTTAATGCTCAACATTGCTTGATCTGCTTCTTGAGGACTTGAGCTCCAATCCCCAGGACCCATGTTAAATGACACGTATAGCTGAATATCACTGTAATCCCAGTATTGGGAGGACAGACATAGGCAGATCCTGAGACTTTCCTGGCCAACAAATCTAGCCAAATTGGAAAGTTTCCAATTCAGTAAGAGTCTCTGTTTCCAGGCAATAAGGTAGATAGTGATAGAGGAAAGTATGTGGTCTGCCCTGACCCCTGTGCATGCACACCTATGCAACACATACACACACGACGTAACAGCAAACAAATGCATTTAAATTGTAGGGTGCAACTAAATCAGGAGTGACATGGAAATATAGAAGTGAACACCTCCATTAACTACAAGGGATGGAGGCTGGAGAAATGCTTCAGTGATTAATAGCACTGACCACTTCAGCAGAAGACCAGCGTTTGATTCCCAGCACTCAAATGGTGGCTCACAACCATCTGTATGTTCAGTTCCAGAGAATTTGATCTTCTCTTCTACTCTCTACAAGCAACTTACTCCTATGGTGCACATGTATGCATAGAGGCAATACACTCAAATACATAAAATAGAATATATACATATTTTCAAAGTATGAGGAAATTTTTCCAAAAAATACCAAAGTTTATACTCTAAAAAACTAGGGAAAATGAATAGAAAAATTAACTCAAAACAAGAAGAAGTAGGAAATATCAGTACTAGAAATTAATGAAAAAGTATGGTTTCAAAAAATAGCAATTTAGCTTTTATAAAACCTGATGATAGAGAAAACACAAATCACAAGTGTCAGAAACTAAATAAGCTCCTAACATTAATACTATTATAGATCCTGCTATCATTAGAAAGATGAATGCATATGACCAACCACTTCATACCCATGAATTCAATAACTTAAGAAACACAGTCCATCTGAACACAGCTCCTCCTTTATGATGAAGTAGGCATGACAACCTGAATTATCTGATAACCATTATTGCAATCTGAAATTTTAAAAAGCTTCAAGCTCTGGTGGCTCAATGGGAATTTTTTTCAAACATATAAGTAAGGATTAATGCTAATTTTATTCAGTCTCTGTTGGAAAATAAAGAAATACTCAGTCATTTTAGGAAACCAGTGTTGCTCTGTTACGAAATCCAATGGGCACACATTCATCATTAATTTAGAATTAAAATCCTACATAAGGAGTAGCAAACAGAAATTCAACAACATAAAGAGGAACTGTACACAAGTATGTTGATGAAGTCCCACAGTCATTCAGCTCCAAAGAAACACACAGAGTTTTACATTAATTATAAACTAGTTGGCCTATTAGCTCATGCTTACATCTTAAATTAACCTATAATTCTTATCTGTGTGCGCCATGTGGCTTGGTATCTTTTATCAGTGAGGCATTCTCATTTTGCTTCCTCTATGTCTGGGTGATGACTGCAGACTGAGTCTTTCCTCTTCCCAGAATTCTCCTTTCCTCTTCACTCCCTTCCTGCCTGGTCACCCCACCTATACTTCCTGCCTAACTACTGACCAATCGGTGTTTTATTAAAACAGTACAAGTGACAGGGTACAAGACCATTGTGCCATAGCATAGTTAGGCAAGTACAGTTGTGCATTAGAAGAACAACCAACGTAATCCAGCATCCTACAAACCATCTTATTGCCTTACTTCATTGTTTTGATACCCACTCACATTCTTCCCAAGAGAACTCCAAAGATGGTTCCAAAAATCTTTATGAAAACATGCTTGTTATTAAGAATTTGTGAGGTTCTTAGCATGGTTTAATGACCACCTGGTGTTTCTATGCTGTATTTCACTTACTTTTCACTAATATACCAACAGAGAAAGGAGAGGACTTGCTCAAGTTCAAATACCTGTTTGTAAAGGACGGGGTATGTAGCCACATCCCTAATATTCATCACTTCTCCTAGGAGCAGGCTTTATAGATTCTGCTCACAGAAATGTAGTTACATGAGACCAGTTCCCCGTACTACCAATCACAGGCAGGAAATGCTTATACCACCTATCCTGCGATCCAACACCAATTTTACAGTGAACCAACAAATACCTATTGCAAATTATAATACAGAAGATTTCTAAATACTAAGGGACAAAGTTCACCTCTTTTCTTAGTCTATCACACAATTCTCTTTGACATTGTCTAACAATAAATTGAATATGGTGAGAATAAAAAGCAAACAAAATAATTCACTCACCCAGAATACTAAAAGCCAAACCAGTTGTTTTTTTCTTTTCCATTTCTTGTGTTTGTTAACTCAGGTACCAGGTAAGTTTTAATTATTTGGATCGCCATTTAATATATCTGAGATGAGCACTTAATATAAACTAAGAAATTTCTGAAATTTTGAAATATATTGAAAGGGATAATAGACAGGCTCTGTTCTAACGACACAGGTAATTATGAGTCACATTTTATTACTAGATCATTAGTCTTTCTGCTTTTTAACCTAAGTATATTTGAAGTCATCAAAACTATTTAAGGATAGCTCAATTTTCCTCACAGAGACAGTGTCTAGCAATTGATAGGAGTAGATGCAGTGACCCATAATAAGACACTGAGGTTCAGCCAGGGGGACCCCAAAGAAAAGTGGGAGGAAGGATTCCAGGAGCCAGAAAGTTCAAAGACACCACAACAACATGATCCACAGAATCAACTAAACAGGGCACTGAGACAGTGTGTCTGATCTAATGGGACCTCACCAAATCCAGCAGAACAGGGACTGAATGAGCATATGACCAAACCGAACTTTCTGAATGTGGCTGCCAATGGGGCAGACTGAGAAGCCATCGATAATGACACTGGGACCTATCTCCTCTGTATATATTGGCTTTTTGGGATCCAAGTCTAGTTGGATGCATACCTTCTTAGGCTGGGATGGAGAGGGGAGGGCCTTGGACTTCCCACAGGGCATGGTACCCTGCCCTCTCTTAAGGAAGCAGGGGGAGGGAGGAAGGGTAGTGGGGGAGCAGGAGGGGACTGAAAGAAGGGAAGGAAGTGTAAATTTTTAAAATAAAATAAAATAAAAAACAAACAGGGCTCTTAGGGACCGACAGAAACTAAATTGACAATCATGGATAATGAAAAGATTGATTGTCTGCACACATGCTGAGGTACTTCAGCTTGCTATTTTTATTGGAATCTTAACAGTTGGAGTAGGGGTATCTCTGACTTTATTGCCTGCATGTGGGAACCTTTTCCTTCTACTGGGGTTGCCTTGTCGAGCCTTGATGTGAGGGTCTGTTCCTAGTCTTACTGTAATTTGTTATGCTGTGTTCAGTTGATATTTCTGGGAGGTCTGCCTTTTCTTTTCCTCTTCCTCTTCCTCTTCTGTGCCCTGGAGCAGATTTTGGGAGCTGGACTCTTAAGGTCACAATAAAAGTGGATCTAGAGAAGAGGGGAAGAGGGTGGTGGGAGCAGTGGAGTGGATCAAGGGAATAGGTAGAGGTAGGAGAAACTGTGGTCAGGATGGGATGTATGTAAAAAGTAAAAATGAAAATGAAAAACAAGCTATTTAAGGACTTACAAAATGGTTCAACAGGTAAAGGGGCTTGCTGTTTAAGCCCAGTAACTTGAATTTGACCCCAAAAGTCCATATAAAGATAGAAAGAGAGAATAGACTCCTCAGAGTTCTTCTCTTGACCATGCATTTTGTCATATTAGGCCACACATACTCATGCAGAATCATATGTGCAATACACTATTACAGTAAGATAAAAATAATAAAATAAAATTATATAGCATTTAAGGTCTGGGAGTTTAGCCCATTGAGGAAATATTTGCCCAGCAAGTGTAACATGAGGGGCCTGCTCATTGGGGTTTCTGTCCCGCCCGGTACCCCATAGCCGGCAAGCCCCAAATAAAATAACACAGAGGTCTCCATAAGATTATAAACTGATTGGCCCATTAGTTCAGGCTTCTTACTAGCTCTTATAATTTATATTAACCAATTGTTTTTATTTATGTTAGCCACATGGCTCTGTACCTTTCCCAGCCAGGAAGCTCACATCCTGGTGGACTGGGCAGGAGTGCCAAGGGAGCTTCCTGCTTCTTAGAATTCTCCTGTTCTCACCTCTACTTTCTGTTTGGTTTTCCCACCTATACTTCCTGCCTGGCCAATCAGCATTGATTTAAAACATGATAGACAGGATACAGACAATTCTCCCACACCAAGCAAGTTCCAGAGGTAATGTTAATTTTAATAGCCACAAAAATTAGTTATACCATTCAACATATATGGTTTAATTAATTTGAAATATTAGTGAAAATATTTTTTTTGTTTCAGGTTATCTCTTTTCCTTAAAATCTAAGGAATAGAGCTGTGGGTCTAGAAGATATTAAACATATCATTTCAGAAATACTGTCTATACCTCCCTCATATAGCTCATGTGAAGATAACTCATTGCTTTCACCTGTGTAATAACTGTGTAATACTGTGATTTTCAAAACTCTTTAAAAGTTGGCCTTTTTTCAAAAATAAGAAGAGAGCTTAGTATATGCATATATAGAAGACACTCAATGTCAACTAATTTATTAGCACTTGCAAATTATTTTTAAAATCAGGGTATGGCAGTTTGAGTGGGAAATGCCTACCCTGTTATTTGAAGACTTGGTCCTCAGTTGATGACACTATTTGGGCAGTTTGAAGAGGTGCAGTCATATTGAGGGAAGACTGTCATCAGAGGTCAGCCTTGAGCTTAAAGCCTTAACTAATTCTAGTTTACCCTGCCTGCTTTGTGCTTGTGTTTGAAGACATGAATGCTCAGCTTCCTGCTCTGCCCTCACCATTCATTCTTGTGATCACTACCCCGCACCCTCTCAAAGGTGGATGGACTCATCCCTCTGGAACTATGAGTATAAGTAAACTCTTCCTTAAGTTGCCTTGGTCATGCTATTTTTATCATATTTAACAGAAAAGAAACATATAAACTGTATTATTTTATAGCAGACATTGTGGATTTTAGTCCAAAAACAATAAATACAAATATGCTCTACTAAAACTAAATTCAGTTTTAGAATATCTGGCTTAGAGAGATCCAAATGTTTATATAGTAAGCCATTTTCTATTTAGCCGATAAGATGTGCTGAAAATGTGATCTGAACCCTGTATGCTGTTTTACCTTCTGCATGCCCCAGGGGATATGTAAACATGAGAAGCTTCCTGATCCCATTAGTTAACTGAATATTTGTTGTGTTAGTATGTTGTATGTGCCTTGGTCTATAACCTATACTTTGTCTTAAAGATTAAACTTCCTGTGCTTTAATTTTCTTTTTAAGACATTAATGTAGAAGATAATATCATGTTATCAATGTTGAAAATATTTGGAAAGAAACTTGTTAAAGGAAGGAAAGGAATGGATGTGATGGGTTTTCATTACATTTTATCTATCTATCTATCACTCTAACTATCATCTACCTACCTACTTACTTATCTATTTATTTTGGTTTTTTGAGGCAGGGTTTCTCTGTGAAAAAACTCTGTCTGTCCCAGAACTCACTCTGTACACCAGATTGGTCTCCAACTCAGAGATCCACCTGCTTCTATCTCCTAAGTGCTGGAACTAAATTTATACATGATATTCAAATACTATGTAGATTTAAAATCATATTTGTTAGTTATACATTCTTGACTTACTATTTTTCAATTGATAATTTGTCATAAGTATATAGTGACCAGATATCTGGGATCAGAGTAGATTTCAGAATGTTTTCCTTGTCAATAGTATAAGGTCTGTATAAATGTAATAAAATATGTAACACATATATTTTTATATAATATTTGTATGTTATTCATAATGTGTTCCTGTTTACACTTTATATTTAGCCAAGAAGCCTGCAAGTTATCTGCAAAACTTTCATTGTTTTTGAAGGGTTGTGTTTGAACCTAAGATCTGAATTCAAAGCATTTGCTCTAACATTGAGCTACATCCTCAATATCTCTATATCTCTATACCTCTGAGATAAATTTTAAGATTTATTTATTTTCATTTCATATGAGTATTTTTGCTGCATGTAAGTTTATATTTATTTGTACCATATGTTTGTCTGTTTCCTCTGGAGGCTAAAGGGCCCATTGGATCTCTTGGAACTAAAGTTACCAATGGTTGTAAGCTGCTCTGCTGATGGTGGTTACTAAAACTGGATCTTCTTCATAATCATTCTTAATCATTATTTCATCTTTCCAGACCCTTATAAAAATAGTAAAGTGAAGTTTAATGATGGGGAAAGGTTTTAACCAATCCAGCTAATGAAGCTAATAGCCACGCCCGCCATTAGCTAATTATTTGGGTTGGACCATCAGGACCCCCTGATGAATAAAAGGGACGGGCCACGTGTGCTCTCTCTTTCTCTTGGCCCGGTGCTCTCCCTCGGAAAGCATGGGATCCTGGCTCTGGTATCATGAGTTTGTTTATATTCTTTCATCTATTAAAATATATATATTCATCTATTAAATATATTTCATCTATCTATCTATCTATCTATCTATCTATATATATATATATATATATATATATTCTAGAGATAGCTGGCTTGGGTAATTACTTCACTAATTACCTCGACATTTGTGTCTTGATTTTTTGTAAACCAATTCTGTAACCTAAATAATTAACAGAATCTCCCTCACAGGGCAAATGAGTATAGCTATCGCCGATGCATCGTATTGGACTTAGTGTTTTCTGTCATTGTCACTATGTATCTGAAGAACTGTTGTTTGATACACACTTTAATCAGCTCTACAGTGTACCGACCACACATTGCTTTCTTCTGGAAAGAAGCAGAGAACCTTTCTAAAAGAATGGGTTCCAGAGTAGAGATTAACTGTCGGCAGTAGAGCAGAGAGTCTGAAATGTGGCAACTAAGTTCTTACTCTAATAAGGGCATAAAAACAAACAGAAGACTTTTCCAAGTTCTCATTACCATTATGATCAACAAAATATTTTGTATAGCTCCTCCATTATAGTGAAACTGTGACAATTTTCCAAACTAGAGTAATTCTTTTCTGAGGTAACTGGATTTTCTTGCCTATACTCCTTGATTGTCGTCAACTTGACACAAGCTACAGTCATATAGGAAGAAGGAGCTCTACAGACAAAATGTATATATACCAGTATAGCCTCTAGGCAAGTTTGTAGTGAAGGAGGGCCTCTGAGAATGTCTGTGAGGGGTCATTTTTATTATATCAACTGATGTGGAAAGACTTGCCAACTCTGGGCAACATTATTTGAAGGTTGGGGTCCTGGACTGGATAAAGGAGAGAGCAAGCTCAACAATATCACATACACATTCTTGCTATGATTTCTGCTCTTGACTATGAGTGTGATGCCTCTGTGACTTGCCCATTGTGAGAGAATGTAACCTGGAGCCATCAGCCAAACAAGCCCTTTCGCCTTTAAATAGCTTTTCTCCCCGGCTATTTTTCCATAGCATCAGAAAATAAAAAGACAACAGCTTTATTTTAGCTGTGTAGAACTTGTTGGTTTAGGACTCATACGTACTCTTACTCTCACCCTCCGATGCCTTTCTTTGTCCTAAGATGTTGGACTAAACCTGCTTTTGTATCAGTTAGTGTCAGAAAAATGTGTAGTCAGGAGGCGGAAAAACCCAGCCCTGCTACTTTGCAGGGCCTAGCAAGCATGTGCATGTTTAGTTTTCGTTTCTGCCACTTAACTGGGTAATTCTGAGCATCTGTACTGCCTGGTTAGACCTCGTGATGGATGAGGCTGTCTCTCTCACTCTCTTCGAGACTGCCAGCAGCTCTGAGAACAAAGCTCTTGCACACAGGAGACCTTCAGTCACCTCACTTGACTGATGCTTGTATCTGCAACTGACAAGCAGGGGCTCCATTGTGCACAGCAAATGAACGGACAGGGTCTAAATGAAGAAAAATGTCAAGTCATTTGTTTCTTAGGACTCTTCCTGGCATCACATAAATTACCTGAGTGGTAAAGTAAAAATAAAGGTTAGACTTAGTTAAATTTTATGGAGGCATAAGCATTTTATTAGCCAATACTTTCAACTTTTCCTCATAGGGATATTCCCAGGGTCTATTCAGGGTTATTATGAATGCAGAATATGGAGCCAGACTATTTGACTCATTCTTCATTCCAACTTATTGTCTGAAAGACTTCACCAAGAAAACCATTGAGGGCTGAGTTCCCCATGTAGTAAATAAGTGATGGCATCTACCTAGTGAGTAAGAGATGAGGGCTAAACAAGCCAGCAGGGTCCATGCTGACACACTTAAAGGGGGCGGTGGAAGCGTTAAGTATTATTATTTATTATTACCAATTATTGCTACAGAAAGGCCTGTGAGTTAGACATGGGACACACTCTTCTGCACAGGCATCACAGACTCTCTGGGAAGGAGGCATTTGTAGGACTAGGGGAATTATGTGTGGCCCACTCATGTCTCCTCTGTCCTTTCCAGCTGTTACCTGGTATACATCTTCAGCACTTGCAGAGACCCCCCAACAGCTGCTGACAAGGCAGTATGACTGCCTGACGGGGTTTAATGGCCGTGGCAGTGTTGACACGGGTGCCATGGAGGTTATCATTAGGACTTAGGGCTCAATACACCAAAGCATGGAGCTATAGGGCAGTTCCACTAGCTTCTTTCCCAATAGTTAGGCTGAAATAAGCACTCGGAGTCTCCTGCAGGACACAGGACACATCTCTGAGTGCCCAGCCTGACAAATCCATCCCCATACTCTGCAGCGGCCTCTTTCCTTTTCTGGCTTCATTGGTCTTCTTTCTTATGTGTTTTCTTATGCCATTTCCCAGATACAGATCTCACATTTTGCTTTTTTGGGGGAAATATGGATAAGGGCAGTATTGATATCTTCTCCTTATACACAGATTCATCAATGTTCAGAGAAGTTTCCTGGAGGCTCTGTGTTGACTTCTGATCCACACCATATATTCATTATGGTCATATTTTAGGGGCATTGAGGAAGGTTTTAAAGAATTAAATGGAGGGGGAATGAAGAACCAAACAACCAGACAAAACAAACACACAAACAAGCACTGTCCCTTTAAAAGTGTATAGATCCCCGAATGCCTGGAGTCAGGCTGAGTTAAGATAACCCATCTTGTCTACTAGTGACATTATCAATATTAAGACAGTAAAATCCTTCCTGTTAGTGTATGATCATTGTGGTTCTGAAAACTGTACCCAGCACATCTTGCCCTGTAATGTTTCCAGCTGGCTCAGGGGCCATCCATCTGTGAAGTAAAGTCAATAGGTGACTGGATCCTGCTGAAGTCTTACCCCTAATTTTCCTCAAACTTAGCAGTAATTAATGTTTGGAACCAAATCCTGTTGGCAAAAGCAAGATCACTGGCCAAGATATTCACTGGCTAGATTCTATGCTTCATTCTCTCCCTTCTTTTCAAAACTTCCCATTCATTGCTCAGCTGAGAATACGTGTCTCCTTGATACATTGGCCAACATAAAACTTTAATGCTATGAACAATTACCCAGTCAGTATCTTTCCCACTGCTCCAGAATGAGTGAGCAGAGCCCACTGCTCAGCAGGGAAGGCAGAAACAGATGGTATTTCCATAGGTCAGTGATTCCCCATATGATTTCTGGTTGGCATGGAAAAGACTAAGGCTACAATCTCATGTTCACTCAAAATGATTCTGTCAGTACAATGTTTGGTGAGCTGAAGAAAGGAGTAAGCCAGTCCAGGAGGGATGTGTAAGCACAAGAGAGAAGCAAGATGGGCCAAGTTGTCATTTGCTTCAACATGGATAGTGATTTATTTTTTTTGAGACAGGGTTTCTATGTTTAACTGCTCTGGTTGTTCTAGAACTGTCTTTGTAGACCAGGCTGGCTTTGAACTCAGAGAGATCCACCTGACTCTGCCTCCCAAGTGCAGGGATTACAGGCATGCACCACCACTGCCTGGCTGGATGGTGGTATTTTATCACCCCAGGAACATCTTTTCTGACATGTGGGAAAGGGAAGGTGGATGGATCCAAGCCAAAAGCTGTGTTGTTTACCATTAGTCACCAACACCCCTTTTATAAACTACAGTAGAAACTAATGCGTGCTCAAGCATTTCCATATGGCTTTTGCCTTTTAATTGAGAGTGAGAAGGGAAATTAGGAATCTCATGGGAATTGTCTGGAAGAAGGGATAGCGATTATTTAAATTAAGCTTCATAAGGCTTAAATCTTAGAAAAGAATAGATATTTTTTCTTATGTGGCTCACCTCAAGCAGAGAAATAAACAAACAAAAAATCTAAAACAACACAGACATATATTTTAGACAGAAATAATGGAAATGAGACACGGGAGCATTCTAAAACCATCCAGCTGGCAGAGAGTTCCTTCTTGAAAAAGTTACCTAACACAGATAATAAAATCCATTCCCTCAAGCTACATATCCATGTCTGCTTTGTGAAAAATAATAATTTTGGGAAGTAATTAATCACCATGTATACATACATCTCGGAAGCCATCTGGCATCAGAGTCAAAGGGAGAAGTTTCAGGAATGCACGTGAATTGGGAAGGGCAGGAGACTGGTTGGTTCCCTCTCAATCTTTGTCTGAAGAACACTTTCTATCTTCTGTTGCTACTGTTCAGGGTAACACAGAACTCTGAGTTTCAGTAAATTATTGTGGTAAAGGCAGCCAGACATCTTGTCCCTTTGAGAGCATCCTTTAAATGTAATAGTGGTATTCTGTCATCTACAATCCTAATTGCGGTGTTCTCTCTGGAAGAAAAATTGTTTCCTGAGGAGGGACCCTCCACACAACTTCCTTCTCAAGTATACATACGGTGCCTAACACTGTGATAGGTCCTTACAGGTACAGTGTTGTGGAGAATTTGCTGGAAGTGGTTAAAGAAGCAATATCAACACAGCAAAGGGAGGCTTCTGTGATGAGGGAGGTTAAGAAGAAGGTGTTCTCAGGGTGAGTGTGCACAGCAGGATATAGTGGGTCACATGTATGAAAATGTATACAGAAGAGTCGAAGAGAAGGCCACAGATGGGGACTTGAGAAGGCCGGGGAGACAGAAAATAGATCTGGAGAGTGAAACAGGTAGTGAAGGAAGAGGAAAAGGCAGGAAGTGGGAACTGGTGTCCCCACCATACAGCAGGATGGTACAGGGAATAACATGATCCATTTATGTTTCAGAATACTTAGAAACAATTCTCAGTAGATGGTGTAGTCAGTAACGTACTTGCTGGGCAAGTATGAGGACCTGAATTCGATCCCCAAAATGAATGTTTGAAAAGCCAGCCATGTTTATAATCCCAGGATGAGAAAGGCAGAGACAAGTAGATCCCAGGGCCTGTCCAGGCTGCTAAATTAGCAGAATTCTAGAGTAACAGGTTCAGTAAGAAACTCTACATCAGAAAAGAAGGTAGAGAGTGAACACAGCGAACAGAAGGTTGACTTCTGACCCCTACATATATCATCCAATTATGGTTTGTCTTTTCTTTGATTTATTTAAGTGAAATTTTCATTTCCTATTTAATGGCCTCTGTCATCTTCATAAAGTTATTTTTAATGTCATTTTCTTCTGATTTGTCTGTGTTGGAATATTCGGTTCTTGCTGTTGTAGAACCGTCAGGCTTTGGTGGTGCCATGTTGCTCTTTATATTGTTGAATTGCATTGCTGTCTACCCATCCAAGTTTTGGGGTCTTGATTTAAGTGTTGATTCTTGTGATATCTTTGTTGAACAGGTCTTTTGTTCTTTTTTATTCCCATTTCCTTTATTGTCTTTTGGCCTGAATGGCCAAGGGTTCTGGTGATTGGCTGTCAGGTTGAGTAGGACTATCTCAGCTGAAATTTATGGGGTTTTGGATACCTAGATCTAGCATATTGTCTAGTTCTGGCTGGTGTGGGCTTTACTTGTGTCTATGGGATCTGTTCTTCAAACTAGAATGAGTTGTGCCTGTGTCTATGTAATCTGTAATTGCAACTGGTATGGATTTTGCCTCTGCCTGTTCTTCCAGCTGGTATGGTTGGTGCTTGTGCCTATAGGGTCTGCTGATGTTGCTGGAGAGGGCTGTTCACAGGGAGGGGGAAGCTCTTTTATGATTGGTGTAGTAGGTGCTTATACATCTAGAGCCTCTCCTTCAATCAGTGTAGGTGTTACCTGTGCCTCTGGAGGGGGCACTGATGCCTCAGGGGATGGTTGAGGGGCACAATGGGTTAGGTGGGTTTGGGCAAGGAAGTAGGACTTGTAGGTTACACAGTGGGTGATGTGACCTCTACATATATGCATACACATGTGCACTCACACACTTACATACAAGTCCATATGCACAGACATGCAGGTTTGCACATGCACATATAAATATGCACAAAGACAAATAGCAACAATACCCAGGATAGTCACACCAATTAATGCCCTGAGTACTGCTGTGAGGTAATGTAATGCTTCGGTTCACTGTGAAGATTTGTCTTTCATTTTAGCTATATAAAACACTGATTGGCCAGTAACCATGCAGGAAGTATGAGCAGAGCATGAAGATGAAGAGAATTCAGGGAAGGGAAAGACAAAGATGCAGTCATGAGCCAGACACATAGAAAGCAAGATGAGAATGCCTTAATGAGAAAAGATACCAAGACACATGGCTAAACATAGATAAGAATTATGAATTATAAGAGCTAAATAATAATAAGCCTGAGCTAATAGGCCAAACAGTTTATAATTAATATAAACCTCTGTGTGTTCCTTTGAGACTAAATGACTGAAGGACCAGGCAGGACAGAAACTTCTGTCTACAAAGAACAAATTAGGTGATGATGGGTTGGGGAGCATTATTAGTCTCATTGTATAGATATGTAGACTGAGGCAGTGAAGGGTAATTCAAGAAACAGATTGAACAAGAAGCAAATTTCAAGGTTCATATTGAACCAATTTGCTCCATTCTGTAGCCAAAGAATGGAGATGAATGTTAGCACATACCTGTTTACATGACTCTACTAAGTTTCTCTCTATCTTTCAGAAAGAACAAATAGGCTGGTAAAAGTAGATTTGACCAGAATGATCAATGACAATTTTCTTTTGCAAAATGATACCACTGAGTATGGTAGCTTCTGATACTTTAGAAAACAAATTCAGATACAAAGCAGAGGTCGGTAAAAGACAACATTTCAATGCTAGTCCCTGAGTCTTGACAACTCAAGTTATCACAATAATCCCAGACACTCTAGAGTCTAATAAGATGCTAGGCATTGAGAGCTGTGAGGCGGCTGTGAAATTGGCAATCGTTTAGCTACAGAGCTGTCTGGTAATGACTACAAAGCAAATCAGTTTAGCCTCCTGCTCAAATCTCCTTTCATCACTGTTGCCTCAAGTGGCAGTGGTCCTCATTTGTGTAACAATAACAGTGATGAGAGAGAAGGGACTGTTGGTCCCGCCCCTTCAGTCACACTCCTAACACCATAATTTGGTATTGTTGATTGAATCCTGGACAACTGGCATTTACAGCCAAGGTGATCTATACGGTTAATGGAAAAAAAAATTAACTACCCAGAAATACACACAGCAATCACATATCTGATTACTTACTAACTTTGAAGCTAGTTTCTTATAGAAGCAGGTCATTTCAAGAAGTCACTTGGTGCTTTAAAGCATAGACACCGACGTGTCAAAGTTTATGTGGAGAACAGAATTTCCAGGGGAGGGTATCACATTCCCAGCTAGGACAGAGACCTTCTTGTCTCATTCAGTCACCTTGAAGGTTCCATCACAGAGTCACTACACAATCAAGAACACATTTGCTATCAATGAGAAATTTAGGCTATATAATTTGCCCATTGTATCCTATTTGCTTCCTTGTTCTGACCTTGCTACTTCTTTGTTGCTCTCATCTCTGGGAAGGCTGTCAAGTGCGACTGAGTGATCACCATGTGTTAATAGGAGAGTGCAATTGAACAAGCCATGTACAATGAACGTGAGGTTGTTCAGGCAACTGTGCAAGCCAGGGCTTTTAAAATATGATGCATATATCTGGAATATGCTCCCAAGGTCCTCCTCAGATCTCTCTCTTTATGACTTGCCAGATCCGACAGGATTGAGGTTTCTCTTTGGGCTGCACAATCAGCATAATGGATATTAGTTAGCTTTAGCATCAAAAGTTCACTTAGCCTACTTCCTTGCTTAACAATAGGAAATTTACTATATAGCTCTGAAATCATCGTTGGCCATCATTCATCTCCATGAATGACAAATAGATTTATGAATGGGCACAACTGAGCCACTGAAATCCAGATGTTTGTATTTGAGAGTGGGTGGGTGCCACCAAAGTTCCTTCCCTGAAGAATATTTAAACAGCATCAACTCCTGCAAGGTCCCAACTGTAAACTGAGGTACAATTCTAACAGTTCTTTCTAGGGGAACAAATAGATTTATTTGGTTTACCTATAGAAGAATTTAGGAGACTTTACTATATCCATACTAGAGGATCTTTGAGACCCAGTACAGATCATGAGTTCCCCCATACCTGCATGAAAGAATGCATCTTTCCCTCATCCTTTCCACTCTATATAATTTTAGCTCCTCTCTGAAGCCACTTGCAGTTAGGGCAGAGTTTTATCCAACTGGGTGGGAATAAGGGCTGTACATGTGTGGGTCCCATGACCCTCTCCATCCCTCCTTCTGAGGGAATATCAAATGTCTACAAGCCCAGCTGTGAAGCTTTTTTATGAACAACACTGCTGAACTCATGAAGACAGCAGCAATTTTGCTCCAAGGGAATTCCTGTATATGAATGGGGAAGGGATTCCGTCTCATACTCCTTTGAGAGAAGCTACTTGCAGGCATCAAGATACATAGAAACATTAGAATTAAGTCTTTATTTGAAGGGATAGAGTCAGTATGGGTTTTCCAGTAAGAGTTCCTGGAAAAATAAACTCAGACTACAGACCATATTTGGCGCATTGATCCAGTGACTTAAACAGGGGAAAGCTCTAAGAGCATCAATTCTGGCTTACTTAAGCATTAGGAACAGATTATGGATCCCTCTTTCTGGAGTTGCTCCATTTTGGTTTTGAAAGTGAAATGGTAATGGAATTTTATTAAGTCTTGTGATACTTAAGTAAATATTATCCATGTATTTGGTTAGAAGCAGTGATGGTACCCAATAGCTTGTCATGGATAGAAAGTGAAATTTCCCCCCACAGGCTTGTGCATTCTAACAGTTAGTTCTCAGGTGAACTTGTGCTGATTTACAGGACTTTTGAGAAGTAGGGTCTTACAGTGCCCTTAAGAACTATAGTCTTCTTTTGGTTCTGGTTGAAGATTTTTCTGCTTCTTGGTAAGTTCTTTATAGGTAGCAGCTGCCTCAGGATTCAGGCACCATGGACTTAGCCATGCCTTCCCCACCATGATAGAACATGGCTCTTGAGACATGAGCCAAACGGTTTCTCTGTGTAGGAGCCTTAAATGGATCATGCTTTGTACACCATGCTGGACTTGAACTCATAGATATCTACCTGCCTCTGCCTCCCAAGTGCTGGGATTAAAGGTGTGAGCTACCATTCTTGGATCAATCTTTCAAGAACATGAAAAGTAACTAATACACAGACCTACAGTCCTTCTGTAGCTACCAAAAAATCTCATTAATGTTTACTCTGTAACACAAGATGTTTTTAGACTATACTAGAAGATTCTGATACAGTCATCCTTCCCAGAACAACTAAATTCTTGCAACAGTCAAAGAAACTCAAACTATCTGTGACTTGATGATTCCAAGGTTTTTTCCCAGCAAGATAAAAGTACAAATAATTCAATCCTTTGATTTAGCAATTCCCTTGACTATCTACCTCCATAAAGATTAAGTTACCCCATTCTCAGGAAAATATGTATTTGTTGAAGAGTAAATATATTTTAAGGACTACTAATTACTGAAATGAAATAGGCAAAGTAATCTATTCAGAAAATTGCCTCTATAAAGACTTGTTTCAAAAATTTTTTGTTATGTTCATAAACTCAAACTAAAGCTAAAATGTAACATACTTTGTCTGTCTGTGATCAAGACACCTGCACTGGAGGATGATATTTAATCCATGCCCTAAGTCAGAAAAACAAGTGATTCTGTCCTCCCTCTCCTGAGATGCTGTGAAGGCTCTGCCAGGGTGGTATTTTGTATTACTGCACTGAGCACTGAACAATGAAAATATCTTTTCTTTATCAACCTAGCTATTGGGTGGAAGACTTTCAAATAGGAGGGAATCATTAACATTCAAACTCCCAAGAATACAGATTTGGTGCTCTTCATATGCTAGAGAACATTCTAGCATACCACTAACCTACTGTATAAGGATTTGCAGGTTCTACAGTAGCTATGTTTAGTATTTTATGGTCTTGGCAATCTTTTTAAATTTATTTTTTTCATTTGAATGCAATGAAAGAAAACTACTCAGGAAATTGGAATCTAAGTGGCAATCAGAAACATTAACTGGGGTGAAGTGTATTCGGAAATATAATTTAGTATAACCAAAAATTATCACACTGTGCACAAGAGGGGATCATGGGATCAGAGAAGCTGTCATGAAAGAAGAGTGAAAAGCATCAATCTGTTGCTTCCATTTCTTAATTATTTGAGAAATTAATACTTGCACACTACTAATTTTGTTCAAATGTACTCTTTCCCTCCATCCCTGTCTCTCCCCTATGCTGTACCTCTTCCCAACTTTATGAGCTCTATTAATTTTTTTAAGTCAACAAGTCCACTTACAGTTGAATGCATGTGCATGAATATTTGATTCTCTATTGGAGCATGGGTAATCTCTCAGGAGTCATATCCCTAAGTTTATAGGTCCTAACAGAAGACCTAATATTACCCTGATAAATTGTCACAGTAATAAATGATGACATCAATTGTTATTTTTATACCCACACATTAATGTACCATGTCTATTTTGATAATATTTTATAGCTTCACATTGTACTTCTCTAGAAGTTCCACTCACTTTGGAGGCTGGATTATGTTTCGGATAGGAATGATAAAAAAAAATGAAAATGAACAAATCTCTCTCCTAGAGCTCAACTAAGCTTCCTGTGGTGAGTTCACTCATTAACTTCTGGTCATGCTAATATAAACTTCTGGGCATATGCCCTGAAGTCCAGGGGATCCAGTTTCTTTATTTCACTTGGTGTTTCCTCTTCCAGACTTTCCAACAATGGAAACAGAGAATATCTCAACTTGACATCACTCATGTTCACAGAAAATTTCATAATTTTTTATCCATATCCACAGCAACAACTCTGTAAGTAGGAACAATGGAAATTCAATGTGCATGTGCTAAACTACTCAGGAAAGAAAAGTTATTTGATATAGTAAGGAAGGACTGGAGGCAAGACAGCCCATGTCTCTCAGTCTTCCACAAAGTCATCTACTTTCTAAATTTTGAAACCTTCAAACATATCATATAACACGAGAAGGGGGACTTTGTAAATGAAATGAAGTTACAGACCTTAAAATTAAATCTCGGTCTCCAAGCTCAATCACATAGACCCTTCAAACTGTGTGAGATGGTAAATGAATTAAAGAAATGTGCCAATAGGAGTTGGCAAGATGGATCAGTGGTTATGAATGTGCTGCTCTTGCATATGACCCAAGTTCCACTTCCAGCACTGACATCAGGGAGGTTACAACCACGTATAATTCCATCTCTGGTGTTCCAATCCCCTCTTCTGATACCCAGGAACACTGTTTGTACATGCACGACCCCGCAGATACAAAGACACACATCCACATACTTTAAATATGCATTCTTAAAACATGAAATGTGTTGACAGACAGTAAAGCAAGATGACCAGGATGTTTACAAGAACTTGACTTGCCCTTGCTGGCTTTGGAGACAGAGAAACAGTCATAATCAAAGGTGTCAATGCTGCTTTTAGAATAAGGATATAGCTGGCAGTAGAGACTCAAGAACATTAGAGCCAGAAGTAAAAGGAACTGAATTATTTTGGCCCACTGAGGAATCTGGATGGAGTCTCCTAAGAGCTTCGAGAAAGGAATGATACCTTGGTAATACGAGGCTTTTAGCCTAGTGAACATATTGGTCAGTTATTGACTTCTAGAAATTATGGGTAATGAATGTGGCATTTTAAAGTTGATTTACTTTTATTTTATGTGTAGGAATGTTTTGCCTTCATGACTGTCCATGCACCATACACTTACCAGGTACCACAGAGTCCAGAAATGGAGGTATGAACAATATGAACTACAATGTGGAATCTGGGAACAAAATCTAGGTCCTCTGCAAGAGCAGCAAGTGATCTTAAGCCTAAGACATCTTTTGAGTTCCAGAATTTGTGGTATCTTAAACCATCAGGGTTGTATATCTTAATATGTTTTTGTTTTTTAATTTAGACAGAGAAACAAATATAAGAAATATAAACAAAAATTTTATATGCATTCCAAGCATGGGGATGTATTCTTAATTCATTTGCAAAGTAGCCATCCAGGGTAGTAAGATGATTTGATTTTATTTTAAAAGCATAAGTGGATGGCATCATACAGCAGGCACAAGGTCCTTTTGCTCACAGGTAAGCACTAGAGAAACCAGGAAGGTTAAGCATGCATGCTTGTTTCTTCAACTGAAGGGTTATGTAGACATATTTTCCACACAGAGGCCTGGGAATGGATGTTGTTAACAACCTGGTGATCTATGCTAGCTGTAGGGCCATGCCACACCTGAATCATCCAGGCTATAATATTTATCCCAAATTCTTCCTTCCTAGACCTTTGTCTTGAGCATTGCTTCTCAGCCAGTAGAAGCCATCTTTCCTAGCTAGCTTTATGTCATCTTGACACAAACTAAGTCCTCTGAAAAGAGGTAACCTAAGTTGAGAAAGTGCTCCCATAATATCCAGCTGCAATGTGTTTCTTCATTAGTGATTGATGGGGAAGGACCCAGCTCATGGTGGGTGGTATTATCTTTGTGCTGGTTCTATAAGAAAGCAGGCTGAGCAAAGTCATAGAATCAATCTAATAAGCATCACCCTTCCATGGTCTTTGAATCAGCTCCTGCCCTCCATTTTCCTGTCCTGCTTGAGTTCTTGACTTGGCTTCTTCAATGTTGGACTAAACTACAGAGTTAGGTAAGTGCAATTCAAATAAACCTTTCCTTACCAACTTGCTTTTGGTAAGTATTTCATTCTAGCAAAAGAAACCCTAATTAAGACACCGTAATTAGGGAAATGTCATATATACTTTATAGCCTGGTGACCTGTATGCTATCTATATTACTGAGACCTCACCAGACCCTAGATCCTTAGAAACTCATCTTTCTGGTCTAGGTCATATGTACTTTGAAAAGAATTTGATGTTATCACGCCTTAAACTTTTTTGTGTACATGAAATTGAGATAATTGCCACCTGGAAACTTTTTTTTTCAAATTTATACTGTACTTAAATATCTCTAAAATAAACTGCCCAGGGTCAGACTCTAGAAGTTTGAACCAGCACCAGCTAACTAACTTGTTCTGAACTGAATTAAAATGTGTGTCCTGATAGGAGGCTCTGGGTCATTATGGAAAGACCTGAAAATGACACTGGGACTCCAGCCCTTTAACCCCAAAGGAGAAGCCCTGTAGGCTATAGGTTCAAAACTTTAAACTATGTGCCAAGTAAACCCCATTTCCTAAGCCACTTAGCTAAGGTGTTTGGCTACAGTGATGGAAATCTTAGCAAAGGATGTTGTCCATAAGTTTCCTTAAGCTTAGTGGTAAAGGCAAGGATAAAGGCTGGGACTCGGATGGTCGTTCTGTAGATATCCCAGTTTTTACTTATCTCCTAGTTATTTGCAAACACTTTGGACATAGCTTGTATATTTTAATACAAAGATAATAAGATCATTCTACAAGTTTTAGATTTCTGTGGGCAAAGGAGTCAGAGAGAGGGTACATAAATTCATATCATTTCATTTCACAGTTTTAGATTGGCAATAACTAGGATGAGCTCCTGATAGAATAGCTGAGCTCTCGAAATCCATCCATTTTATTCCCTTTTTCCATATATATTCTGCCTGAGCGTAAAATGCAAATAGTAGTGAAACGCAGCAATTTCCCTGCTGAGTCCAGAGTATATTAATAAATATGAAGTGATTTGCTTGAATGCCTACCATGCAAACAAGAATTTATGGCGGTTCAGGGTTCTGTAATGCACATGTTTGTGGAGCCATATTTATAATTAAAAATACTATTAATCTTCTAGACACACACAGAAAGTGCCCAGCTATACACCATTGATTACAAGAAGAGATGATGACAAACAAAGGAAAAATCTGTTTCTTTCATTTCCAACATGTTTTGTAACATGCACAAAGATGTACACAAGCAAATCCAGTGTCTTCTGTGAAGGTATCGTTCTCTTATGTACTGAAGTTATTGACCCTCTGTAAAAAGTATTATCACCCACTTATTGGTGTTTCAGGCCATTAACTCTATTGATATATTATTGTTGATTTTCTGAAAACCAATTTCCTGAGGCTGAAATAAAAAGTGAAGCATATGCTCAAGACAAGTTTAAAGAAAGAAGTCAGGTTGTACTTACTGTCTTCTTTGTGTGAATGAAACTGTATGCTGGTGGGAGTCATGGGGGTTCTGGGGAGGTAAGTAGAGTCAACTGGGTAACAGGTTGAAGGAAGTGATAGGGTCCAAGGTAAAAAGAGAACTCAAATCTGTCTAAAATGAAAAGTTGTGATTTTTGACCTAGCCAGCTTTGACTGTATAGGAATAAGGCATATTATTGCCAGAGGTGATATTTCAGAGAACCGAAGAATATATACATCTTATTTTCAATAGAACGCTAAATCGTTAATGTCTAAATATGCCTGTTCTGTTCAGTTTTTCTTCTCATATGTGGTTAGCTGACAAATGCAGAGCAATTGACCCTGGGATGTGGAAAATTTTTTTGTACTACTTCAGATCAGACATGGTACTCTGTTGGTGAGTTAAATGACATCCTTTCAGAGCATGCTTCTTCGTGGAGGTTCGGAGAACTCTCAATGGGACACAGGCATGATTATAGACCAGATCTCTGCATTCCTAAAATCTTTCTAACTTCATTTGTTCTCTAAACAGCATGAGAGAGGAGAAAGGAAAACATGACATGGATGGTACTTCAGCCTTTTCTTACTGGTGCACTCTACTGGAAGCAGAAGCACCCAATGTCTTCTGCACGTGAGCTGATGCTTCAAGAGCAACAATCCCACCTCATGTTCTCAAGCGGCCATCAGCAAGTTTACAGAAGTAAAAATCAATGGGAGGGAAACCCCAGCCAATTATTTTCTTCTTTTGCTTCTTTTCTTTCTGACATCATTTAAAGACTAAACCAGCATATCTCTGTGACCCAAAGACGAATACAGAGCTCCTAAAGTAGATGTGGGAACCTATGTGGTAAAGCAACCTCCTTTTCTTTTGAGACAGAACTAACAATGTAGTCATGTCTAACCTGGAATTCTATATGTAGACTAGACTGGCCTCTAATTAAACACAGATCCATCTGCTTCTACCTCCCAAGAGCTGGGATTAAAGGTGTGTACACCCTTCACAACTGTAGGTCAAATTCTTAAATCATTTAACTGAGTTCTGTAGAATTCCTGACTCCAGGTGAGTTTTGGGTTAATCTTGTCTTTGGAATGCTAAATTAAAATTAACATGTTCCATAGTTTGTATAAAACAATAGTTTCTCATCTCCCCATTCACTTGATATTTAAGTAGATATATCTATATGCTGAGTCTTTAGGCAAATTCTTAGTTATTAGAAAACATAATTAGTTTAGCACTAGAAATTAACCTGTTGAAGAATTATAGTTCATGTGAGGAACTGTCACTGCTGCATTATTATTGTCATTGTTGGTACAGTGGCTATGGCATTCTGAATATTTACTATGTCTCAAGTATGTTACATGTATTTAATTCAGTGATTGTAATTCTGATTTAAAGCTACCAGCACTAGGATTGAGACTCATATCCATCCAGAAGTTTACCTTTTGTTGTCTGCACGCTCCTCTGAATTGCAGCATTCTTCCAAATTGAAACATTGCCTTCATCAGTAAAAAGGAGCTTCATGAACCTCAGGTGGTAAATAGAAGGTCACCACAATGCCACATGTGCAGGAGAACTAAAACTTGGAAGACTCTTGACAAATTGGTCCCAGAGTCCCTTTCTGGGTTTCATAGGCCTGTTATTGTATCTACCCAGGAAAAGACTGTTATACAGCACCTCCAATGACTGCAGATCTAATTACTTACAAATAATACTGTAAGTTGGAAGAAGAGAACTATTAACTATGACAAGCAACAAGCTGATATCATTGAACAAGTATTCAAAGTGGAACTGAAGCAATGCTAGGTTTGTCTCTTGAGATATTTTAAATTATTTTGTGCCTATGTACACCTGAGTACAGTGGCTATGGAGACCAGAAGAAGACAATGGATCCTCTGGAGCTGGAGTTACAGGCAATTATGAGTCACCTGACCTGAGTACTGGAAACTGAACTTGGGTCCTCTGCAAGTGAGCAAATGCTCTTAACTGCTCAGCTATCTCTCCACCCCTCAAGTACCATATTTTGACAATAAACATATTTTTCTTTCTGCCAATATTGGTATAAGTACGTCTATTGCCATACACTAATCAATTACATTGTAAATTGAGGGTGATTAGATTTTTAATAAGCATTTTACTGTTGTAATTATCAAACAATTGAGTGATTAGTAGTCTTATAGGTAGGTAGAAGTAAGTATTGATTTAAGATGCCTAGTTTTAATAAACGGTAATTTTGGAAATCAAATATTCTTATGTCTTTAAATGTCTGCAAAAGTAAAAATTATAGACAATGGGAAAGATTTAGTATTTAACAAAATTAAAACTTTAAAGATTAATTTTTAGTTAGTGCCATGAAAACTTCTGTCCAATAAAGTGAGTTTCAGTTTTCTTTTCCATTCTCAGCCTAAGTATGTGCAGATCTATTTTACCTTCTTCTTTTTCTTTAGAGCTGGTGATGGACCCCAGGGCCTTGAGCATACGACTCAAGTATTCTACCATTAAGCCACATCTAGTCCATTCATTTAAAAACTAATTAATAATTAACACATGCAATCTGTGCCAATGGAAAAGCTTGTGGAGGACAGAGGACAACTCTTGGCCGTTGGTTCTCTCCCCATTCTGCAGGGTCCAATGATGGAACTCATGCTGCCAGTTCTCCCTCTCCTTACCTCCAGAGGGTGAAAGCACGCGCCTCTTCTAGCTGCATCACAGCACCGAGTCTGCCAGTGCGGCTCTGTCTGTCCTTGATTTTTCCGACCATCCTGCCTCTCATCCGCAGCTATTGGGGCTACAGGTGTTTCCATCACATACTGATTATTGTTTCTATGTTGATTACAATGATGGGTAAGATTGTAGTTGAATCCTATCTCACTTGAATTCTTCTTCCAATGTGATAACAGTCAAAGCCCCCAAAAGACATTCAAACAGCTTTCAGTGAAAGGTTTCCTAGGCTCAAACAGTATGAAACAGATCCAATTTCTCTTTCTGGGTTTTAACTTTTCTTCCCTGGGAATTACACACTGTAGTCTCAAACACAAGCTCCTTGAACTCCTGAGGGTGCATTCACTTGCTATACGTAGGCATAGCATGTTGACTAACCAGACAGGGCGGTAGCCATGCAGCAGTTATCTGTGGACAGCCTTGGCTCAGTATCACCATGGCCACACTATTTAACTTACATTGAATCTGTTGCTGTCCTGGAATTTGGGAACCATTTATAAAGAAATGGAGGCTAATGCAGGAGTCAAGGGTGTTAAAAATCATACTATCTTCATGTTCCATGGATTTATACATTAACTGAAAAAACATCACGATACTGAGCATATTAATGCACATAAAATTTCTTGGAGTTTATAATACTCAAGTATTAATTGTAAGTTCAATACAATGGAAAATATAGAAAGAGCTGAAAACCCCTGGAATCCTTAGGGTCTCCCCAAGTTATTCTGCTGTAGGAAAGAACAGGTAAACTTATGAGAACTTGAAGCACTTACACAAGGCTCAACAAAATTCCCTTGGCTTCCTCTCAAAAAGAATCAAGCCTCTGGTAATTTGCCCATTAAGACTAGCATTAAAGGCAGCTGAAGAGGTTGTTCAATGGTTAGGAGTGCATTGCTCTTTTAAAACACCCTGTATTGACTCCAGTATGTTCCATGTCTCCAGTAGGAACATACTAGGAAATCTGACCCTCTTTTTTTCCTTCTGTGGTAAATGTACTCACACTGATGCATATACAAAATAGAAATAATAAAG
>JAQHUG010000007.1:8651734-8673384 GCA_028555095.1 Dicrostonyx torquatus | reverse complement strand
CCTTGGTTATCTCCTCCCCACTGTTAACATTACAGAATGCATATACCTGTTAAAGTGAATGTATTAAAGCAAAACACAATCACTTTTGTTTCTATAACGAATAGTCCATATGGTACTTTAAATATAGGCACAGGAAAGGTATAAGCACACACATTCCATTTATTTCTTTTTCCTGAGTTCTACTTCAATTTTGAAACAAAACTATATTTTTCAAACATTTTCTTCCTCATCTCTATCGAGGAAAATACTATTGACCCTTCAAGATACTGATGGAATAAAACATTTTGATAGATGTCCTTAAGCTAATAGCAATGTATCCTAAAATATGTTATGAATATTATAAATTCCTGACTGCAGTCTGTGCTCTCAGAACACCGAGACACACCCCTGCTTATTCTAGCATGTACATGGGTTGCCATTGCCTGACCCAGAAATTGTCTGTTTTTCTGCTGCAGTTATTTCATTAAATCTCTTGATGGTACAATAGAAACATGAGTAACCGAATCAAGTTTATTCCTACAGGTATTTTCAAAGGGTGGAGTAGATGATTTCTTTGTTCCTAATTCCCTTCTACAGAATTTTGTTGCTGTTGCTGTTCATGCAGAAATATTCTAGCACCATGGCACACAGTCATCTTTTATTAATCTACAGGAGAATAGAGTCTTGGGGCTACAATGCTTGACAGAAGGGCACATGTGATGTTTTGTAATAGATTGCACACCGTTAGGCACCCGCATTCAGGAAGACCATATCCTGGAAAGCTGGGCAACCTGGTCTGCAGCACTGGGATGCTGAAAACTGAAAATTACATTGGCTCAGAAACTAATTTGCAATTACTGACCTCAGAGGAAGCACTCCTAAAAATTTCATTTGTTAGAAAAGTTGTAGCTGGGGATTGAAAGAGCACCCTTGAGTCTTAGAAAATGAGAAGTAGAACCATTACTTCAAATGCTTTGTTTTCTTCCACTGAAAAGAAAAAAGTGAACCAACAGCAATGCTTGCTCAAATTCCACTCTAGCAGTTACGAAAAAAAATCACAACAGGCACAACTAAATGGACAACATGGACAAAATGATGTTACACAGACCAGTCACCAGATGGGACACCTGGACCGTGGCTCTGAACATCCAAGTGTGCAGGGTGAGATTCAGTGTGAAGACTAAAACTACTTTTTCATTTTTATCACATGCTTCAAGTGATTGAGTTCCCTTTCACAATGAAAGGTTTCCACACAGTGTCCTCCTATCCAGACCACTTAACTCAGTGGCCTTGTCATTTGAATTTACCATCTGTAATTTCTGTCAAAATGAACTTGTATGTGCCCCAGTCATTCATTCTTATCCTTCCAATGCAATCCAGGAGTAAAATAAGACATCCATGTGAGATTTAATTGATAAACTCTCTCACCCTACTCTACTGCCATTAGTGTCACAAAATGGTATGAAAATGCTTATTTAATGCCATGTCAGAGATCTCTGATCTTCATAACAGAGTCAAAAAAATTCCAAGCAAATTCTCTAGGCATATTGGATATAATATATGGAGTAGTAGAAAAGAATTGTATCATTTTCAAGGAGATATTTAAAGCCTGGGGGATTCCTTCTTGTTCTCCATGTCTTTTCAGGTAGATTTTTAAGACATTTATAGACTGATAATGGACACCTTTTGTGTGGCTATACTTCCATACTCTCCTCTATGCCTATCTTACTCTTGCAGGTCTAAGAAGTCCCACATACTTTAAAATTCCGAATAATTGGAATTCTTGATTTAATCCTGCCCACTCTTAGCATCCTGTCTTATCTAAAGTACTTCCAGAAGCCACATAAGACATATTCAGCACTCACTTAACTTCATTTCCATGGTCAAATATAATTTTCAGACAAGTATCTCAAATGATCATCAACACTCCCTGGGAACTTCTTAGAAAGGCAAACATTTGGTTCTGCATAAGCTTCAGATATAATGAATCAAACTTAGGGGATGAGCCTTACTCCCGAGATTTTATGAGCCTCCAGATGGCTCTGATGAACAGTAAAGTTTGAAGGTGATTAGGTATGCCCCCCTATTTTATTCTACTCTGATAACAGCAAAAAACTCTTACTTGATTTTTCTATTTCCAATCTTTCCCCTCCAATTCATTATCTGTCCGGCAATGAAGAACATGTGTGTGTGTCTATAGGCAAAAGGCCACACTCAAGCATTGTTCCTCAGGAGATGTCTAACTTGTTCTTTGAGACAGTATGTTTCACTAATGATGTGGGGATTCCCCTCTGCATGCTGTGAATATCATCGTTTAATAAAGAAATTGCCTTAGGCCTGTGATATGGTAGAGTACAGCTAGGCAGGAAAAACTAAACTGAATGCTGAAAGAAAGGAAGCTAGAGTCAGGAGAAGCCTTGGAGCTGCCACTGGAGACAGACATGCTGGAACCTTGCCAGTAGGCCATGACCCTCATAATAAAATATAAAATAATGGAAATGAGTTAAATTAAGATGTAAAAGTCTAGTCAATAAGAAGTCAAAGCTAATAGGTCAAGCAGTGATTTAATTAATACAGTTTCTGTGTGGTTATTTTGGGAGTCTGTGCATCAAGGAAACGAACAAGTATCCTCCTTACAACACACTAAAACCTGGGGTTCACCAAATGTGCTAGGCTGTCTGGCTAATGAGTCCTGGGGGTCCTCCTGTCTCTGCTTTTCCAGCACTGAGATTACAGTGCATGCCTCCAAACCAATTTTTTTTTTTCGAGACAGGGTTTCTCTGTGGCTTTGGAGCCTGTCCTGGAACTAGCTCTTATAGACCAGGCTGGTCTCGAACTCACAGAGATCCGCCTGCCTCTGCCTCCCGAGTGCTGGGATTAAAAGCGTGCGCCACCACTGCCCGGCCCCTCCACACCCATTTTTTATGTAGATGCTAAGGATTGAAGTTAGCATCTCGTGTGTGTGGAACAACATTACTCACTGAGCATGATTTTTACATTTTAAAATAAATTATTTTTTTATTTTGTTTCTATGTAGTCACAACTTTGCTTAATTTTAAGTAGATTTTAAATTATCTGTGAAATAAAAGTAAGCAGCTTTCCATGGTATACAAAGACCTATGTTATATTAGCCCCATAAATTATGGCTTTTCTCCCTTATTCTCTAGTGGTTCACTAACTCTGGCT
The DNA here is from genome assembly GCA_028555095.1 of Dicrostonyx torquatus. Classification (NCBI taxonomy): domain Eukaryota; kingdom Metazoa; phylum Chordata; class Mammalia; order Rodentia; family Cricetidae; genus Dicrostonyx; species Dicrostonyx torquatus. The sequence continues at coordinate 8,670,219 of JAQHUG010000007.1, read as the reverse complement.
AAGCCTTTTGACCTGCCACCTACCACTCCTAATTTTCACATTGGTAAATTCCCTTCCTATTTCCACTACTGTGTTTCCTGTCATCTCTCAACCGCACATTGTAATTTTCGTATGCATCTTTGCTCAATTGTGTACCTTATAGCTGTGTGCTAGGTGGTCAATTGTGTGAGGCGTTGTTTTACATTTGTTTATTTTTTTTTTGTGTGTGTATCTACCCACTGCTTCTGTACCTATCAGAGGAAGGATATCTAAGAAACAAAAAATAGCAGCTTACTGAATGGTCATTCTATATGAGTATGTCTCTTGGTCATTCTACATGAGTCTTGAACAGTCGTCCTGTCCTGCAGTTTTCAAAGGGATGCCTACAAAACAGGATTTCAGTAGCTTCTGTTTTCTGTCTGGTGACTTGAGGATAGATGGGGTTGTCTCCCTGACAAATAATGAACCACTCCACATTTTAGAAGAAAGTGTTCAGAGCTATAAAATGTTTCAAAACTAGATGTATTTGCTGAGTTCTTGTTTGTATTTGCAAAATTCATGAACATGAGTCCTAATAAAGAGATACCTAAGATGGTGATTATAAAAAAAAAAGAAAGAAAGAAAAAGGTTTCTATACTTAGGAAGTGGCAAGAGCACTACTGGCCAGTTTTCTAGCTCATACATTACTCTGTGCCGACTTCACTTACACTTGGCTGCTCTCCTTCCCTTGGGGACTACCATCCAAATGGCTGTGATCTGGTGTCTTCATCTGGTGATGAAGCCGGTTATCATGTGCCAAGCATGGCTAAGGACAGGAGCCAAGGAAGCAGCTGAAGTCATGCCAAATCCAAGATACACTAACCTTATATTTAAAAACAGAAATGGAAAAGCAAAAGGAAAAGCTTCTCAGGATTTAGTGATGAAAATCGAGACTCAATTTTGTGATTTCAGCATTTGGGAAATTGAGACCAGAGGCTAGACAGTCTGAGGTTGGCCTGGACTACAATAGTGAGATTCTTGTCTCAGAAACCTAAAGAATAATGATGATGATGATGATGATGATGATGATGATGATGATGATGATAAGCAGAATCAGAATTAGAATCAGAATCAAAGCAGTGTGGCCTGCCTAACTGTTCTTCTTTGGTATCCCTGTGGTATAAATGTGGTCATCCAAGATTAATGACATATAGTCAAGACTTGTAGCATTTTGGCTTATGCAGAAATTATAATTATACCTAGGAGAGGAAATTAAATTGGTTTATTAGTTTTTCTCAGTACACGCTTCAGTACCAAAGTTAATTTTTGAGCACATGTGATTTTTCCATGTACATAAGAATTCTCATTCAACCCTTACCAACTAGAGTATAATCTGGGAGTCCTTAGGTAAGCTCGTTTTGTTTAACTTGAATTCATCCCTCATAAGAATTGTATGTAATTCATGTGTCAGACTCTATTTTATTAAAAACTACAGTGACTCCCAAGGTACAGCCTGGAGAAGGCTACATACATTATTTCCACATTTTAATGAGATACAGAATGGACTATCTGGGATGATGACTATGATGATCTACTTTATCTGTTAACATGAGTGGACTCGTGGACATCCATGTATTCAGCCAACTATAATTCTGTGGATATCTTCAAAGCTATTTCTAGAAAATTCAATATTTGAGTCAGAGACTGATTAAAGTGATTGTCCTGCTTACAGCCCACCCAACCCCAAGTTTGCATATGTCTCAGTCAACCCAGTCAAGGACCAAAGAGGACATAAAGGTAGAGTAAGACAGAATGGTCTTTCAGAGGGACATTGACAAGGAAGTTACTGCTCAGTTAAGATCACACTCTATAGAAAGAGAAAGAAGCTACCCAAAGGTGTTACTATAGGATAATAATTTAGAAAACAAAAGTTTAAAACAGAATGATATCAAAATTTTTAAAATTTTTTTATTACTATCAAATAAGAAAGGAAGAGAGTCCTTTCTCTCACACAAAGTATTTAAAATGGTACCAGGAAACTCATTAGGAATATGAGTCAGATTCCAGGAAAGTTGTCACAGAATTAAAGACTAGTATAAAAACACAATGATAGGCCCTCAATATGGCTCAGTAGGTAAAGACTTTTGCTACCATTATGAAGACTTGAGCTTGATCTCAGAAACTCGCATGGTAGACGGAAAGAGCTGACTCCTTCAAGTTTTCATCTGACTTCCACATGCGTGCATCCCCTCAGCCAAACCCAATGCACATAATTGTCATCATTAGCATCATTATTGTAGTATTAGTGGATGGATGGGTATCCTCATGAAGCCTGGAACAAATTGCAAGCTCCCTTTATATGTACGTAAACAATCAGAAAGCAAACCTCTATTTGACCAAATTAATACCCCAATTGTTATCATACCACGGAAAGAGAGAAACAATCAGAACTCACGTTGAGCTGAAGTTCATCTGTCCACTGACCAATGAGACGATACCCAGGGTTGGTGGTGTTTGTTGTCTGGTATTGGAAGATATCATACCGCCCAGGGGCGTCCCCATTTTTATTAAACATCACTGGGGTGCCAGCACTACCTGAGAGACAAGAAAAGTGCAGAATTAAGAAATTAATCTTTCCAACTCGTGACAGATGAAGTTAGGAGCTAATTGTATTGCTAGTAAAGTCCTCAGCTCATTGCAGGCCATCTCTGTAGGTGGCGCACCATGGTCATAGAGTGTTGGAAGACAATTTGTCTCTTCCTTTGAATGGCTCTATTCTTGATAGTTCTGAATATTTTTTTTCTAAAACTTTCTCCCTCTAAGGAAAAAAAAAAGTTTCATTAATTAATTTTCACAGAAAAAATATGCTGCTGCTAACTGTGATTGCAATGTTCATGATGGCTATGGCTATTTTGGTTTGCATTTAATACTAAATTGTAGTTAATAAAGAAGACATTCAAAAATAGTAATTCCTAAAATTGACACATCATTATAAATAAGCAAAATAATTCACTTAAATGATAATTTCTGCACTGGTTGAATTTAAAATATTTCTTGTGTTGATTATTTCTAACTTAAGGAGAGCAAGTAGGAAATGCCCAATAGTGTTTTTGGAAGACATTCCATAGTCATTACTTTCTTTTTCATGCCTTTATTTAGTTAGGACTTGTTAAAATGTACACTTTTGATGAAGAAGTGAGATATTTCAACAGGTGAGAATTTGCTGAGCAAGCTAGAGGACATGAGTTCAAATCCCCAGCACTTCTCCTTCCCTAATATAAGAGCTGGAATATTAATTTGTTCAATTAGATAGATGTTTCATGGTTGTACCTTTGTGCACATATGCAAGTGAGCTTGTAAAAGTGTGTCATGATCTGCTATCTCTAACAACTGTGCTGTTGGAGCCAGAGACAGAAGGTTATGTGGGCTTTCTGGCTGCCAGCCTAGCTCCAGGTTCAGTAAGAAACCATTGCTCAATGGAATGTGAGTAATAATGCTGTGAGTGCTGGAGGGACCTGATTGGATGAATGAGCACATGCTACCAAGAACAAACACCTATCCCAAAAGAGGGATTGCTTATTTGGTTATTATTAAGTGTGTCATCTAGCTGAATCCTCATTGTATGTAGGAGAAAAAAAAACATCTAAGGTGCATACCTTCCTATAGTTACCAATTACAGATTTTATGATAGGCCTAACTATCATACATGGAAATCAGAGATTGTGATGGGATAAATAATGATCCGAATATGTCTTTTCTGTAATGGTCTTTATGATGTGACAGAGTTCAGGACCATAACATGGAGAGAATCTCCTGTGTAATGTGAGTTGGCTCAATGTCCTTACATCAATCTCCATAAAAGAGAGACAAGAGGAGGAAAAAGCTGTGTGTGTGTGTGTGTGTGTGTGTGTGTGTGTGTGTGTGTGATGCCATATGGTCATTTTCTTGATGGCTAATTAATGTAGGAGGTACCATCACTGGACAGGTGTGCCTAGGCTATATAAGAAAGAAAGCAATGTGAGCCAGAGAGCAAGCCATTAAGTAGTACTCCTAAGTAGTAGCCTCTGTTTGAGTACCTGCCTCTGGATTCCTGTCTTGAGCCCTTGCTCTGGAGTCCTTCTTTGATGTTCTGTGGCCTATAATCTGAAATAAATCTTTTCTCCCTCTAATTTGTTTTATGGGCATAGTAATTATCACAACAACAGAAAGCCAAAGTAAGGCACATGTGTATTGTTTAAGACATTACCATGTGGTTATATTTAGAGGTGGTGGGATGATCAGGAAGGAATTCAAAACATGGCTGGAGGACACAGAACACCAGATTTCCTCATCTCACAGTGAAGAAACTCTTAAATTCAGGTAGGAATGGTTTCTTAGCAGTGATCCAGATAATTCAACCACATAACTCAGATAATTATAGCAAAATAATACTTAGTAATTGGTTTTTGAATCTTTAGAAGAGATTCATATTACAGGTTGATGTCTCAGTATCTTGAGGACTTTAGCAAATTATTTGATTCCAGTCAACCATCACTAGGGCTACCTTTCCATAGGATTACAGTGAGCACTGAATGCAATAACCTAACACTGTATGCACTCTTGCCTATACCTTCATGTAACAGTCACCCCATTGTAATGCTTTTTAAGATGAAATTTGTGCATGTGTGTGTTTGTGTGACTATATGACACATGTGTACAGGTATATGTGGAAAGCAGCAAGGAGACTGGATCCCCAGAAGCTGAAGTTTGAGGCAGTTGTCAGATAAGCAGTGTTGGTGCTGAAAACTGAACTCACTGCCCTGCAAGAGCAGTAAGCACTCTTAATTGCTGAGCCATCACTACGGTCCTTTAATAATTTTGAATAGTTTTTATTTTGTTAGCTGATTTCCCTATTATCTCAAGACCAGAAATAACACAGAATTCCAGTTAACCAAACTGAAGCTTTTTAGTAAGTCATGGTGCTTTTCTGAGACCAATGAAAACTTCCCCATTTCTAGAAACATTTTCTATTTACCAAGCAGCAGCATAGAGTCCACAGTGGGAGTGGGCACTAGCAGTCTGTCAATACTGCTTTGATCCCACCAATTTGAGTCAATGGTTAAATCGTTTGTGGGCAAAGAAACCATTTCAATTTGCTTCTTCTATGCATTGTCAAGATATAATCACCAGAAATGATGATAAAAAATAATTTCACCACAATTCTTTTAAAAATTGTTCTTTGAAATATAATAATTATAATGCAATCATATCATTCCCTTTCCTCCCTTTAGCTCCTCCCATGCACATGCTCTCTCTCTAATTCATAGTCTTTTCCCTTTTATTGATATTACATAAAGTATCCTATAATGAGAAAAGAAAGCAAACAGCAGCAACAAATGACAGTTGATGTGACAGAGAATTTTCAACAATGGTATCCTGCTTTCAGCAAATATCCTAGGTATGTTAGAACAAGAGGTGAAATGTGATATTGCATGTCATTAGCAAGAAATGATGATACTGTCACTGTGCAGCAAGACATAGCTATCCCAGTCTTTTCTCTCACAAGGGGTGCTCAGATTCATATTGTGCTTTGCTCTGAATACTGCGTTTTCTATTCATTAAATTGCATGGCTGGAGCCTTTCACACTCTTTGAGAGGAGAGGGAAAGTAGGTCTGAGGCTCAGAGCTCCAAATAATCTCATGTTCATCTGCTCAGTCTTCATCAGAGCAAGACACATGGCCTTATCTTTCTCCCTTCTCAAAATCTTTTGAGGAAAAATGATTCTTGCCATGCCTTTTCCATTCCTATTAAAGTTCATGTTAAAAATTAGAGCAAAAAAGATGAATACTTTATCTAAATGATGATTTCTAATAGTGTATTGTGTATCTTTGACCTTCTGAATACATTCTTTAATGAAATGGGCTTATTATTCCCAGGGTGTTTTTTCTCCCTTATTACACTTCCTTTTAAAGGGATCCATCCCTGGACTTATTAAAAGGGAAAATTGGCAGTATGTTCAATGGATTTTGAGAATATAAAACAATAAAACAAAAGTCCAGAGAAGAAGAAAGAATATGTCAAAGAGGAGGTGATAGCCTGCAGCGATCCTGTGAGTCTGAGGGCCAGAATGCAGCAACACTAAGTAAAAGAACTAGGGCTGTCAAGCAAGATGAGTAGCTGGATCACAGAAAGGAGGACTGACCCAGAATTGCCCTTCACAACCTTTACAAGAACTATGGGATTTTATAGTTTATTTATTTTATTTTTAAGCTGTGTGTTTGACATACAGACATACAGACCAATAGGGAAGGAGGAGAGGGGAGAGAAGGAGGGAGGGAGAAAGAGGAAGGGATGGAAAAATAGGAGAGAGAGAGAGAGAGAGAGAGAGAGAGAGAGAGAGAGAGAGAGAGAGAGAGAATGTTTACAATATGTGCAGATTCTGGTGGAGACCCTGGAGCTGGAATTATAGGCAATTGAGAGTCATTCAACTCTTGTGTTGGGAACATACCTGGGGTTCTCTGAAAGAGCAGAAGGGACTTTTAGCTACTGAAGCATGCTTCCAGCCCCCACAGAACTCTATTGGGAAAGTTACAGGCTCATTGCTATAAGCAACTATGAGTATGTCTTATAATAGGATATTATGAATGTGAGGAGACATATCATCATAACACAGGGAACATGATAAAGTTCTTGAAAGGAAAAAACATTCTGTTCTAATAGGAGAAACAGAGTTTCTCTTAAAGAATTTTTCAAACCATGTGATTTAGCTTAGCATAGCCTACCTGCCAGGAGTTACAAAGTAAAAAGGTAAAGATAAAAGTAGTTATGAGTTAAGGTTATTTTAAGTTTGCCCACATCTACGAGGTATTGGTGTGTGTGGGGTGCTTCAAGGCCACAACACATTCTATGCTTTCTTATCAACTCTGTCTAGAGCTAGAACTGCAGTGGGGTATGAGAAAGGAAGAGGGATGGATGGGGGTGTGGAGAGAGAGAGAGAGAGAGAGAGAGAGAGAGAGAGAGAACAAACACTAGAGGATCTGTGATCTAACAGGTAGCAGAGAACAGATAACAACAGAGAGAATGTAGCCAGGTCTGAAGTCTGTAGTGATGTCAGTGTGTGACAGAAACTGCTCAGAACAAAGATGCTCTGAGAATCCTGATGCCCAGATAACAAAACTATTTTCTGCATTAAAGCATCTACCCCCAAAAGTTTTCTCTTCTCCTTTCTTTTCATGCCATGCAGAGCCCAAATTTCTGTACTGAGTCATGTTCTGTTAATCTTTCTGCTCAACAGATCATCCTAAACCATACGGTTGGGTGTCTATGAGAACATAGATTCTATACTTTGGCCAAGCCAGTGGCAGGAGCAGTTTCTTGATCAATCTCATCAATAAAGAAAATTGGAGCTATATGTATAAACCTGATGCTGGCTCTCATAGAAACCCCAGCTTTAAATGTGGCCAAATTGCTTGCTTTTACTTGTGAGGGATACATCTAGTATCTTGTTTTTCTTTCAGTATGGTAGTGTAAGGTTTATTGTTTGTAGTACAAATATGTCAAGAAGCCCACTCAGTACTCAACCTCAATTTATACTTTAGATAATCTATAACATCCTTTCAAAGTAGTCATAAACAGATTCAAATAAAGTGAACCTGCGTCTCACCTCTCTAGTGAGGAAAGCAAAAATATTTGAGATGTGCTTTTAAAACATACTCCTAACTTCCATTTCTTTTCTAGGAATCATTAAGTCTAGCTATAGGCATATTTCTGGTTAGACTTAGTTAGTTATATAGTCATTATTTCAGAGTTTTATATCCCAAATTGTTTAAAGTTACATTCGGAAATATTTCCACTTAGACCAATTAGTCAACACAGAGACAACTAGAAAGCATTTGCCCTCAGATCTCTGTGGGTATTTGTGATACAGAAAAAGGTAACTAGGAGGAAAAACCTGTACATTAGCTCCCACTGCACCCCCATTTAAGCAAGAGATTACCAACTTGGAGAGGCTGTGGTCATGCTTTCCAGATACTATTATCAGTATCTAAAACAATGTTTTCCTGAATGTGAAGGTCATATTTATTGAGTTGTACTCAACAGGTCTACAGAAAAGCTCCTGGTGATAAGTGGAAATTCTTACCAAAATCTCCAGAAAAGTGAATTTATTCTTAATAAGGAAAAGAGAAGTCAAAATTTTAACTATGCACAAGGAAGGTTGAATTCTTCATAGCAGATTGGAAAGAGATGTGAATTACAGATTGGTCCCTGTTTTTTGGTAGTTGTACAGTGGGAGCCAGGTATTTTCTCCTCTTTGCACATTTATTTACTTACATAAAATGAGGAAAGCAAATCATAAAAAATATATCTCTGCAAGGAATTCTGATTCTCTGGACTGAAAATGATATTCCTAATAAGATTTTGGTTCTAGGTATTTATGTTTATATTGAGTGCCATATTTGACCTCTAGTTAGACAGATATAAGCAGCATGAGACATACAGACATATCTTCATGCATTTCTATTTTGATACCTATCTGCATACAAACTTGAATTCATGTTGATATCTGCCTTTAATCATGAATAATTTCTATTAATTTAATGTGCTAACTTTAGGCAATCCTAGAAGGCATTGTCTTGACTAATGATTGATAGGGATGATTCTGCATACTAGGCATAGTGCTACCCAGGGTTGATGTTCCTGAGCTGCATGATTAGGCTTTTTGGGAACCCAGTCTATTTGGATGAACACCTTCTTGGGCCAGGATGGAGGGGGGAAGGCCTTGGACTTTCCACAGGGCCCTCTCTTAAGGAAGCAGGGGGAGGGAGGCGGGGTAGTGGGAGAGCGGGGGGGGGGACTGGGATAAGGGGAGAAAGTGTAAATTTTTGAATGAAAAAGAAACCCAAAATACCACCTGGAAGCTAAGTCTGGCCCTCCACCTACTTTACAAATAAAGTTTTATTGTCAAACAACATACCTAATCATTGAAAAAAAATAAAGTAGGCCGGGAAAGCCAAGGGAAATAATCAATCTCTTACATAGTCTCTGCTTCAGTTCCTATTTCCAGGATCCTGCCTGGAGTTCCTGCCCTCACTTCCTTCTATTATTGACTGCTCTGTAAAATATAATCTAAATAAACCCTCTCCTCTCCAAGTTGATTTTGATCATGGTGCTTTATCACAGCAGCAGAAGCCCTAATTAAGACATTAGGCTTTGGTGACTTTGTCTCTAGCCTTTAATAGTCATGTGTTGTTCCCCCAAGTTAATTGTACTCATTTTTTGCTTCTTAATATGTTTGTTGTTGTTATAGTGGTAATTTATGAAATAGGTAGAATTATTTGTTACAAGATATATTGAATGTTCCATCACTTGCACATTGAGTTTTAATTGACACAGACTACAGGAAAAGTATTATTGGCCGTCATGTCTACTGCACTGTTTGTTTTCTCACTTTTCCCCATTTGTGTTTACTAGTCTGTTTTAGATCACTTACCACATGAGGTTTTAAGTTTATAGGGTAAACTCATAACCTGAGGTGTAATTTGCATACCAACTTCCAACTATCCTTTATGATCTTGGGACAATGAATCTTCTGACTTCTTCCCTCTCTCTGTCATCTACATTCACTAAAGAAAAAAATGGTTTCGTGAGAAAGACTTGGATTCCAAGAAAAGAACATACCACAGCCCTCTAGTACGTAGTCATTGATTCTATTTTCTGTTTCATTTCCTAACCCATTCCCACACTTGTTTGATCACTTGAAAGTATAGAATTAGCAAGGTTTTGATTGTACTTGAGTCAATGGTGAGAATGCCTTCATGTAATTTCTATAATGTATGAAATAGGAGTTGATATTTGCTCAGCATTCCCATCAGTACAGACATTTCGAGACTCACCATTGAAGTTAACATTGCGGATATACTTCAACAGCTTCTTTCCTCCTGCTTGCTCCATCTCTGGGCATACTCCCCGGTAATCGGCACACAGATCCTTATTCATGTGATGAAGGGCATGCGCCATGGCATACACAGCATCGATCACAAACTGAACTTTTCCTTCCTGCTCATAATTGGAGTCTTTTCCAATTCTCTCCTGTCCTGCACATTAAAACAAGAAACACGGACAGATCGGTGTTGAGTGGGAGTGCACATTTCCTTCTGCTTTTGATCATGCATGAAGATAATAAGACTTTGAGAAGTCTAACAGTGCAATCCACATAGCCACCTGTGGTCATGATGTCCATTTTTTTTTCTAATTTGTGGAATTTTCCTTTAGAGTCTATCTCGGTGACTGTTTTGATTTATGGGGTACATTTCAGAAGCAGGACTTCAAAGGAACATTATGATGGCGTTTGTCATGAGCCAGCATGGAACCTGTGTAATGTTTTCCCACCACACAAGGGCTTCAATTCCTTTATCTTAGTTTGGAGGGAGATAATAGGTCTATAATAAAATCTTTAAAGTTTGTTTGCTCTGGAAGGGACAACGGGAACACGGCAGACAGGAACACACACACCTTCAAGCCTGAGCTCATTATCCTTCCCATGCCTGCATTCCTGGTATGCTCCTGTGTCCACTCTGGTTGTTACTGGAGACTTCTGTACTCAAAGCAGAAACTCTAGTCTCATTATCTTTATAATTTTTTCTTGTTCCCCACTGTCTTTCATACACAAAAGTGATGTATGTCACAGTCGTACCAATTCTACCACAGACAATCCACAGCATTTTGAACACACTACCAATATTTGGGATTTATTATGTCTTACTCTTTCATCAGGATATGAGACTAGAGATCTTTATTCAATAATTTCTTCTCCAACTCTGTCTCTAAATGGCAGAGCTAACAACACACCCAAAACCCATAATCTCTCACCAGTCCTCCACTAAGCGCAGAATATGACGTTACCCTCTTTCCCTGTCCACGGTAGATGATCAGTCTTCATCTTGCCACCAACTGCCCAGTCAGGGATGACATGGATGCTGTTCGCATGCACACCTCTCAACTTTGTTCCACTTCTTTAAGTTCCATCCTCATGTTGTGAGTTATGTATTCTAGCTTGTCATTCTCCTTGTGTGAAAGCAATGGTGAGGGTTCAATATGTCATACCATAGATGATGTTTGTTATTACCATGTTGACCTTTCTCTACCTTTTCTCCAGGTTTGCTTGCTTGTTTATTTGGTGTGTGTGTGTGTGTGTGTGTGTGTGTGTGTGTGTGCTGTGTGTGGTCTTTTAGAGTATTTTTAAAATTTATATTATTTTGGAGATTATAATATAGTTATGCCATTTCCCCATCTCTTGTCACTTTCGAAGCTCTCACATGTACCCTTCTTGCTTTCTTTCCAAATCATGGCCTCCTTTTTATTAATTGTTGTTACATACATATATTTTTATGTCTGTGCAAATATTCCTAACTACAATATACTCAGTCATATAATGTTACTTGTAAATATTTTCAGACCTGACCATTTAATATTAGATAGGTAATTGTTGTGCCTGTCCCTGGGGAAGACTATTTCTCCTGTCCTCAGCATTTAGCACTTGCCTGTAGTTCTTTAAGTAGGATTTAGGCCTCATGGGCTTTTCCTGTTCCCTTTGGCATGTCTGTTGGTTTTGTCCTTGCTGAGCTCATGTTAATGTGACCATATTGGTGAGAATTTATGTGTAGCTTCTGACATTATTAGGAGAAACAGTCACAGGAAATTTATTCCATCTCTTCCACACATGTGACGATTGTTAATCCATCTGGTTTTGCTTGCATTCTTTGATTTCCTTTGATAGGAAAATAGTTTAATTCTCCCTTGATGTAAGTACAAAGTTACTGTATTTTGTTTGTCAATCCAATTAAACATTGCAATCTTTTATTATACCCATAGGGGCAGTGTATTGTAAGGCTCTAAACATAGGATTCCATAGCAATTTCTACCCTATCTCCATGACAAAAACCAGCACTGAACATTTGTCAGATGCTAAATGACTTATGCTTTTATTATTTTTCAGTCATATATGATTGGCAGGTTCCTGGAATCCCAGGACTTAGGATATGAAGGCAGGAAGTTTAAGATATTAAAACCAACCTGAGGCAGAGAGAAAAATGAAAAGGATGAACAAATCATAAACAAAATTAAAGATAATTTTTAATTGTTTAAAATTATATTCACTTGTATGTATGTGTGTATTCTCAAATATGTGTGTGTGTGTGTGTTTATACTTTTTGTGAAGAGGTTGGTACAACTTGGAAGAATTGATTCTATCTTCCCTTGGTAAGATATAGAAGTCAAACTCAGGTCATTAGGCTGTGGAGCACATACCTTTGCCCACTGAGACAATTCACTGATCTCCAAATAGATAAATTATGAACTCACTAAGTACATGATATCAGGACTCTTGTCTTTCTAAGAAAAATAAGCATCTGCATACTACATTTTACTTGACATGAACATTTCTCATTGTCTCTTAGGGCACATTTGTGTCGAAATGAAGTAGTATAAATTCCATATCCTCTATCATTCTTTCTGAAAACACACACAAGACTCATGACACGTGCTGTGTTAAGATACGTTTTAAATTTGTTACTGAGAGACGTTCTCAGAGTGTTTGTGTTTTTTATATGTTCTATTTTTGAACCTAAGATTCTCATTCTGTATCTCCAGTTATCCTAGAATTATCTATGTAGGCCAGGGTAGTCTTGAACTCATGGTAATCTACTACCTCAATCTCTGAAATGCTGGGATTAAAGATATAAGCCATTATTTCCAGAAAGAATTTTAATATTATAATGCAAATTATAATCTCCATGAAAGAAATCCCAAATTTAGAATATTTATCCGAACTTGTATTTTTACTTTGGTGAATACACATTGATAGCTCCTGAGGTAGACGGTTTAGTACATTAGGAAGCTTCATTCACGTGTCGATGAAACATGATCACTGTTTGCCACTGGAGCTGTACACTCTATACAGAGTAGGGTTTTTGGTTTGTTTCAGTATAAGATAGAATCATCACAAAATCAGTGCTATTTTCAAGGTGAATCAAAGAGTTTTACTTAATCTTGACAATTATCTCTAATTTCCCTTTTAAGGAAATTCACATTCTTAATAACAGTGCAATGCAATGATTCTTAATTTATGCCATTGTATAATAAGCATCTGATGTCCTCAGAATATCATAACAACATGTCTTGCAAATTATTTACAACATATAGTGTAATGAAGAGTATGGTGTGTGTGTGTGTGTGTGTGTGTGTGTGTGTGTGTGTGCATGTGCATGGACTATTTTTGACCAACTTTTGTTTTTCGGGATAGATTCTGAAATATGGGATTGTTTGAATGTCTTAGGATGTCTATTATTATGAAGAAACACTATGATTACAGACACTCTTATAAGGAAAACATTTAATTGAGATGGTGGCTTATAGTTTCAGAGGTCTAGTCTGTCATCAGAATGGTGGAACATGGTTGTGTGTAGGCAGATATGTTGCTGGAGAGATGACATCTTGTAGGCAACAGGAAGTGTAGGGTGACACTGGGTGTATCTTAAGCATTTATGAGACCTTAAAGCCTACCTCCACAGTGGCACACTTCCTCCAACAAGATCACACCTACTCTAACAAGGCCACACCCCTTAATAGTGCCAATCCCTTTGGTGGCTATTTTCTTTCAAACCAACATTTTAAACAAGAGTAAATACATCTCTATTGCTGATCTGTACCAGTAAACACCTTTCTTGGGGCAACTGCACCATTTTGCTGTACCAGTCCCAAGACAGGAAATTTTTTGTTTCCTCACAACTATGCCAGCAGAAGAAACTGCAAAATTTCAGTGTGACTTCGTCTGATACAGGGGAGCTTCCAATTGTCTCTTGTAAGTTTTATTTTCTATGTGTCTTTTTGTGCCATATAAACACACATCTGGATAGTTGCAAAATAGAGACCATAGGAGGTGTCTGGACTCACTCTTTCTGCCTTATTCCCTGGACACAGGGCCTCTCGGTTCACTTGAAGTTATGTTGGAAACCAACAAGCCATGGAGAATCTTTTGTTCTCTGCCCCACAAAACTCTCAGGTTACAATTATGTGCATGGCCATGCTTACATATTTACAAGAATTCTGGGAATTTGAACTCAGGTCTTCAGGCTTGCATAGCAACAGTTTACCCACGGAGTAATCTCCCTAGCCCACTACTTGCATTTTCCTTATATGAAAAATATAACATCTTTTAATGTGAAAGAATGTCAGTTGTTTACAATCTAGCCATTTTGTACAAAAACAAACAAACAAAAATCCTCATTTCATCCTCTATTTTAAAAGCTTTATTAATTTTATAGATGAATAAATTGCAATCATTTCCCCTATTTTGCATTTGTTTCTCTGAAGTATCTTTTTCCAGATAAAAATTTATTCATTTTTTTCTAATTTTATTTTCTTTCTTACTTCTGATTGCTAAATCATGCTTTAAACAGGCATTCTGGGCTGAAAAGAAGCCTTGATGGTTAGACACACTTAGTCCTCTTGCACAGGACTCAGATTCAGTTTTCATGGAGGCTCACAACCATCTGTAACCCAGGGCCACAAGATCTGATATCCTGTTCTCACTCCCACGGGTACCAGGCACCCATGCAATCCTCTAACATATGTGGAGGCATGCACTCATACATATAAAAATAACTAGTTTTTTTTTGTTTCTGCCTCCTGAGTGCTACAATTAAAGGTATGTGCTATCATCCTCAGACTGAAAAATAGTAGAGTTTTTTAAAAAAATATTCTCACTCCAAGAGTATCAGATTTTGTCCTCATTTTTATAGTACCTGTTCAATCAAGCAAATAAATAAATTCAAATCAATTATGATTGTTTTAAGAAATGTGCTATTGCACAACCCAGGCAGGCCTGGAACTCTGATCCTTTTGCTTCTGCTTCCCAAGGGCTCGCAAAGCAGACATGAGCTCCCATGCTGAGCACTATCTGTGTAATTTCTGGTCTTTCAGATGTAAACAATTGATTCATATGAAGAGCCATTCTGCAGAACAATGTGAAGAGTCAATTAAAATCTTATTGTCTCACTGGCTGTCCTAATATTACCACTGGATATTGTAACACATCACAACTTTTTGTCCAGTTTTAGTGTCTTTTGAATATACATCCTGATTCCACATGTAACTATATTTACGTCCAATTTAAAATCCATTGGTTTAACAAAGCTTTTCACATAGTAACAGTGAAGTTCAAGTTATTAAGGCTTGATAACATATTCCAATAGCAGCTAAGAAAATCCCTGCCCTTTGGCTGGTACAAATTTGCTCTGAAAAGGCTGGCCTTGAACTTAGAGCAATCTTGCAAACTCTGTCCCCAATCACTGGCATATCAGGCTTGTGCCCCTGAACCTGATATTTCTTTTTTCAATTTTTGATATCTGAAATAAATGTTATTACCAAATACCTAATTTCAGAAAAAAAACACAGATCAAGCAACCAGTGACTAAATTTCATTAATTTGTGTTGTTTTAAAATAAGTTTACCTTGGACTGAAATTTTACTAAAAGTGAGACTTTTATGAGCTTCCTTGTGGGTGCTGGGAATTGAATCTGGATCTTTTGGAAGAACAGCCAGTGCTACTGAGCAATCACTCTAGCACTGCTCAGATAATTGTTAAGTGTTCTTATGTTCTGTCTCAGTGAAGGCAGTTGGTTTTGCTGCTTCATATACTGCTTTCATTTTCCATGTAGCATCTCATTGACTTTTATCTATGTACATGAAATTAATATTTCACCTATTTCACTGGATTCCAACTTTTTATTACAAAATTTTTAAACAGAAATCAAAGTAAAAAGAACTTTTGAGCGAGTCCAGCAGTTATATCTTGGCATCATTTGAATGCTATAAGGCCATGTTTGCTGTGCTAACAGAACCATCTTACTTATTTTATAAGCCTATTTGTTTTTAATATTAATTTTCTAACATGATACTTTACAATTTTTTCTCTTTTATAGTACTCAAAAACGCAATATTGGAGGTATTATGACCACTATAAACTCACACTATGAAATGACTTCGGCCCAATAATGCAGGGGAACAGGTACTAGCGTGCCTTAATGTAGGCATTTATCTCAGAAAGAACACTTCTGAAAAGACTAGAACTGTTTTTGGTAATGAAATATTTTATTGCAGGAGAAACACTTCAGACTTTATGCCTTTCTGGGAGAGTCACCAGATACATTAACGTATTAGAGGCTCAGGGAAGACTTCAGAATAAAATTTGTTAGACTAACAGAACTTGAAAAATGTAGCCTTGTTATAGGGAACCAGATGTGGGGAGTTTATTTACCAACAACCAAAAATATCAGTTAGGTATTATTTCCTTACTGTAGCAATTGATTTTATCAGTGTGACAAAGTAGCTTAAAAAAGACAATTTAAGGGAGAAAAGCGGTATGCTGACTGGCAGCTTCAGAGGCTTCATTCTATATGGCCCATGTACTGAACAATACATCATGGCGGATGATGCCTGTGGTAGACAGCCGCTAGTCACATCAGCATAAAGAAGAAGAGAGTGACAAGAAGTAACCAGGGACAATACACTCCCAAGAACCTATATATGGTAACCTACATCCTTTAGCTAGGCCCCAAAATAGCATCATAAATTGGACACTGCAAATTTGAAGTGTAAGCCTATGGGAAGCCATTTCAGATTTTAGCCACAAGAGTCAGCTACAAATATTTGCTAACTTTGAAGTCTTGGCTATTCATGAAGTATTTACTTTAGCTCCTGGCTCGTTTATGACATGTAATCTGATTATGTTCCAATCGTGATGGCCAGCACTGGGAGTGAGGGATGTTAAATTTCCCCAAAATATTCACGGATGATCTGAATCTTGTCAAAACCCATGACTTTCTTTCTGCTAGGTAGTGACTTCAATTTCTCATCATAGGGAGGCTACTGAAGACTCAGAAAGTAAATGAAAATTACAAAAGTAAACAAAACTCACAAGTTTAGGGAAGCTCACAAAATGTAAAGGAGTCCCAAAGTTTGCTCCCAAGGTTATATATATAGGGACTCTCCAACCAAGTGAGCAGCTGAGCAGTCTAAGAATCATGCATGGGGATGCAGGAAACTCTAAGGATGCAGCTGGATCATTAAAGCACTTTTAAATAACCCTTTACCCAGTCTCCTATAAATAAGCTCATTAAGCCTGATTTGGATGATAATAGCTTTTATTGTTGTTTGTTTGTTTGTTTTTTGATGTTTTGTTTTGTTCTTAACTGTCTGATCTGTCTTAGGAAGGAAAAGCAGAAGTTTGTCATGTATTCTCTTTTTCCCTCACCAAAAGTGACCTAATGTTTTCGTAGGGACCAAGGTAGAAAGAGGCATGGGCTGTAAGTGTAACCAATGAGATGAAAGAGTTTGCTTACAAAATTCAAGAAGCATTGATTTGCTTTGATAAAGAGATTAGTCAGTTGTATCACAGGTGCTTTGACTCCCACCATTATTGCAATTACCATAGTCATTTTGCAATCCTGAGGAAATAATGCATTATATCCATGGAAACAGAATACAGGGCAAGTATACAAAGGTACATCAGAGCTATGAATTAGCCAAGACTACGTTTTATCCCATGAAGTGTACTAATGGTTTAACCACCAAATAAAGCTTGATATCCAGTATTTCTAGGTTTCTTCAGTTGCTGCTTTTATTCACATACCAATGTACAACACTCCAAAGGTCTGGCATTAAGTACATAAAACTCATGCTGCAAGGCAGGGTTAAATATCTTCAACAGCATAGCTTGCAACAGAATTATAAAAAAGCCTTTCCAATTAATTCTCCCTTAACACGTCATTCTTTTAATCTTACTGCTTAAATGAGATGTTCTTATACATTATCTCTCATGTTCTTTACTTCACTCTCACCATCATGTTTGCAAGGAAGTCTCTTAGCTTGAGAAAAAGTGAGAATATAGAAGTATTATGTTCTGGATGCCAATATGCAAGAAGGTAACCATCCTCATCTCTTGAGATTCTGTTTGTTACTTTTACCCAGAGTCCAGTATTAACTTTCAAGTACACACTCCATTTTTAAAAATAATACTTTATTAATTTTTCAAGAGATTCATATATTATACTTTGACCAAATGCACACTGCTAACTTCCTGCTATTGAATAAGAATTAGCTGCCTTACTCGGGAATAATTGACATATGCTTTTCACCATCAGAATGTTTAATGATTCCTCTGTGGAACCCTTGACTTTGAAGGGCTTGCTTAGCTTGTCCTCTGGAATGTGTTCCTCTCTCAGATGATAGGCCTTTATGAAGATGCATATTCAAATTAATAGGCAAATAGTTATGGAAAAATATAACTGATAACATAGTATAGGTAATGCTGTTCAAATGGGAACATAACAGGAAGAAATGAAGATGGACATGGGAACCAAACAGAGACATTGGTCTTCTCCTTAAAGCACAAAGGTCCCAGAAAGTCTCAGTGGTCACCAATGACAGATGAATTTGATAGCTCAACTGTATGTTTCTCAGGGAATGAACAACTTTGAGTTTGATTTTA
>JAQHUG010000007.1:8606696-8629416 GCA_028555095.1 Dicrostonyx torquatus | reverse complement strand
TTATGAATATTATAGGTAGATTCTGGAATTTACTAGGGCATATGCTTCTGATGTGTCTGTGGGGGTGATTTCCAGGAATTTAATAACGGGAAAGTCCCACCATCACATATTTGGCACCTTCCAAGGAGCTGACCAGATAGAAGGAGGTTAAAGGAAAAAGCAGTGTTGTCTGCCATTGTTTCTCTCTGAGTGAAAGCTTCTATGCTGCTGTTGCTGTTACTGTTGCTGCTCCTGATGTTGCTGCTCCCATCCTTGATGGATCTTAGATTCCAGCATGTTTGAACTTCCACATAATCTGAAGGCTAACAACTCTCCAGGAGTGTTCCAGGCTTTCCACTTCACCAGACTGGACTACTGAGGTACCCGGATAAGCAGCTACCAGATTCTGATGTCTGGGGAGTGCAGGAGGTCACTCTTAGATTACTCAATCTCTATTGAGTAAGCCATTTTAATAAACTCAATTTGTGCATAATTATGATTTTATGTATAATTATAATGTTAGAAATAATACGTAATTAGTTTTCCCTAGAGAAATCATTGCCTAATAAAAAGAATGTATGAAGAGAGAATAAGAGAATAATTTTAGATCATCTGTAATTTAGTAAATGTGACTCTACACAAAGTGTGATGGAAAGACACAATGGATTTCCCATTTCTGGGGTAGATTGGTCATACTTATATATATATATATATATATATATATATATATTATTGATAATTAAATTCTCTATTCTCAGGTTTAAGATGTAGTTATCCAGAGAGAATTCAGGGTTAGAATATGCAAAAGGACAAGTCTTGAATTCAGACAGGAACAAGGCTCAGTTCCCTTTTGACAATCCGGTCCACCTCCAGCCATTCTACAGAACACTGAATGTCAGCGACACTCTGGAAACTGTCATCCATCATCTAAATACTGTCGTACACTTGAGTGTTCTCTGTCTTACAGACAAATTATCCAGATGTCAAACTAATTTTTTCAGTTTCCACTTGAAAGCTTTGTGTCACCCAGGTCTAGTCAACATTGAATCAATTGTATTCACTTTTTCTCCAACTATACAAAGACCATGTTTCTGAGAACACTGTGCTGCTATATGTGGTGTTCTGGACAGAGAATGTGATTCCTCTGGCATTCTAGTTAACCATGATCCCTCCAATTTATGTGTCCTATTAAGTTTTCAGCAATATTTTTATTCTTCTTTTTCACAGAAACCTCCTTGTGAGAAAGTGAGCTCTTAAGTATTTTCAAATCCTTCATTGTATCTTAAGTACTATGTACCATATATGTTCTATCTATTTAATAGTTATTTAATGAACAGGTTAATTTACAATATTTAGGTGATTAAAATATATAGAGTTAGATTGCAAACAAAACTAAGTAAGGCTTATATCTAAGGTGACTTCAACCTGATATGTGAGAGAGAGTATGTACATGTGTCTGTGTGTAAGTGTCTATGTGAGTGTGTGTGTGTGTTTGAGCATGTGTGCTTCTTTGTTTTTGTATGTGTAAAGGCCAGAGGACAACCTTAGGTTTTATTCCCCTTTAGTCACAGTCCTCCTTATATTTTGAGACACAGCCACTCACTGGCCTGGGTTTCAAACATTAGGTTAGGATGGCTGGTCAATGAACCTAAAGATTCTGTCCTTGCCTCTCCAGTGCTGGGGTTCAAGTGCATATCACTATACCATTGTTCTTCCACAATATGAATTCTGGCAATTGAACTTTGGTACTCATGCATGTAGAGGAAGGACTTTAGTGTCTGAGCTTTCCTTCTGCCCTTGTCCTCAGTACATGTGATCATATTGAGTCCACACTGTAGGGTGTTGGGATACCTGAAAGACACTATTCTGAATGTTGAGGAGGACTGGAGAGTAGTAATAGGCTCTACTTGACCTGTCACAGCTAATCAGCACTCAAGTTAATGATCAGATATGAAATTAAATATGAATCAATAACA
Source organism: Dicrostonyx torquatus (assembly GCA_028555095.1). Classification (NCBI taxonomy): domain Eukaryota; kingdom Metazoa; phylum Chordata; class Mammalia; order Rodentia; family Cricetidae; genus Dicrostonyx; species Dicrostonyx torquatus. The sequence continues at coordinate 8,627,461 of JAQHUG010000007.1, read as the reverse complement.
AATTCAATACAACAGAACAGGATTTGCTCTTCTTTTGACAGTTACTCATTCATTCTACCTAGACAGATATTCTCCTCAAAGGCAAAAGTAGCTCATTAACCATTTTGGACATTTAATTGTATCCTCAGAGTTGCAATGATGCTCTTGTTACAAGACTGTGTCATGTTATGTATTATCAGTGACTTTTCACCCAGTTTTCTCCTTTACTTAGACAACAATTGGTTGCTTTCTAATCCTTTTACAGATGCTGATTCAAGCATTATTTTCTCAGGAAAGCCTTTGGAAAAAAGCTTATGTCTTCAGCACAACCGAAATTCTTTTGCTATATGTCCTTGTAATCCAAACTCATACCTTCTAGTTTATATGACAAATTCACTAGAGCAGTGCCAATGGCCCTTCACCTACTGCAGCATTACATGTTAAGCCTCATATAAGCAGAGGTCAAGACTGTTTAGAATAGTGCTCAGCAGAAAGGAGGTTACTTAATAAATGTCTGCAAACGACTAAATGAACTAAAGTCTGCTTCCCTCTTTATCTATTTACAAACACACTTTTATTGGCAAGAAATTCACAAAAGATTTGTATGAGAGGCAGTGAATATTTTAAGCATAAATTAAATAGTAAATGACTTTTTCATTTATATATTATGAAAACCATTAAGAATGTTCATTATTGTAAACTCAAGCATTCTTTAAACATGATTAGATAGACTATAGATGATAACAGTTGCCACTGTTTCTGCTTTGAGATGTCTTAGGGGCTTTTGTTTTGTGAAAATGACTTTCTTCTCCTAGCTAGAACATGAACAAATGTTAATTTACAGGAATATTTGAAGGAACAAGGTCCCAAGTAACAGTGGAAATGCCAATTACAGTGATAGGGACAGGTAAACAAAGGATACATTCTTGTCTCTATTTCCCTTGACCTACAAGAGTTATGCTCATCAATTTTTTGAAAAATCTAGTAAAATTCAATTTACTTTTTCAATTTGTCTCCAGCCAGGTTTCCTTCTGTCAGCTATGCAGACATCTCAATGCTGGCCATGTAAAGTCACAGGAGGAGGACAATGGGAATGAAATTACCTGTGCACTTGCGATCTGTGTCTTCTTTTTTGGACCCACTAATTGTCAACTTGCAGTTAAAGTTTTCTTCCCAGTATTCAGCAAACCATACATTTCTCCGGTTGTTTTCAAGTGTGCGGGATGTGAAGTAAGCGTCAAACCCTAAACAGAGTTAAATGAGAAGGTCAGAATTCATAGAGATCACTGCTACCTTATTGAGAATAAATTAAAGAAGAAAAGGGCCAGTAATAGGCTGTAGACTAGAAGATTTATTTATTTATGTGCATCAAAATAATAGATGCATGAATATCAAATACATATGCAGACACACTTATATATATACACATACATGTATATGTATATATATATATATGTCTGTGTGTGTATGAGCTAAACTATAGGAAATTTTCTAATTCAGTCAATAATTAAAATGTATAATCTACAAGCACTATGTTGTGAGACTTACTGAAAACCTTAGGAAAGAAATATATAATATACAGAAAAAAGGCTTTACATTTCTAGTGAGCTAAGCCAGGGACAAATGTCTTCCACTGTGATGATTAATACTGTCAATTTAAGGGTCTTGACTCATGTAGTTGACAAGTGTCTGGGCAATGGGGATTAACTGAGGTAGGAGGACCCCACCTTAACTGTGGGAAGAACCATTCCATGGACTGGGGTTCTGCTGTGGGACAATGGTGTTGTACCCTGTAAAGTTTTGTCAGTTGTACTGGTTTAATAAAATGCTGATTGACCAGTAGCCAGGCAGGAAGTACAGGGGGGAGGGTGACCAGAGCAGAAGAATTCTGGGAGGAGGAAATGCTCAGTCTGCAGCCATCACCCAGACAGAGAGGAAGTAAGATGAGAAGGGCTCACTGACAAAAGATACCAAGACACATGGTTAACAAAGACAAGAATTATGGGTTACTGTAAGTTATAAGAGTTAATAAGAAACTGGAGTTAATGAGCCAAACAGTTTACATTTAATGCCGGATTCTCTGTGTTTCTTTGAGACTGAATGGCTGTGGGACCGGATAAGACAGAAACCTCAGTCAAAATGGTTCTTGACAGGATAAAAAGAAAAAAAAATCAAGCTCAACACTTGCATTCATTGCTCTGTGTTTCTGTGGATGCACTATGCCCAGCTGCCTCCTCAAGTATCTGCTTCTGTGATTTCTGTGTCATAGTGCATTGTACCCTCCAACTGTGTACCTTCCTGAACCTATTCTTTTTTAAGTTCCTTTGGTCAGGTATTTTGTTGTAGCAGTAAGAGAATTTAATGATAAACAATATGCTAATTTTGTCTTTTTCACATAATAACTTATGGTTTCAGTGCTTCCTATAGACCTAGCTGTGTGGTAATTAATATCATTATTCTCACTTGGTGCATGAGAAAGCATAAGCTTATAAAAAATTGTAACGTGCTCATAGACAACTGTTATGCTCTAGTCTACATTCTTGGCTATTTCAGCTACTGGTGAGTGAGTAACATATCAAGGCCTTCTTCTTTTGCTGTTGTCCCATCGTAAAATTGGCTTCCCAGTCAAAGAGGAAACAAAATTGATTTCAGAGAGGCCACAGGTAAATAAGTATGTCACCTGTTATTATTCATGTCAAATCCACACTAACAGAGACTCAAGAGTCCAAGTACTATACAAGTCTATAGCTGCTGCTTCTGGAACGAGTAATTTCAACCATTACAATGAAGCTTTGAGGTCTCAAGAGGAACCAATTGGAAAAGAAATGAAATACCAAATTCAGAAATAAAGAAATGACTATCATCTGTACTAGGCTTGAATGCCAGGTCTACTAATGTCACTATGTCATAGAAACCCAGGAAGTCCGCACTTTGCATTGATGATCTTCCTTTTGTCTATTTGCAAAAATGAAGGTGACACTATCTCCTTCTGTCACTCTCCACAGTGCCACAAGTAGTAGGAGGAGGAACACAGAAACTTAGGAAGTTTAAGGCCAAGAATCATAGGGGAAGGGGAAACTAATAACGCATACTTAAAAAGTATCCAGCTTCTCTGTGTGTCATAAAAATTGTGTTAATGGTTACAGTGACAAAAGCAGGAACTATTTTACATACATTTACTCTTGAGGTGTCACATTAACTCTAAGCAGTGGGTATTACTCTGCTTAGAAAGTGAAATTATTATTTCAAAGTAAAAAATGAATAATTCAGAAGAATTTGATAGTAGGGTGCCTAGTTTCATTTACATATGTCACAATGCTACAAAGCAGGCTTATGTTTTGATGAGTATCATAATCACTTGGACAGCTGATCAGGAAAATGGAGAAGAGGGGAAACTGGGTTTTCATTTTTTCTTTCATCTTCTGGAAATTTCCATACCCACCAAAGATCCAGAAAAGACTTATGGAATTTGCTGTTATCCACACACTATGCCATTTTCTCTTTTATTTCCTACAAGATGGCCTGTTATGAAAGAATTATGTCAGAGGAAAACTATAGTTCTAAAAGCAGAATTAAACTATTTTGTATGTGGTCAGATGATATAATGGTGAAATCAGTTTGGTATACCTGGTTTTGTGATCTGACAGTGATGGGGTAACCCAGGTCGAGAAAACAGGTCTTCTCACACAAACACTAAGGACAGATGCATAGATAAAATAGTATCATCCACTGAAGTTCTTCTTGATGCCTTGCTTTTGCTTGTCTGAACAGAGTTCTTACAGGACCTGACAACCTATTTCTACCTTTTATCAGGCCATGGGAGAAGATAAATGGATTCTTGTTAGTTCCATTTATTTATTTCCATTCAGAAAGAAGGAAACTAACAAGGTGTCATATCTTCAGGGTTTGAAAAGCATCTTCTGGCAGTCAGATATTTGCAGTGCTTGAGAATTGGTAGCCCTTTTAGTAATGTGTACTTTGTGGTGCTCTTTACTAACAGATAAGGTTTTTCTGACATCAAGGTAGGGCAAAATCCTGCCTCTGCCAATCCATTTAAGTCCCTACCCACAGTCTATATTATAGTTTCAGAAGCCTGAAGATTCTACCTATCTTTCTTTAGAAACAGGATGCTTCATATAAGATGTTTAGTGACCTAGGTGGGGCAGAGACTTAGGGGTAGAATCAAACATTAATATAACTAATAGCCAGGCTCCTGTGTTCTTCATCTCCCTACACACTTGTGTGTGAAATAAATTTCTACCTATCTGTATTCAATTTCAGAAGTAAAAAATGATCTGAACATACATCAGTACAATTAAGAACTTTGCCAGAGTTTTAAAATATAACCCAGGGAACCAACTCTCACAGTTTTGATTCAAAGGAAATATAATCAAAGTTTTGATAAAGGAAATTATTGTTCTTTTACACAAAGCAGATGGAATTCTTGTGTGAACTAGTTCCTTTGGTTGAGCAGATGAATTTCATTTCCTAAGTTCCATTCTAAGATAGTCTGAAACAGAGGCCCACTGGTACATGTTCAGCTGAGCTGCCATCATTTTGGATGTTAATCCTATACAAGAGGGAGAAGGAACAAAGCATCAACAGGCATTACAAAATGTTCTAGTTCTCTTTGAAATAAGGAGATGATCCTCAAATGTTATCTGGAATTTGCGGAGTGTAACTTAATAGAGGCATAATTCTTCTTGGGGACTATGATTAGGAGATAGACCTTCTAACTGAAAGGCAAAGGAAGGTCTTACTAGATACAGATATGAAGAACACTATCAGAATGTGATTAGCAGGTCACAGAGCTGAAGGAGGCTTTACATACCATCTAATACATCTGAAACATAAAGCAACTAAGGCCCTAGACTTTCATATCAGGAATATATTACAATCAGAAAAATATCCTCAACAGCCCAAGAGACAAGCAGAATCAGAAATTCCAACTTTATACCATAAGAGCAAGGACTCTTACTCTTCTTACTATCCTGTTTCCACCTCAAGAAGCCTTTGCTAATGCTTAAAGAACATGCTGCCCATCACAGTAAACAAGATCTGAACTGCCATGTGGGTTTGACAATGAAACTCAGATCCCCTGGAAAAATCAAAGACCAATTTAGCATCTTCTATTTATAGAATGGTTATGGGCATTATACCATCAGAAGGTGCATCTCTCTTCCTTCAGTACACTTATGTTGAGCATTAAGATATGTTAACACAGAAAAACGTATTCATTTATTTATACACTCAGATAACAATTCTTCAGAGGATGGAGTAGAAATCCAGAATTGAAATAGCTACACAAACAAATAACACAATTATCAGTTACTTTCCAGTTCTTATGTGAAAATATACGTGTCATTGCAAGTGGATACTGCTCATTCATTTTCCAATCACCCAGACCCAAATAATCACACAGAAACTATATTAGTTACAACACAGTTTGGTTGATGGCTTAGACATATTTCTATTTAGCTCTTATATCTTAAATTAACTCATTTTTATTAATCTATGTATCAGCACGAGGCTGTGGCCTACCAATAAGATTCTGGCATCTGTCTTTTTGGCAACTACATAACTACTCTTTGCACCTGCCTATATTCTCTATATATTTCTGTTCATATTTCTTGTCTGTCTATATTCTGCTCTGTTATAGGCCACAGAAGCTTCTTTATTAACCAATGGTAATAAAACATATTCAGAGCATATAGGGAAATCCCACATCAGGTCATAATGTTCTGAGAAAAAAAAAGAGAAAATGTGCATGATTTCTTGCAGGTGAGAGGAGAGACAGGACGACGAAAAGAACTAACTATATGGAAATGCCATGGTGATGCAATTCTAAATTCCCTATGATAAAATAGGGGAGTACCTTGTAGAGAACAAATGAAACCACACATCCAAAACAGAACAAAAAGGCCACAGGTTGGTATGGAAATATTACATATTAGAGAATAAGGTAGTCTTTCCATCTGTAGGGAAACAAAGCTTTTCTCACAATAATCTAACAGTCATCAACAAGATATATTAGGAAACTCCAAGTAGACAACTGTGAATGAAAGTCAGTGATTTGGGAGCTGCCTTAAAAGGATGACTGTTAACCAATCACATGGCTGTAGGAACTGGTGTGTGTGGGGCTGTCCTGTACCTTTGACTTGGGTACCATGTAGAGTTTTATTGCCATGCCTTATTTCTTTGTTCTACCCATGCCTGCCTGCATATCTATGTCTTGAATTTCAGGCCTAGAGGTCATAGTCTGCACCCAACTAAGATATGCCTTGCTAATTTGCATTTCTGTAAAGTTTGACTGAAGAAAATTAAATTAAAAATGTAAATCACTTTTGACAACATCATGGGATAAAACTATACAGATGCACCTCGAAATTCTTTGAATATATCTTCTGATGATACTGGTGGCAAGCAGCCATTATTTTTGAGCAAACAAGAGTTATTGTGATGGAAATTATGCCACAAAGAACAAACAATCCCATGAGAAATGTTTTTAGATGAGGCAGAGAGAGTTAAGATATGAACATTATCCCTATTCCATGTCTGGTGAGGTGATCATCATTCTAGTTTCAATTAGCAAAACTGTAAGTCTTGACTAATACATGCATGACTGAAAGCACTATTTTGCTTACTCTAACACAATGACATCTAATTCATATTGTCATAAATGATACAACTTCATTTCTCTAGTCTTTACCTATGTATTTATTGATTCTTTATATGGTGAATTCACACATAGGGATAGAAGAGAAAGTTGGGTAGGGCTAAGTATGGGTATATTTTCATAACATTACCTATAAATTCCATATCATATTCTACAAGTATTTAAACTTTGTAGAATGGTTATTCTCCAGACAAGGTAATTTTGGTTTCTATGCAAACATTTCACAGATATAATTGATTAATAATTTATTACTGTATGTGAAGTGTGCATATTAAGAATATTCACATAACTTCTTTCCACTAGCATAGCAGAGATGAATAATAAATCCTGAAAATCTGTGTAACCACTATAGTCTCTAGCCCCTTTGCAATTTAAGTCTTTAGGAAACTAAATTTAATACAAGACGAGAAGAGCTATTCTTGGTAAAAATGAGTGTTTCTAAGAAACTGTTGTTATAAACCCACTATTTACAAGTGTTATACTCAAATATGAAACTTTATTAATAGTGATACACTCAAAATAACTTAATATGTCCAGAGTCTCAGTATAAATGCTTTTCTTCGGCATTATTTTGTGTAAGCACAACCCTTTCTCTTCTCCTGAACTTTAGCCTGTTATCAACTCTTCAAAAATTATAAGGCAAAGACTATGGTATTTTTCACATAGTATAGTTTGTACACTATCTTCATGATGTGTTATCAGTGATCATGACTGTCTTTGAGAAAACAAGGAATAGTCAGTTTTTAATTACTAGTATTTCTGGATTATTCTAATTTAGGATGAATTTTATTCCTTTTAGGGCTCTACAGAGCTCAGAGTCATTTGTGATTGTGATTGCTGGACCATCAGTGGATTCCTGGCAGGAGATGAGGACAGAATTATCTGGGGGTACACCTGAAACTCAAAGCTGAACTTTCTTATACAAAATTGCAAAAGTGGATGTCCCATTATAACACTCCTGACAACAACAAGATTGACCAGAGGACTAAAATAAGCTCCTTTTATATAAAGAAATCAATAGGCAGTCTTAAAGTATCAAGTTTTAGGAGCTGGGGAGATGGTTCAGTAATTAAGAGCACATATTGCTCTTGTATGCTCAAATCTCAACATCCATAATGAGTGGCACATAGCTGCCTAATACATGCAAATCCAGGAGTGTCAGAAAAGGCGTCTTTTCTCTACTGATTCTTGTACTCATATGGACATACCCATACGTCTGACACATATGCATGCATGCACGCATGCACACACACACACACATACATGCACACACAAACACACTTTAAAATAACAATAAAAATGTATCAGGCATCTACCAGTTTTTCTTCTTTCTGTCTCTGGAACTTGAACACCCATTGGTTGCTAGCTACTATTCTTTGTTAAATATTTAGAAAGAAAAAAATCTGACTGTAAGTTTCCAGACTGGAGCTTTGCTCAAAAAAAAAAAAAAGAGCTAGATAATATTATAAAGAACTATGTATGTAGCCTCATAGAGTACCTTTGAAACAAGATCTGCCTTTCACAAAGAGTGGCCTTCAGATATTTAGAGGCATGTTTACCAAGATCTGATATCTGTGGATGCCTTTCTGAGGAAAGTCTTTCAACAACCTACAAACAAGCATTAGGTATGTGCAGGACGTCTTTGTCTAGAATAGCAGTTTATGTACCTGTACATGCTCTTGGATGATACGTGACATTTGTAAAAAGAATTCACCTATGCTTTGACTCTAAACCACATCAACTAAATCAGAGCACCTGCTGGTGGTTCAAATGCACGAGCCTTTACTTCCCAGGTGGTGTAGGTACACAGGCAGATTTAACAAACCAATACTCTAGAAGATTTCACAATTTAAGCCACTCAAGCATCGTTTATACATAGTCCGGGAAGACCTTCAAAAGCCTACCAGAGACATAGAAGACAAAATAATCTAATCCAAACATATGATCCTTTATGCACACATATGCATTATATATGATGATTATGATATCAAGTAATGCACATGGATGATAAAAGTTTGTCATAGTAATTGCATTTTGACATAGGGTTTTTAAAATGTTTTTCATTGTATAAAAATTTGCCAAAATTGTAATCAGTAAGATATAGTTGTTTGGAAAATATACATGTTTGTTCAAGGCAAATTTTATCTTAATGACCAAGCATTGATTTTTTGTGTGTGTGATAGATTGTGTGAAAACTTATATAATTTTATGCTAAATTTTTAAACACATTTTTTTCCCATTCTAAGACCTTAAAAGTCTAACTTTACTTAGCATTTTTCTTATTGTTCACTTATTTTTTTATTGTTAAAAGAAAAATTTACATTTATTCACCTTGTTCCCGGCCCACCCACTCCCCCACTACTCCACCGCCCTCCCCTGCTTCCTTAAAATGGTTCAGGATACCCTGCCCTATGGAAAGCCCAAGGCCCTCCCCCCTCCATCTCGGTCTAAGAAGATGTGCATCAAAATTATCATGTTTGGCTTATCTGTGCAAATTCTTTAGCAAACACAATCTAACAAGATAATGAATTTTAAATGGAAAATTATTGATTATTTAAGCATATAGGATATGCATATTTTTCCAAGAAAAAAAAACACATCAAAGGCCAGAGAATAATTCTACATGGTGGAGCTACACATTTTATTTTTAATAGCAGTACAAGAACCATGTTGCCTGGTTACCATCTTCATTTTGTACTCTGCTCTAAAAATGTCTCAGCAGCCAGAAGTTTTTTGTAAGCTGAACATCTAAACTTGTATAATCAAACATCTATAACAACCCAGACAGTTTATCCGAAATTATATTTCATTTTCTTTCTGATCACAGATTCTTCCAAGGCTTAAAAGTTGAGGGAGGAAAACTAACAATAACATTTTGAAAGGAGGACTTGTCACATGCATATCTAAAAAGGAATACTTAAAGGAAAACCACACACTCCTGGTAGCACTGGTCATTAATATATGATTATTCAATATAAGAAATTTTGATCAAGGAGTTCCCAGGGGTACCCAAAGCAACGTAAGCTATTATCATTGTTCTTAGTGGCCCAGTCTAACTAGATGATAAGACTCTATTACTGAAGATCAAACACTTCAGTTGAACAACATAAAGAAGTCAGTCTTGAACTGATCAGGAAATTCTGTGTTGTATAGTATTCTTCATTCTAGAAGGCAGCTGGGGAAAAAGGCATTGCCAGTCTTACACATTACTGGATCATGCATGATCCAATATCAACCTACCAAGCAGATGTGCCCACTAGTGTAATGGTTGCAAGAGTGTTTATGGGAATAGCAAATTGTTCCCTTGATAGGATTTGAGGCCTGGTCAATGGAGGACAATTCAAACTTGATATTAACAGTGTGTTCAAAGTCTATTGCTAAGAAAGTCAAACACAGCTTTCCTGCAAAAGACTTTCACAAGTTCAAGCCATTTAAATTTTTACCAAAGAAGAAGTCAGGATTCCTGAGACCTAATTTGCTCTCTGTATTTCAGTGAGCAATGGAATGGCCTTGGTGACCAAACAATATCGTAATATTCAATAATAAGTTCTTGCCTCTGATGTCACATTTCTCACAACAAATTATGGGAATTATTGTTTGGTCTACAGTATTACTGATAATTTTCTTTCCCTCTGTGGAGCATGCAGATATCAGACAGAAGTATAATGACAGTCACAGGCCCAGGCTGTACCTGTGACTACTACCCAGTTCAGTGGTATAATCCAGAGGAAACACATTTCCTTTTGACTCAGCACAGGTGGCTTCTTTGTCACACAAATTTCAAGCATGTCTCGTAAATAACCAGAAAATAGCTTGATAGAGTAGTTAATTACAGCAGGGATTAATTCAATGAGAGACATTATGTTAGAGAGATTCTGAAAGCAGGATACATATTCCCTGTTGCTGAGACACGTTCAGTATTTGGGGATAGGTAAGAAAATACAAATAACCACAATAATGGCCTTTCTGACCAATGTTTACTGAAAGTATTTTAACTGAGTACACTGTAATAAAATTATAAAATGCAGTATTATAATTCTTACCAACAACATGCTAGCTAGTTATGATTATTGTTGCTATTTAGGGAGAGTATATGACAACTCATGAAAGAATGATCCTAGGAGTACTGGGAGAAAATGCATTTGTAGCACTGGGAGGCGACTTCATATCTGTTAAGTGACATGATTATAGAAAACTAATTTTTATTGTTTTGTGTAACATTTACAGTACTATGAAAGCATTATGCCTAGTCTTAGATCAGTATATTATGATTCTATCAGGAAGCGTATTTCCCCTTATACTTATCACATGGAAATTATGGTCAAGGTTAAGAAAGATGGCTAAGCAGTTAGAATCACACACTGAGCTGTCAAAATATCAGAGCACTCACTTTGGTTGTTCTTAAGAACCAAAACTCCAGTTCTAGGAGATCCCGTTCCCAGAACTCTGCAGACATCTGTCCTCCCACAGACACATAGCCTTCACACAGGTACACACAATAATTAATCTTTAGAAGATAAAATGATGTGCAAAAGTTTTAATTCTAGTTTGTTTACTTTAAAGACCACACTACTAATTCATCATATGCAAAGTACTATAAAGAATTATTGAAAAGCTTTAATAAAATAATAATTTAATATCTACTGAATCTTATTTCTATGTTAAATATTTGTCTGTGATAATGCATTCTGATAGCTGTAAAGTAGATGCTAATAATAATTCTATATATTATAGATATGTCAAAAGAGATACTATAGCACAGGTCATATGTCCAGGACTGAAGATTGGATTTTATCCCCATCCTGTGCCTACAAAGATGGAGCTGATGGTTCTGATCACCCTTTCAACCTCAACAGCAGCTGATGATGCTACAAGTGAAGCAAGCTGAGTCACAGAAATATTGACAGGAACAGAGTGAAAATGGGAGCTTGAAAGGGACTATACATTAAAATGTGGCTGTTCAATTACAATTTGGAGGACCCAGATGTTGATTCAAGAAGAGCTAACGTAAATTATTAAAAATAAAACGTGAGATGATTTTTGAATCCCTAATTTTGAGGTGATCGTTGAAGCACAATGGAAAATATTCTAAGTGTGAAACTGTAGTTTCCAAGGCACTTGGCACTAAGGGAAAGATGAAACCTTCAAGGGAAAATGTATTCAACGGGGAGACAGTATGTTTATGGTAGGAACTATGGTGAACATTCATATCCGAGCTTGTCAATGTAGGATTTTAAGTGGGAGGCAGAGGACTAAATGCAAGAGAAGTAATGTGAATGATAGTTTTTTATTTATTAAATAAATAAATGTTTATTTATTAAAACAAACTATTATTTTTTTCTTTTACAAACCAATCCCAGTTCCACTCCACCCTCTCCTCTCATTCCCTCCACTTTCCTACCCACTAAACCTCCATGTGCTCTTCAGAGAGGGTAAGACATATTGCTTTGTTGAAGGTCCAATGCCCTCCCTATTATATCTAGGCTGAGCAAGGTATCTATCCAAAGAGAATGAGTTCCAAAATGCCAGTACATGCAGTAGGGATAAACCCTGGTGCCACCTCCATTGGTCCCACAGTTTGCCCCAGCCATACAACTGTCACCCACATTTAGAGATCTAGTTTGGCCTTGGTTCCTTCCTTGTCCAGGTGGAGTTGGTGAGCTCTGATTAGCTCAGGTACACTGTTTCAGTGGGTGACCCATCTTGGTCTTGACCTCTTTACTCATATTCTCACTCTTCCCACACTCCATCTTTTAATTGTAAACATGACACAATATATACTCATCTTCAAAGAAAGTCTTGGTGAGAAGTATTCTAGATTAGATTGGCCTATGGTCATCACTGTGGCTTATTATCTTGATTACATGATTTGAGATGAATGTGGGTGCCACTATTTCATTGGCTGGGCCCTTACTAAATGAAATGGAAAGAGAAAGCTGAGCACCAGCATGTATGTGTCTATTGTTTTCCTCTGAATACAGATGGAATATGATCAGTTCTCAAACTTTTACTACTGAGAGTCGCCTACTATGATGGACTATAACCCAAAATTGTGAAATATAATAAACACTTTTTGTCTTAAGTGTTATTGTCACAGTATTTTGTCACAACAATGTGGAACAAGAAGAATGCATATAAAAGTGGTATATTGGAGACTAGATTACAGAATGCCATGACTCAATGATATCTGTGTTTGGCTTCAAGGGTGTGTGACCTTGAGTAGTTTACACGGGGTCCCAGGTTTAACTGCTCACAGAACTTTCTTGAAAACTACTTTTTAAGGTAAATGCCCTTTCATTTTTCTTTTACAATATTCGTCCTATGCAATAGAGGCAGTTTGGGGATGATCCCAACTACTGTGTTTTCAACTCCCCATCCAACAAGAAGACTCATTTAAGAAATAATCTAGCTTCAGTCTGTCACATTTTGTCTACAAATATCCCATCACAGATATTTATCATGTATTAGGGATAGCTTCTGGTATATGGAAGCCATTATTTAAGTCAACTTCTGTATGATTTTGAGAATCCCTCCTAGTTACGGTTTTGAAGAAAACCAACCAATTCCCTTCCATGATAAATGTGATGTTCATAACCAGCTGGTGGTATTTTCAATGCAAACCAGGTCTACAAAACAAGTTACAGGACAACTAGGGTTGTTATACAGAGAAAACCTCTCGCAAAAAATCTAAAGTGATATAATGATTTACTTTAAAAGTTTTATTTCAGTGGACTACGTTGCTCAGTCACAACTTCTAAGAGTATCTTCAGGGTATAACAGGTACTCAATAAATACTAATGATCTGGAGATTCTGGGTCATATGCCCTAAGTGATTTATATATTTCTATGGAGCTGGGTTTTTTTTTTAATGATTTGACCCTGAAATTCAGGTTGTTGAGCTCTAATACCTGGTCTTCACAGGTGGTGCTATTTGAGGATGTTGCAGAGTCTTTGAGGACTACCTGGCAGAAGTTATTCATTTGGGGAAATCTTTAAAGATTGCAATTGATTCTGGTTTTCACCTGTTCTTTCTGAATCCTGCATACCGCCAGGTGAACAAGACATTGCTCTATTCCCACAGCCGCAGATAAAGATGCTATACCCTTTCAGTTTATCACAATGATCTGAAAATAAGTCTTTTATCCACAAAGTTGATTCTATCAGGTATTCATCTGCCATAGCTATAAAAAAAGTAGATCTTACATAGTTAGGAATAATCCTGCTCTCTCTTAAGGAAACGGGAAGGGAGGAGGGGTAGTGGGGGAGCAGAAGGGGACTGGGATAAGGGGAGAAAGTGTAAATTTTTGAATGAAAAAAATAAAAGGATTTAAAAACAAAGAATTGTTATGTGTCAAACTCACCATTTTAAGAATTCTAAGCATGTAATAAGTACCAAAATGCAACCTTGAAAAAAAATTAAAGATAATGATTATACATTTACTCAATCTTTTCACTTCTACAAATTTACCTTAAACTATAAGGTGAGGAATATCTGTAACTTGGGTCAATTCAATATTGGTTATGGATGACTTGTTTTAGTCTCTGTAAATTAGAGACCTCAATCCCAGCAATTATCATCCCATGATCACATGATGCCTGTGGTTGGTAGCATGCCTAGACTATTCTTGTGATATGCCAGTAGTACAACCACAAAGTGGGACAATCAGAAAATTTACAAACATTACTACGTTTCTTGTGAGAGACAAAACTGATTGGTATCAAGTGAGAGAACCACTGTTTAAAATAAAGCAATTATTTGTGATAGCTATAGGTAAATGAATGGTATTTCCTTCATAGGATATCACGTTTCTTTTAATTATGGTTAAAAATTAATGTAAATATTTTTATTGTGAGACACGGGGTTCCTGCACTATGTATCAGTATTGAGGTGTCCAGAACAAAAGACACCAAAATTTTGTTAGGCTCAACTTCCTTGGGGTGGAGGGAGTGAGGTTTAGTTTTAATCTTTATACTTTTCTGGTACGGGGGAAATGTCTGTATTCTGTCAATCATGTTTTAAATAAACGCTGATTGGCCAGGCAGGAAGTATAGGCGGGAAAACCAGACAGGAAGTAGAGGTGGCACAAGGAGAACAGGGAAGAAGGAAGTTCTTCCTGCACTCCTGCCAGTCCACCAGGATGTAAGCTGCCTGACTGAGAAAAGGTACCGGCCATGTGCCTGGCATGGATGGGAACAATGGGTTAAAATAAGTTATGGGAGCTGGTAGGAAGACTGAGCTAATGGGCCAATCAGTTTATAACCTAATGTAGACTCTCTGAGTGATTTTCTTTGGGGCTTGCTGGCTGCGGGTACCAGGTGGGGCAGAAACCCCAATGAGCAGTCCCCTCATGTTACACTTTTCATTAATTTCTTACTTTTTAAACTCTTCATATTGTACTCATTGTTTACAAGTGAAATAAAGACTTTTGGTAATCATAGACAAATGATATTTTTATTGTGAAAACACATAACGAACATACAGGAAGTTAAGGAGCTAAACTTAGGAACACATAGTATGATAATTCTTTAGAAAACCTCCTGGGATATTCTGTTCCTTCCCTTTATTGCTGCAGGATCCTTATCCCACAGCTCATGAGAAATGGAGACACTATTACATTAAAGGAAGTTCTTGCATTTAAGATATGGAGGATGTTTGTGATCACAAAAGAACATAATCAGGTTCAATAAGCAAGAGATAGTGTGTTAGAACAAAGGGTCCATCACAGAGCATAGTGGATCCTAAGCAAGAAGAGTGGGGCTATTGAAAGTAGAAAATATTCCTCACAATGATGGTGCATTTCTCATGAATGAGATCACTTACCTGAGCTCATTTCACACACACATACATACATACATACATACACACACTCACACCCTACACATATGCACACATGTACTTGTACACAATGTATGTGTCCATATTCATGAGAACTATCAAGCATATTCTAAACCTTGCTTGAGGTACTCATTTTACTACTCCTTTATTAAAACGATGTAATTCTAATGAAATTCTAAATTCTTAAATTATTTCCACAATAGGTCTCATCTTCTATCTAAGATATTTTTTTCTCAGAGAGAAACCACTGGAGAAAGTCACAATTGCTATAAAAGGAAATGGGTATCCGATAGCAGTATAGACATCTATAATGCAATCTAAACACCTAAAACTCAGGAAGCATCAGAGAAGATAGATGGAGAGATTTTAAGAGCCAGATGCTGCTATGAACATAGTTGAGGATGTGTCCTTGTATGCTTAAGCATCCTTTGTTTATATGCCCAAGAGTGGCAATGCTGGGTCGTGAGGTAGACTGATTCCCAATTTTCTGAGAAACCACCATATTGAGATCCAAAGTGACTGTATAAGTTAGCACTCCTACCAGCAATTGGATGAGTATTATCCTCACTCCACATCCTCTCCAACATAGGCTTTCATCAGTGTTTTTTATCATTCTGACAGATTTAAGATGGTATCTCATCATTGAAACTTCATCCAGTAACTGATGGAAGCAGATACGGAGATCCACAACCAAGAACAAGCCCAAGCTCTGGGAGTTCAGTCAAAGAGATAGAGGAGCGATTATATGAGCAAGGGGGTGGGGGTCAAGATTATGACTAGGGAAACCCATAGAGACAGCTGACCTGAGTTCATTGGAGCTCATGGACTCTACACCAACAGCTGAGAAGCATTTATGAAATTGAAAGAGGGCCTCTGCATGTGTGTGACAGTTCTGTAGCTTGTTCTGTTTGTGGGACCCACGGCAGTGGGACCAGAATCTATCCCTGGTGCATATCTATGGTGGGATGACTTGCTCAGCCTTGAGGCAGGGAGGGAGAGGCTTGGTCCTACTCAACTTTATGTGCTTGGCTTCGTTGACTTCTCATGGGAGAAGTCTTTTTGAGGAGTAGATAGGGGTGGGTTGGGGAGAGGTTGGGGGGAGTATGAGAAGGGGAGGGAGGGGGAATTGTGGCTGGTATGTAAGATGAATTAAAAAATAGTTGTGAGATCTGTCTTCTAGATGTGACAAGGAAGCTACATATACGAAATCTCAAAAATATGACTGCTTAAACAAAATGTATACAATGGCAACAACATTTCGCATGCCAATGTAAATGAGATAAATGTCATAAGTCTACACCTAAATGAAGAACTCTAGGTAATCAGTGGCTGTTGAGAACAGGAGAATTAGTCTTCCACAGGGATGAGCCTCCTAATTGTTTATAAAACCACAAGGTGTCAGTCCTAAACATATATGCACACAATCAACACAAAATGAATTCATCAGATCATATATATATAATATATATATATTATATATATATATATAAAAAATGAGGTTATGAGTCTGAGAGGGAATACAAGGCAGGGATAAGTTGGAAGAAGAGTAAAGAAAGGGTGGAAGTGTACATAAACATAGTACTTATACATGCAAACAATAAAAATTTTATAATGAAAAATATGAATACAGAAAAATAAGATGTCCCCAATACATTTTAATTCAAAATGCAGGAGATGAAAATTTGCTGATTTGTGAGTAGGCAACTGGTGAAGATTTAATAGTTCTTTTTCATGGCTAGTAAACACTTTTAGAAAACAAAGTGAAAATAAACACCCTTTAAGGTGCCATACATATGTAATCCTTGCCCTTGGGAGGCTGACCCAGAAGGTTTAGAGATTACAAGGACAGCTTGAGATATATAACAAAAGTGTGTCAAAATAATTAAGTAATAATTAATAAAATGCCAAGTAGGATAAAGGGAATTTCACCTCCCCTATGTTCACATTTTTAGTTTGTATGATTACAGCTTTATTTCATTTCAACTTATAAATAGAGAATATATTAAACTTAATATGTATTTATAATGATTTTCAAAGGGTAATTATTGATAAATTATCCATTTATACCAAAATCCAGGTGCTTAAATCTCAGAGGCAACTATGACCTAATTGTGCCTCAAAAATGTCCTTCCAAAGGGTGAAAATCATGGTTCAAATGGAACCATGAAGTTTTGGTGCTCATTTCTAACACCTAATGATGAGAAACTATAAGAAGCCTTGCTCCCTGTCACAGAACTGTATACTAGACACAGAAAAAAAGCAATAATAAGTTCAAAACATTTTTAAATTGTAAATTTAATATCAGAACAAACCACCATCTTATTTGCTACATGGAACTCAGATGGGAGACAGTGAGTAAATGCAGCAGTAAAAGTCTTATATTGACTCTATATTTTTTTGAAAAGTCATATACTTACAATTGGAGGAAGAATAAAATATCTTAAAATGGGAACCAAATTGCTGCTCAGGAAGGATAGAGTAAAAATGGGGATCATAACTTTGAATGGCTTCAAATTCATGTACAGATCATTCACTCTATGAGCATGGTTATTAGAAGGAAGAAATAGAAATCACTGGAAATCGCAAGATTCAGAATTATGTTGTAAAATCTCAGACAGAAGAATGCTTTTCCTTCTTTAAGGACAGAGAATGAAGAAAGATGAAATACAGAAAAATCTCTCAGTATTGCTTTTGAGAAAATTCCTGTACATGATATGATTACATAGGTAACAGTAGGTGATATTTTCACAATTACTCTCCCATGTACACACTATTGCACAGCAAGGCATGAGCAATGATAGCCATAGCATCATTGTTGGCCGAACCATGACAGCAACAGCAACACTGTCTTCCATGAATGACAGAGAAGACAGACATACTGCAGTATATTCATAGCCTGACATCCGCCAGCAAGTACAATGAATGAACTAATGTGTAATACATCCCTTCAAATAACAACTCACATCAAATCTAAATAGTAACCAAAACCATACAAAATCTATGTTTATTCTACTTAAATAAAGTTTAAAGTTCAAAGTCTGACATTATTGCTTCATAGCATGGGTTATGGCCGGACGGTGGTGGTGGACGCCTTTAATCCCAGCACTCGGGAGGCAGAGGCAGGTGGATCTTTGTTAGTTCGAGACCAGCCTGGTCTACAAGAGCTAGTTCCAGGACAGGCTCCAAAGCCACAGAGAAACTCTGTCTCAAAAAATAAAAAAAAATTAGCATGGGTTATGAACCAAAATTTATAATGATGATCATGGAACCGATGGTCACAGAAGCTAAGAGTACTCATGGCCTTATAGAAACAAGGTGATACTAAGTTTGTCTTTCTGTGAAGGGAACAGTATCCAATAGTGCATCTTTAACGTTGTTTTTTACATGGGATGATGTTCCTTACATGGTTGGTTAGAAGACTTTTTAAACTAGTCAGGCAGAGTTGTATGTATCTAACCTTAACACACAAGTTATTTGGTAGATTTACAGCTGTTCGAACACTGGACGTTCAGGCGATTGGTTCAATGCAGAGCAAAAAAGGCGATGAGGGTTAGAGGTCAAAGCACAGGTTTTGGAACTAGACACAGCCAAATTCACACTCAGGTAATATCTATTTTTATAGTTTAATGGTTCGGGGAATGTTAGCTAAAGTTTCCATGACCAAATTCTTTTTGAAGATGGGCGTAACATTAATACACTTCAAAAGTTTTAATATTGTGATATAAAGTCATTGTAAAACACTGGCACAACACAGTATCATCATGATACAAATTACATAAACCAGTGTGGGAAATACACACACACACATGTAGCTTGAAATAAGAAGAAAGATACTCATTACTGCAGCTAGAAGTGACATCTCTACTATTCCCACAGTTATCCAGATCACTGAAGGTGCTCTTGATATAGTAATTTAGGTTTCGATCTTCTATTGCTAGAAGATCTCTAGCAATCGTCAACCAAGACCAAACTGCTGTGGGAATTATCAAGATTTTAATTCAAATTTTGTTGAATGAAGACCTACTTAATAAAATTATCAAATTCCTACATAAATCAAAATTTGGAAGAGATCTAAACAGTGTGACAGGAAACACATAACAATATGAAACAAATGAGAAGAAAATTAATCAAATGTGCATGCACATGAAATCATTCTGATTTGAAGCCCAATGCAAACAGAGAAAGTGGCATACAACTTACTGCTTGGATAATGAATGATTATAAAACAAGCATCTATTCCAGCAACACCCAGTCGGAGAAATAGATTTATCCCTGGGAGTTCTTTCTACTCTATCAGCTTTGCTTATTATCTAGGATTTTATGATAATCTGTTCTCTGAGTGTCTTTGTAATTTAAGGAAATGGAATTAACTGTTAAGCAAATACAATATTTTAATGAATGAAAACAGAATAAAGCTTGATGTACTTTGTGATTTATGTATTTTGATCAATATTATGTCTTATTATGAAGAGTAATTCTTATGAGTATATGACATTCTAGGTGATTATTTTTCATATTGACAGTTTACAAGATAGGAATATACCACTGTCATTATTGGTTCTGCCATTAATAAATGTGTTGCTGCCTGTGTTTGATTTAAACAAAAATGTTGTGAATCTTTCTGCTTATGTCTTTCAGTGCATGCATATGCAGATTTGATAATATTCACAAAGTGATTAGTTAAATTTTTCCATTTTCCCCTACTAACACATAATTTAATTTATAAAACTTAAACATTTTCCTCTAAAACCTCTCTACTTGACAATGTACAAAAGATAGAATTCAATAAGCTTTCCAGTATTTTAAGTATATTGTTATTATTATTTATAAGTCTTGAGTGGAAGACATAATCTATCTAAATTAAAAGCAGAGGCCACCAAATTATGGCCTATAAGGCAATGTGTGAGATTTGCTATCAGTTTCTTTTTTATTTAAAAACAGTAAGGTAAGCTTATTTTATTTTAAATCTTTTAGAATTATTTTCTTTTTTATGATTTATTTAACTTTATTTTATGTGCATTGGTGTGAAGGTGTCAGATCCCCTGGAACTGGATCTTCAGACAGTTGTGAGCTGCCTTGTGAGTGCTGGGAATTGAACCCGGGTCCTCTGGAAGAGCAATCAGTGCTCTCAACTGCTGAGCCATCTCTCCAGCCCCTAGAATTATTTTCTTTATTTTTATAATTATGATAAAATTACATTACCTCACCCTCCCATCTCCTTCCTCAAGCCCCTCCCATATTTTTGAGTGATATATAGAAACAAGTTTATATACT
>JAQHUG010000007.1:8576072-8588134 GCA_028555095.1 Dicrostonyx torquatus | reverse complement strand
TACAGTGATAAGTCCAGGACAGTCAAGGATTCAGTCAAATTTCAAAAATCATAATGAATAAGCAAAAATTTTGTTCCTGACTGGACACTTCAATTTCCCAATGTTGGTTAGGGTTAGGGTTAGGGTTAGGTTTAGAACATACACTATCTAGTTTGGGCAAATTCATACAAACATTTTACTTTAATGGGATTGCTGACAAATGGAATGAACAAATTACAACACGAATACTATCTTCTTCCTAAAACTACTCTTCTTTATTTAATGACATTATCTGGAAAGCAGCAGTTTCCTCCCATGCTGCTAAGTCCTATCTACCTTCTACTCTCTGCTGTGACTTCTCTAGTTATGGGTGTTCTTTCAAAGCACTGTATCAAAGAAAGAGTTCAAGTCCATGAGTTGATTCCAGGAAACCTACATTCAAATTCCAGGTGTATTATTTTCTGGTGTGCATTTGTAGGGAGGTAGAGGCAAATAGAATCAGAAAGACAGACAAAGAGAAGAGAATCTATGAACATGATGTTTTTTTTAGCATTTGAGTTAGAAATGTCCACCACAGGTTCAAAATTTATTCTCAGTTGGTGTGTTTGTTTGGGACTTAAGTACATAAGGACTAACAGGTAGAAATAGGTCATCACAGGCAGTTGTTTGAAGAATATGCTTGGCCATTGAATCCACTGGGATGTGAGCAATATCTAACATACACTCCTGAAGCTATGCAGTGAACTTCTTTACCACGCTTGTGTCACCTGCAGCACCATTTACGTTAAAACATGAACCAACATACATTTTCCCCTTCATTTCTTCTCTTTGTAGTTGAGTAATGGCAACAAATAAGTGACTAATACAACCCTTAAGATTTCGACTTGATAACATTGAGTACCTGACCTATCATCACTACATAATAATGAAAAGTAATTAATGTTTAGAGTTAAAAAGTACTTACTATAAAACAAGCTTTAAGTAAAGATTTATTAACTATTGCTACTAATCGCATGTATCATATTATTACTACCATTTCATCTTGTGCTCTAAACATTTTGTTACCATTTTAGTTATTAATTCATGTGTCCAAATCTGTCATTAAGTTTTGACTTACTTGAGAGGACCAACTTTCTTTCCTTCTTGAATCTTCTAGATGGGAGTCTATAAGCATGGTTGCTCTTAGAATTTCACACCACTGATGTCCACAGTGTGGTAATCATAATTGGGATCAGTTTGCAGAAGTTCCCACTACAGTGTGTCATAGATACAGTATTGTAATTTCATTTTTTCACTGCAGTGCATCAGTCTTTTTTTTAAATACTCATTCCATACTGATTTGAAGTTCTACAGATTTAGAATGTGTACTTCAGCAAGTGATCTGCAATAGATGTTCTCTGAATGCTTAACTGTTTTTTTCTGTGGAGACCAGTGTTTGACTAACTTATCAGCATGTGCAGCACATCACACTAGGCTTCTGATGGTAATTTTAAGACTTGAAAATTTTTAGCATACCTCATCAAGTTTTGATTTTCAGATATTCTGACAAAATTAATTTCACAACATTTAGTGTGTCGTTTCATGTATGCAATCACACAACTAAGAGACAGAAAAAAAAATGAGAGTGCTGGCTTTAGTTTCTGTGACACCCAAATGGGGATGTGCTAATACTAATAGTGATGTAAAAGACTTATTTTATGCAGTAAGGGGGTTCATGAAGGCAAATGAGGAGAGGTAGCATTTAATCCCTGGTCATACTTAACAGAGAGTTTTTGGTTGTCCTCAGGAGTTGGATCTTTCTAGAAACATGTTCTTGTTTGTTAATTTCTTGTGACTTAAACACAACATCCATGTCTCTGGGAAATGTGCATATGAGATATGGTTCTAGGAAGACATCATAGCAACATTTCTTACTGATGGTTGATAGGAAAATTACTAAAGGATTATTAATTCTTAATTAATTCTTAAATTTTGTGCGATTTCTCAGTGAAGATAAGTACCAGCTACTCTTGAAAATGACCTAGGTTTAGAGTGCCAACATCCCAAGAAGGTTTACCACCATTATTACCTACATTTCCAAGGCATCCACCATGCTCTTCTGATCGTCATGGGAACACATACACAAGTGAAGGTTAAAAACTCTTATACACATAAAATTTTAAAAATTAATCCAAAAAATTAAATTTTAAGAAAAATTCTTAATTGACAAATTTGGGTACAATTTAATCTCAGCAATTTAAATCTCAGACTTGGACAAAAATGAAAAAAAACAAACAAAACAACTTTACTAATCTGAGAAGTTTAATCGGAAATTTTATTTTTGAATGCAGAAAGTAGGAGAAAGGGGAAAAAATAAATAAAAGCCACAGTACACACTTTTCAAAAACTAAGGAAAAAATTTAAAAAATACTTTATAATATACCTTTAAGTGGTTTAGAGGGATTCTAGGGTTATATATATATACATTTAATGATTTTAAGAAATATTGTATTTTATTTTTATTGTATATGTGTGTGCATGCGCACATGCCTGCATGTGTGCCACTGTGTGTACATGCAGATGACTGTTGCACTCATTGAGGAAACAAAATCAGATTCCCATGGAGCTGGAGTTACAGGCCATGGTGAGCTGTCTGATGAGGACGCTGGGAACTGATCTCAGGTTCCTTGAAAGAGCAACATGCTCTGCAATATCAAGAAGACATTACAAATCTAAACATATAGACACTGAACACAGTGCATGAGAAGGATTTCTCCATGGCTTCTGCTAAATACTCTGGCTCTAGGTTTCTGCTTTGAGTTTCTTCCCTGAGTTTCCTTCATGTATGATTATAGTTTGAAATAAACCTTTTTCTCCCCAACTTATTTTTGGTCATAGTATTACTTCACAGCAATAAAAAAAAAACTCTAACTAGTATAATCCATGGCTTTGTTATCTCACTGTGACCAGTGGGCATCACAATTAATATATAAATAGAGAAACATCTTGATTAAATAACAATGTATATCAAATGGACATCACAGTTGTACATAAAACATTATACCTAAAAACTATGAGATATACATCCTTCACAGCTTATTATTCTTTACAGATGCTTATTTTGTCTAAGCTGGATTGCACATTAGGACTCATTGTTTAAGAAAATGTAGAAAATCTAAAAAAAAACTATTTGTAGTGTATCCAATCACAATGGAATAAAACCTTATAACAATAAGGGTAACTATAAAATAGAGACTATGAAGGATATTAAGTAATGAATGGATCATTAAAGACATTAAGGAAAGAAAGGGAATTATGAAATTGAATGATAGTGAAAATACAGCACACCAAAGCCTGTGAGATATAGTGAAAGTGCTCCTAAAATGAAAGGTCACAGATTTAAGTGCCTACATTAGAAATCAAAAAAATCTCAAAAAACTTAAGGATAAATCTTAGAGCTTAGAAAAATAAGAACAATCCAAACCCATAGTCAGAAAATGGGTGAAAGATATGATTAGGGCTGAATTAACAATATAGAAATAATAATATAAAGAACCAATGAAACAAACAATAGACTATTTGAAATAAGCAATGTTAATATACTTTTTAAAACTAATAAAAATGAAGAAAATCCTAAAATTAATCAAATTAGAATTAAAATACGTGCCATATTACTAATCCAATTTAGAAAATTATGGTAACCCATAAAACATCTATACCATTATATCAAAAACCTGTGGAAAAATGAAGAATTTTTAGAAATATATGTACTAAGAAAATGAAAACAATAAAATTAAACAATCTGTGTTCTCCTACATCAAGCAGTAAGATTGAAATAGCAATTAAAAATGAATCTCCTTGGTATATCAGCTCAGGCATGTTGTGAATTTTTACTTAATTCCAAAGCACTAAGCCAATACTTTTCAAAAGGTTCTGTACAATAGGAAATTAAATAGCACTACCAAATTCATTTTCCAAGTTTACCACTAAAAGATACCAAAGCCAGTAAGGAAAAAACAAGAAAAGGGAGTTGTAGGACAAACTTTCTGATGAATATAGATGCAAAAATTCTCAATAAAACATTTGTAAACTAAGTAAGTACAGGGTCACATCGAAAAGATCATTCACTATTGTTGACCAAAGTTTCTATCTCGCCCAGTCCAACAGCCATTCATTCCCAAAGAAACACACAGAAGTCTACATTAATCATAAATTATTGACCTATTAGCTCAGGCTTTTTATTAACTCTTTATTACATCTTATATTAGCCCATTACTCTTTTCTGTGTTAGCCAAATGGCTTGGTACCTTTCATCAGTGAGGCATTCTCATGTTACTTCTTCTCTGCCAGGGTGACGACTGCAGACTGTGTCTTTCCTCTTCCCCAAATTCTCCTGTTTTCATCTCCTGATCTCTACTTCCTGCCTGGTTACTGGCCAATCAGAATTTATTAAAATAACACATGTGACAGGATAAAAGACCGTGTTCCCATAGCACATCATGATCAATTTAGCTAGTTTCTATCACTGCACAGGTAGTTTAGCATATGCAAATTTATAAATGTAATGTAACATATAAGTGGACCTAAGATAAGAGATCACATGATCTCCATAGATGCTGAAAATGGTTTTGACAAAATGAATCATTCTTTCATGATAAAAGTCCTGAAGAAACTGAGACTAGAAGGAACATTATAGGAGCGTCCTTTTTATTTCTGTTGCTTTCATTGGTTAATAAAGAAGCTGCCTTGACCTGTAAGATAGGATACAGCCCTTAGGTGGGCGGAGAAGACAGAACAGAGTTCTGGGAAGAAAGGAAGTGAAAAAGCTGCCATGAAGCCGTCAGGGTTAGACATGCTGTATCTTCCCGGTAAGCCCACTACCTCATGGTGACTTACAGACTATTTAAGAATGGGTTGAGATAAGATGTAAGAGCTAGCCAAGCAAAGGCTAAAGATATTGTACCAGGCAGTATGTAAATGAATATAATTGTCGTGTGGTTGTTCCGGGAATAAGCAAGCAGCCACTGCTGGAAGCCAGGCACTGTGAACAAACGGCCCACTTCTCAGCGGTGGGACACAGCTGCCCCCCAATTACAACATAACATAGCTGAACACACACTCATAAAACTATATGTAATAGACCTGTAGCCAGCATTATGCTAAATGTCTTAAGTTCAAAGCATTATCACTGAAATCAGGAACAAGAAAAGGTAACATTTACCACTCTTTTTCAACCAGATACTGGTTATTATAGAGCCCTAAGACAAAAGAAATGAATAGAAGAATTTAAATAGAAAAGGAAGATATCAAGGTTTTAGAATTTGTAGATAGTATAAATTACAACATTAACAAGAACAACAACAACAAAACCAAAAAAATAAAAGCCAAATAAACAACAACAAAAAAAACCTTAAGAATTTACCAGAAAAATTTTGGAACTAAAAATGCTTTCATCAAAGTGATAGAAAATCAAACTTCAAAGGCCAGGAAAATTCATATATACCAGTAAAAAAAAAAAATAAATGAATCAATCCCCATCACAATTGCCATAAAATAACTTGAACCAAATCAAGAAAGTCAAAACATTTATAATGAAAACTAACACACCCACAGAAGAAATTAAGAAGACCCCAAAGAGGGGAAAATTGACAGTGTTTATATTATAAAAATTAATATTTTCATTATTTCATTACAATGATAAACCAACATATCACAATAATCTACTGTCACTTAACAATGCCAGTAACCATCCCACCCCCACAATGTTATACTCTTTCATTACATTTTTGTTCTGTTTGTTCGAAATAACTCATGTGTTATCATAATATGATACTGGTCCATCACAATTACTTACAGTACCCCCACTGTATCAAACGGTGATCTCTTTTCCTATTCCAGTGCTTCTCAATCATTTATCAAGCTACTGCAGTGATTGTCTCTCTCTCCCATTTCAATGCTTTACCATCACTGTTTCAATGCTGTATCACCACATTTTTTCACTATATCACAATGTTGTATTTTCCATCAAAATGATCCATTCTAATATCACAAGACCTGTTGTTCATCACAAAAATCCACTATTCAATCACAATGTTCCACTGTTTCATCACTATGGCCCACTGTTAGATTACAATGACACACCATCCTATTATAACTTATCTACTATTCTATTACAATGATGGTTTCTCCCATTACAGTAATCCACTGCACCTTCACAATATTTGCATCTGTTGTTAAAAGAATTCAGTTATCTGTTAAAATGTGCCAGTATCCCATAACAACAGTACAGTATTCCATCACAGTATTCTACTGCCCCTTAACAATAATTTACCATTTAATCACAATGTTTTACTGCCCCATCATAACAGTCCACTCTTCCTTAACAATGGTCTGCTGCTCTATCACAATGATGTACTGTATCACAACTATCTACTATCCCATCATAAAAGCACACTGTATACTCACAATGAGCCCCGTGTGCTATCATAATAGTCTTATATTATGTCATAGTAGTCCATTATCCCAACACAGTGATAGTGTAACAAGTCACAATAGTTCATCACTCTACAATACTGGTATTACTGGCCAATTACAATAATCATATCTCCCATCAAAATGACAGTGAATTCACAGTGAATGTACATCCAGTCTCAGTGATTGCCTATTTCATCACAAAGATCTTCATGTCCTCCCAACAATTCACTCTTTCATCACAGTGTTATATTGTTTCATGACAATATTATAATGTCTCCTCCCAGTGGGCAGCTACACAATCACAATGGTTATATCTCACATCACAATGAGCCATTCATTAACTATTCATAGTGGCTCACTGTGTCATCACAATGACCTACCATAATGCTCAATTATTCAACAAAAAGATCTACTGTTTCATCATAAGTGATTATCAATTACCATGCCATATCACTCCATGAGTGTTCCACTGTACCCAATTACAGTTATCTGCTCTCCTATGATTTAGTCTTCCAAATCACATCACAATGATAAATTTTCTGTCTTATCACAACTATCAAATGTACTTTCCAATTGATGTGAGAGTCCCCTCTGTGTGTTGCTTGTATTGGTTAATGAATAAAGAAACTGCATGGCCTGATACGGCAGAACTTAGGTAGGCAGAGAAGACATTACTGAATTCTGGGAGGAAGACAGCAAAGCCAGAGAGATGCCATGAATTTGCTGGAGACAGCTGCTCAGAATTTTACCCAGTAAGCCACTACCACATGGCAATACACAGATTAATAGAAATGGGTTAAATTAAGATGTAAGAACTAGCCAATAAGAAACCAGTGCTAATGGGCCAAGCAGTGATTCAATTAATACAGGTTTTGTGTGGTTATTTCAGGGCTAAGCTAGCTGGGTGGCCGGGACAAACAAGTGGGCCCCCTGCAACGTACAATCATCTCCTATACCATCACAAAGATTATATCTACTCTTAGAGTGCTTGACTGTACTATCAGAAGGCAACATTATTCCATCAATGTGATCCACTTGACATCACACGTGTTTTTCTGTTCATCACAATGGTCCAATGCCCCATAAAATAGTCAACTGTCCCACCACAAAAATTAACTATCTTATAATAATGATTCTCTGCCCTATCACAGTGTTTACTCATGCTATTCACTGTCACATTGATTCATTCTCTTATCTCAGTGTTCCCAACACAATAAACAACTAATCAATTATAATGGTCCAATATTCTATCCCTTATAATAAATAGTGTATTTTCCAATAACAATTGTCCACTTTTCCTTCAAAATGTTAAACTGCCCAACAATAATGATTCACTGTCTTATAATGTTCCTCTACCATATCACAGTGGCCTCACTGTCTTATGACAATGTTCCACTGTCACATTACAGTGATCCTTTGTCATATATCTCCACAATGGTCCAATGTCTCATAAGACTAACCTATGTTCTCATTCAAATATTCTACAGTCATGATATGGTTTTAAAGAAAATATTTCCAAAGGAAGTGGCACTGTTAGGAGGTGTAGCCTTACTGGGGGAATTTT
This sequence comes from Dicrostonyx torquatus, assembly GCA_028555095.1. NCBI lineage: Eukaryota > Metazoa > Chordata > Mammalia > Rodentia > Cricetidae > Dicrostonyx > Dicrostonyx torquatus. The sequence goes on along the minus strand of JAQHUG010000007.1, from coordinate 8,580,138 downwards.
GCAACTGTGAGGGTGAGCTTTGAGGTCTCTTTTATTCAAGCTTCTCTCAGTGTGACAGTCAGTCAACTTCCTATTGCCTCTGAGTCAAGATGTAGAACTCTCAGTTCCAGGACCACATCAGCCTGAAAGCTCCCATGCTCCCTACCATGATGATAATAGACTGAACCTCTGAGACTGTAAGTGAGCTTCTTCAATTAAATATTTTCATTTTTGAGTTGCCACAGTTATGGTGTCTGTTCATAGTGACAAGCACTACCACAATGATTCACTATCATAACACAATGATCCACTGTCCAATCAGAATCTTTCCTATAACAATGATTTACTGTTTTGGTACAATGCTCCACTGTCCCATAATAATGGTCCTCTTATCCTTTATCACAGTTGTCCACTGCCCCATCACAATGATTCACTATACCATCATCAAAATCAGCCGTATTATCACAATGCTTAAAAATCTAATAATACTGGCCCAAGAACCTATCCCCATCACCGTGATCCTCAGTCTCAATGAAACTTTCCACTATCCTATAACAAAGCTTCACTGTCCCTTCACAGAGGTCCCATCCACCCATTCTCCCCACAAAATGGCCCACTGTATTATCACATTTGTCCATTATCCCATTAAAAGTGTTCATTTTTCCATCACAATGATTCACTGTCCCAAAATAATGACTCACATTCCTATCACTGTGCTCATTATCCAATAACAATGGTCTAATGGCCATATACAAGTGTTTCACTGTCCTATAGTAATAATTTATAATGCCACCACTACATTCCTCTGTATCATCATCATGGGTAACAGTAGCACTCCTTTTCACAATGATCCAATGTCTCAAAAACTAATCCACTTTAATATCACAATGATTCACCTATCCATTATAAGGATACACTCTCCAACTATAATGATCCACTGTGCCATGACAATTGTCCACTCTCTTATTTTCTTTTCCACAAAAGATCATTTTCCTATCAGAACAATTATCTTTTTCATCATAATATTTCACTGTTCCACTTCAAAGTTTTGCTGTTTTGTTATAATTGTTCAAAGTCCTATCTCTTATAAAAAATGATCAACTGTCCCATCACAGTGGTCCATGTTCACATAATAAAGATTCATGTTCACATATCAATTTTTCACTGCAATATTACAGTGGTCCAGTGTCCTTTTATCTCTCAAACCTATCCATTGTCTCACCAAACTGGTTCATAGTTTCACAGTAGTGATCTTATCTTCCATCACAATGACCCACTGACCCATCACAATGATTCATTGTTTCATTGACCATGATACACTGTCCAATCATAGTGGTCCACTGTCCCAAAGCAATGATCCATTATCCTAACACATTGGTCCACTATCCAAATCATAATAATTTGCTGTCCTAGCAAAATGTTTCACTGTCCATTCTCAATGGAGCCCTGTTTCCTAACAATGAGCCATGCACCCTCACAATGAGTTCCTGTCCTCATCCTGTGTTCTATTGCATGCTTCACTGCCCTATCACAATGACTCAATTTCCCATTACAATGACCGAGTGTCCCATCACAATATTCTACTGTTCCATAATAATTGGCCATTGTCCTTTCACTTATCATGATGATGTACTCTTCAATCACAATGGTCTGTTGTTCCTTAGCAATGATTATGTAACTTCAAAATTTTCCACTGTAACTTAAATGTGGTCAGATATTCTCTCCTCATAATAGTTCACTTTCCTTCCCAAATGATCATCTCCTCAGGCACTTGTGGTGCACACCTTTAATCTCAGCACATGTTTAATCACAAAGGTGGGCAGATTTCTGTGAGCTCAAGGCCAGACAGATCTACAAAGTGAATTTCAGGATATCTGGGGCTATTATACAGAGAAACCCTGTCTTGACAAAAAAGAGAAAAAATATTAAAAAGGTCATCACTTCCATAACTATAGCCTCCTGTCCCATCACAGTTTTCCACTGATCATTTCAAAATGATTAACTAACTATTCAATAATAGTAGTCTATTCTCTCAACACAAAGATCCATTCTCCTTCACAATTGTCCACTGTTCTAGCATGTCATTCACTGTCCAAACACAATAGTCCACTCCCCCATCACAATGATCCACTCTCCTATCACAGTCTTTCACTATCCCATCACAATGACCCAACTCTCCCATCACTGCAGTCCACTGTCTTCCATCAGTTTCCCACTGTCTTGTCAAAATGTTTCATTGTCCCAGCACAATGATACAACATTTCATCACAATGTTCACTGTTCCATCAAGTTCAGACTTCTTTTGATATTGTTCTAATGTCCTGTTTTCTACCAAAGTAGCCCACTCTCCCATCACTACCACATTACAATGGTCCATGATACCATCACAATGCCCCAACATCCAATAATTATTGTCTGATGTCCTATACCCTATTACAATGGATACTGCCCCAAAATAATGTTTTACTATCCCATTAAAATGGGCTATGTTCCCATCACAATTTTTCATTGCTTCTTCACAATGTTCTCATCTTTTATTATTAAGGAAATGTTTTACTCTATTATCATTATTTTCCACTGTCTCTTTCTAAAGGTTTACCTTCCAATCACAAAGATCCATTGTCCCAAAACAATGACCCACAGTACTCTTACAATCTTCACTGTTCAATAACAATGACCTACTACCCATTCCAAATGTCCCACTGTTCCATAATCATGATTTTCTGTCATGTCACTGTTTACCCAGTCTTTATCACAGTGGTCAGTTGTTCTATTCCTTCTCACAATGATCCTCTATTTCACAATAATGACCCACTTTACCATTCCAATGATTCACTGTCTCATCACCATTTCCATTGTACCATAATAGTTACATTATGATAGTTACAGTTAGATATAAATTCTATATCACCTATCACAATGATTTACTATTTTACCACATGTTAACTATCCAATCACACTGATCCAATACAAGATACAATTCTGTCCAATTACAATGGTCCATTGTCACATCACAATATCTTCTGTTTTGTAATAATAATCCAATATCCTTTCTCTTTTTTATGTTGGTCCACTATTCTATCACAATTATAGTGTTCTATCACAATGCTCCATTATTTCCTAATAATAACCATTATTTTATCATATATCAAAAGCACAATAGTAAATAAACCCTTAAAAATAGTTTACTTACCATCATCATGTTCCACTCTTAACAGTGTTCCATTGTCCTATTCTCTTATAATGGTTTACTCTCCCATCACAATGGCCAGTATCTCTTAACAATTGTGCACTCTTTATTTTCAATGATTCATAGTCTATCTACTATCCCAGCACAAAGTTCCACTCTCACATCATCATAGTCCACTTCCCTTAATAACGGCCCATTGCTTCTTCACTATTATTCACTATCCAAACAGTGGTGCACTTTCACAACACAACATCCACTCCTGCATCATAGTGTTTCAATGCTGTCATGTTGATTCACTGCCTATCACAATAGTTAACTCTGTCATTACAATGATATTTCTATCACTATAATCATTTGTCCTAACACAGTTGTCAGTTTTTCCTTCAAGTAAATTCACTGTCCTTTCACAATGGTCCATAGTTACATATCACTGATTGAATCTTCCATCACAGTCACCCACTATTCCATCACAATGACCCTCTGTTCCATCTAAATTTTCCACTTCCCCATGACAATTTTCCACTGTCTATCACAATGACTCATTCTCCCATCACAGTGTCCAATTGTCTCATAAAATGTTTACAGTCTATTGCCCCACAAAATTGATCCACCTTCCCATCAAAATGTTCCACTTTATATAGGACCATTATTATGGTAAGGTGAATTTGGGGGTGTAGACCTGAATGGAGGAGTCTCAGCAGACAAATCTCAAATGTCTGGAAGACACTTAAGGAACTGCTCAATTTCCTAATCCATCAGAGAAATGCAAGTCAAAATAACTCTGAGATTACATCTTACACTTGTCAGAATGTCCAAGATCAAAAACACTGATGGCAACTTATGCTGGAGAGGTTGTGGGGTAAAAGAATGCACTTCCATTATTTGTGTGAGTGCAAA
>JAQHUG010000007.1:8519402-8531677 GCA_028555095.1 Dicrostonyx torquatus | reverse complement strand
TAGTGGGGGAGCGGGAGGGCTGGGAATAAGTGGAGTAAATGTAAATTTTTCTTTTAACAATCATAAAAAAAGATCACATCTCAATTTCATTAAAGGGACAGAGACAGCAAACTGGAAGTGAAACGAGACTATAAACTCTCAAAGGCCATGTCCGATAGTAAACTTCTTTCAGTAATGCTACACCTGCTAAAGATTTCATAATCTTCTCAAACAGTTCAAACTATAGGGAACAAATGGTTCAAACACACAAGACTATGGAGGTACATTTCTCAAAGAAACAATGACAAATATACCTTTAAAATAAATCTGCAGTCTGACTATACTTCACTATTGCCTCTACCATTATACTAGTCTGAGGCACCATCATCTATCAGATTAAAATTAAAACAGCCTCTTCAGATATTCCCAATTGGATTGCTTCAGCTTAATCTACTTGTCAGTTACAATATCCAAGGACATCCTTAAAAGTATTTTTAGTTTAATTTCTCAATTTTCTGTAAAAATTGATTTAGATATCTTAGAACTTTTTGAGGGCCCCACTATGTTCTTTGCTTACATGGGAATCATGGCAAAGTGAAATGAAATCGTACACAATATAATACAATTGTGAGATACTTTTGCTGTGAAGAATGGAACACTGTAGCATCATCTTCTCCAAAGCCTCTAACACACTGACAACTCCATTCTAATCTGCTTTGTTCTTGCTGTTGAACCTGAACTACTATCTCACAAACTCTCGTTCTTTGAGAACACAGAGAGAAAGAGAAGCAACTTTCAGAATTGGGTATTTTAACCCTTATCAGGTCAGTCTAGAGGATGGTATATAACTTTGGTGCCCTGTTTATGCTGCACATTCTGAATATTGTTAATCTATTTAAAATCTTAAATTTTGAATAATTTAATTTAATTTTTCCTCAATAAAAGAAATCCATTTTTTTCTAATCCTGCCTGTCAATATTCTTCTAAGTCCCTTCCCATCATCTGACTGGCCTATAAACATGTTCATTCTATTTCATAATGCTCCTATAGCTTGTCCATGGGACACCATGCTAGCTTTGTATTTGCCCATTTAAAAATCATTACAAAATATCTAATACATGGCAGGCTAATTTCAAAAATCTTAGGAAAATAAGGACATACATTTAATTATGAACTCCCTGACCCTTGTGTTTGTAAGGACTCTACAATACATATGAAAGATAAGTTTCAGAGAAGGAAAATTCTGTTAAAAAATCATCATGATGAAAATAATACATAATGACTCTTTTTAAGGGGTTAGAGTATGACAATTTCTGCTATGTGCCAGGGAAATCTGTATAATTAGGCCAGGAATGATGGAATACCACTTATGGAAACAGAACAATAGAAGATTCCAGGTAGAAAAACCATCTGGCCTCCAGGTGCACACATGAGAATGGGCACTGGGTCCTGAAGCATAGAATATTATGCTCATCTGGCCATTATCAGGGCATGACAATTAAATGTCAAGGAGGTGAGAATAGAGCTCAATTTGAAATTCAGTTTCATCAAGATACAAAAATATGCTGTCTTTCAGGTGGGGCAAGAACTCTAGAATAAAAGTTTTTATGGAAGCTCATACTGACACCACTATTCAGCCCTTGAAAGTATCCATCATCACTGATGTATCTTCCTCTCACAAGGGTAAGATTGATGCTTTGCAAATGCCAGGAATTAGATATGCATTTTGTCAAAGACAGTGAAAGTATTTTAATGAAAACATTGAGGTTCAGAAGATGTGTTCTATCTCGGTGGACACTATTCTTCTCAGACTCTGGGATTAGACTGCAGGTACAAAACACAGTATTTGTGATATGTAATTGCCTCTCTCCATGTATGCAAAATTCTTAGAAGTCATCAAGTGGTACTGTTAATGTTGTCAACAATACTAGTCGTTCATGCTAACCTTCAAATTTTTCTAAATTTATTTTTCTCAAAAACTAGAGAATTAACATAATTCCCTCTAATTAAACATTCTTCACATAAGTATATTTCAAGAGCTAATACATTATGAAATATTTGTACCTGCATCCATATACATAATTATAGAGTTAAAAGTTTATGTTAAAATAATACATGTAATACATATACTTCTAAATATCTATAAAATGACAAGTGGAATATACTTGATATGTTTATATTTTATAAATGTGTATAATATGGCATATATTTTATTTTTTTATTCTTAATAATTTTATACAGGTTTACGATAAAATATGATATCTATCTTCCATTTCACTTATCTAATTTTCTCTATTTCTCTCTCCCAACCTTATGCATATTTTATTGAAGGGTAGGCAGAAATGCTATGAAATAGTATCTCTGATCACATTACCAGCTCAAAGCAGCTGTGGTTATCTGCACAATATCATGCCTTATATTTAAAAATTTTTAATGTACTCTTAAAATCACTTCATTGATAAGTATCAGCAATTCAGAAACGATGGTCTAATCACTTTTTTCTGGTTAATTCAAAATATTCTGAGTCTGTCATCTCATCAAAGTGGTGCACAGACAACAGCTGTCGTGGGCACATGCACACACAGGCACATGTGGAAAGAATAAATCTGGCAGCATCTCTCAATGAGAGGCAGAACAGTATTCCTTCCATAGGTTAAGTAGCTTCTCCAAGGTCTAATGTGAGTGGATGGCAAGCTGACACTGAGTCGTGGGTGAAGGGATTCTGGTAGGTGAGTGATGGATGAGGCACTTTCCCATCTCGTTGCTTTACTTTCAATGAACACCTTGGGGACCTGTCTGTTTCCTGCTGGAAAGGCAGCACAGTAACAAAGTCGAGAGGAGAAATTTATCACTGGTATGTTCCTCCAGTGACTCTGTAGCCTTGGCTCAAATACTTTGATGATGTCTTTCATGGCAGAAAGCAGGCTATGATTAATACAAATGTCACAAAGTAACATCCCTAATGCAGGGCAGGTGATAAATATGAGGGAGCTTGAGTTCTCCTTTTATTTTATGTTCTTTATCAAATCTTAGGCTCCAGAGCTTTAACTTATGTAGGGAAGGAAGAAGACCTGCAAAAAGACTGAGGGCCCCATAAAGCATTAATGGCGCATTACACACACCCAAGTACACTCACCTGAATCTTTAACTGCAAAGTCTCTTCCTAGAATTATAAATAATGCACATCAAAGCAGATGTGGCAGAGTGGGTGGGGATAGTCAGCCTCGTTAGCTATAATGTAACACATGTACTGTAAAGCAGAATAAATTACTCATGGACTTTCATATTGAGAAGGGTGAATTTTTTCATTACGAATATTCTAAATATGTAGCCTAGACTTACAGGAACTTGATATGCAATACTTTGCTGACACACATGGGAGGTTGGCCTCTTTCAGAACAGAAACAGAGGCAGAGTGGGTTAATGGGGGCGGGAATGCTTTGCATGTGGGTGGCTAGGGACTCAGACAAGGTTCAGTGTAGGTATTGTACCTATTCATAAGGCATGCACTCTATCAAGGTGTTGAAATTCTATGCTGTTTCTCCTCTCATGGGAGCCAGATATAAGGCAATTGGCTCTACGTAGCACAGACATATATACATAATTGAGAACTCAGAGGATGTGGATAACTTTGAAGCCTTCAAATTTTTTACTTCTTTTACATGAAATCATTCTTCAAGGACTTTGGAACTAGAACATATTATCGTAGTTTATACAGTGTCAAAACTTAGTTATCAGTTGATACAGCCCCAGAAGTTGTGAATTAGAAAAATTAGAATTTTTCTAATAAACAGAATTAGAAAAATTTCCCCTAATAGCTCATTTTTGGTAGATCAGTAACGTAGAATATGCCTTTTTATAGGCAGCTACTTGGGGCATATAGAGTTTAGATAACACACTGTCAGTGATGTTTACTATGTGGTTCCAGTGTGTGCTAGAAAGAGCAATAAACAGGAATTATATTTTATCTTCATAGATTTTATAATTGGACTTGCATGCTGTTTAGAAAAGTGCCCAGTTCAAGGAAGGTACTCAGTAAAGCACTGCTTTTTCAATTAGGGAAGTCCACGCATTGGTTTTATATTTGGGGTTTTGATGGATTTGATAAAAACTCAAATTTGATTTTTTTAATGTGTTGTAGACAAGGTAAATATGTGTCACATATACTGTGAATTTCTGGCTTACTCCCTGAGATATCTTGCTTTCTAATCAACTTGATATGGTGTGGAATCTCTTGGGAAGGAAATCTCAATGAGGAATAATCTAGATCAGGTTTGCCTGTAGCATATCTGTGGAGGATTACGTTGATTTACCTTAATTGTGGTAGTAAGACCTTCTCGCTGTGCATAGCACCTTTCCTTAGGAAGGGGATTCTGAAGGATGTAGAAGTAGAGAAAGTGAGCTGAGAACTAACATGCATGCATGCAATCCTCTCTGCCACTGAGTACAAATGCAACATGACCAATTCCCTAAGCTCCCCTCACTGAGACTGCTTTGCTAGTATGAATTGTAATTCAGAACTGTGAGCCGTAATAAGCCCTCAAGAATCATGCAATCTCTGTTTAATATGTACAGTTGTGGCAGTTGTGGCATCAGCTACCAGGGCCGAAGAATCTTTGATTTTAAATATGCTTTACTGAATATTAAAATGCAAAAATTCATAGGAGAAATCAAGAGGTCCAACAGCCATTCCAGTAGAGAAAGACTGTGGAACAAAGTGGCAATATACCATATGGAGGCAATGCAGAAAGAAAATCCTGCACTTTGAAGATACAGTAACTCAAATATTTAGGCATAAAAATCAGCACATATAGGAATGTTATTTCTGAGGTAGCATTTGTTTTTTTTTATTAATAGACCCATCCTAAATTCTGTATCATTGAACTAGTCTCAAAGTGAGGTAAACAATCGAGAGTATTCTGCCCTTTCTCTCTCTCTCTCTCTCTCTCTCTCTCTCTCCATATATACATATACATATAAATTAGTAATTACAGTAAGGAGGGATACAGATGTTTTTGAGAAAGTATAGTGGTCAGGAAGTCATGGGCAAATAGTTTGAAAAGCATTCCAGGCAAGAAAAGCACCATGAGAAAAGGGTGAAAAGTAAATATAAAAATGGAGATATTAGTTTAGGAGAGAGAAACACAGGGAAGAGGGAGGGAGGGAGTAAGGGAAGGGTGGAAAGATGGGGAGGGACAGATAGGGAGATGGAGGAATGGAAAGAGAGGGAGAGAGAAGGGAGAGAGGAAGGAAGGGATAGATGGAAAGACAGAGATGGAGAGCAGAAGGATAGAAAAAGAGATGGGGAGGGATGGGAAGAGGGAGAAAGAGATATCATGTTGAGCTCTTAAAACCTTTGGTAAAAAATAAATCCAAATTCTGAAGGCTTGAAGTGACTTCCTTAACATGTGTGTAACAGCATGCATAATGAATTAAAAAGAAAATAGAGTTCCTCTTTGTAGAAACCAAAACAGCTGCACAGATTTTCAATACTAAATATCCAAAGTGTGGTTCCAATGCCGCAGGTTACTGACATACATGTGCAAATGTTGTAGAAAGGCAGACAGATGACAACAGCAGTAGACAGGGTTTTTGAAAGGATATACAGTTACACAAGCAGAACAGAACCTGTAGGGAGAACTGGACTATGCGTGCCTGGGTCTGTATGTAGGTAGTTACAGTGAGGAATTTATGCTCTGATAATGATGGGTACTACAACGTTCAAATCAAAAATTAAGTACTCATTATGAGCTATGTAGTTTTTCTAAACACTATATGTGGTACAAATCCATATCATTGATAGTAAACTGAAAACTGCTGAGCAGATTATTTTTCATAAGCATGAAAGAAAACTCAGTAGTAATATCTTCTAAGTCCCATCTTACAGGCACAGTGGAACCCAGTATGACTTGTGGAAAACTTCTTGGAGTAAACCACCTCAGTGTGTACTAAGAACCAGGACTCCTTCTAGGCTAGAGAGCAGTTTGCTTTCTCTGGAGATCATGAGGAAACAACAGGACAAAGATGAAGAGATTGCTCCCAAGCACTGGGGATGCAGCTTTGAGACAGAGCACTTGCCTAGCATGCACAGTGCACTGGGTTCTATTCCGTGTACTGTAAGGAAATAAAGCAAACCCTTATTGTCTATCAAATACTTTGTTGAAGGATAAAGGAATATCCAAGTAAAAGCATCCCATGGTGTCTCCATGCCTCACAGCAAGCCTCATGATAACAAAGATGGGTGAAGCTGACATATTAAGAGAAATGCAATTTTTCTACTTTGCATTTCTTTCTCTTGCCATCCGTCCCTCTTGTAACTATCTCTGTAATCCCATTGACAGCTTCTGACCCTTTGCCTTCTTACTCTCAAATAAAGGTAAGCCCCCATATCTCAGATATCAGTTTTAATCCACTGAACTTCTGAATAAGTTTCCTCCTTTGACTTTGTATGTTTTCCTCTCAAAATCATGCTTATGTTTTTCTCTTGGATTTACTATTGTTCACCAGATGCCACCACCTTTAGCTACTGTGGGTGTCACAGAATTAATTTCAGATGTTTATTTTAACTTATCCAGGAATTGGGGGGGGGTCTTCTTACTTAGAGGAGGTGTTCAGTTTTCTCAGGAAAGTTAACCTTAGTTTTGCAGTCAATATTCCAGGGAGTAATGAGTTACTGTGATGAAATGCATACTCAGGTATGGCTCTTGCTGCTGTTCTTCCTCAAGACCTTAGATGAGTGCTTGTTTATTAACAAGATTGATTTATAAACAAACTAAACACATACCGTGAAAACTAAGAATTAAGGAAAAATAGCCCAGGGATACCACAGTGCTACCTTTGAACACTGAAAGCAAAAGTAGTACATCATCATACACACATTTTTATTTTACTAATTTGGTCCTTACAAAATCGGCTTATTCATACATATGATATTGGGCAGCTGCAGGTTCAAGCAAATTGAAGCTCAAATTCTAGCTACTTATCCCAGTGGATATCTTCTATGGTGCAGATTATGATATGTTGCTATGCATGGAACATAGCTAACTTAATCTGGTAATATAGGTTTGTCTCATAAAATACCAGGGATAAAGCATTATAAAAGAAGTTGGTTTCCACATATCAGGGCCAGCATGCATTAGCACTGCCTTTAGTTTGTGAAGGTCAGACAGCAACTTTGTATGATCTGGGCTCAAACTCAGGTCACCAGGCTTGTACCATGCATTTCTTAACCTACATGAGTCAACTTACAGCCCCCGATGACATGTTAATGAGGTGTACTGACCAATTCATGCTAAATTCTGTAGATGTCTTTGCTTGGTAGAGTGTACCATACAGGAGGAAAGACACAAAGATGTAAGCTCCTGATAGTTTATCCGTCTTCTTGAGAATTTGATTGCCTGGAGGCTGTGGAGATGAAGCCCTCAGTGCAAAAGAAAAGTGGCTGCTATGCCTCTCCACTCAGACAAAAGCATAGCAGCTCATGGCTCAGCACTCTCCCCTTTCCTCTCACAGTCTGTTCTCTGGCTCAGACATTATTCAGAGCCCAGCTTTACACATTGCCTGCAGCCGACTGACTGAACGCCACTCCTCCTGGTTTTCTAGGTACCAAGTCTCTGAAGTGGCTCCTTTCCCACCAGTTTTCATAAGTGCAGGCAAAAACTGGACTCCAACGGGAGCATTATTCATGGACCATCTTTAAATATCTTCTCTGTTCATTCATTTTGTTCTCATGATCTTTTCCTTCTTAAAATACACATGGAAACCTGTGACTCAGTTATTGCTTCTGAAGAACTCCATGAGAAATGGAGATCACTAAAAAGGGTGCTTTTTGGCAACCAGCCATCTAACCAAGATATATGGCTTAATGCTTTTATAAGATGAATTTTATAGACTGAATTGTCCCTCCCCTAAGTAGACTGTAGGCAGTAGTGATGAAAACAGGTTAATATCCAGGTAGATAAATCTTGGTGTCAGCAGATAGCACTTATATAAATTTCAGCAAGTAATCTAATGCAAACATTTACTCTTTTAATTTGTGAACTGAATCAAAACAGAGTCTGCTTCTGATATGCATCATACAATTCCTCTTAGGCAACTAAGAGAAGCTCACTTCTAACTGCCCCACTGGAAAAAGCGATTTTCGAATTCCTCTGTCGGTGAGGAAAGAAAGAAAACATTGTACTAACTCCCTATAAGAAACTTTGACACAGCTACTCTAAGGAATCCCTTCCTTTTACTACTGACTATTTCTGAATAGGTTTGGACTTTTCTTGAAGTCATGCAATAATTTACTAAAGTCATTCACGTTAACACTGCCTTATGGGGTCTAGATATAACTGAGTCACAGCACAAGATAGCAGAACCGATAGTGATGAAGCTGGTACCTAAGTTAATCGGTTCAGAATAAGAACATCTTAGGGAACACTCCCATGTACCCCAATGTCAGTCCCAAGAATGCTGTGCTTCACGGGACTTGTATGATTTTATCTTGCTTGTCAGCTTTAGTACTACAAACTAGATGGAAATTTGCAATTTAACTTTTAAAAGTAAAGCTTGAGGAGATTATTTCTCCAAGTGTCAATGTCAATGTGATTTCGCAAAATTGTATTTGATTTAAAAGCGTAACTACTGGAAGCCCAAGAGTGTTAAATCATACCTTGAAATAGATAATGGGGAATTTTGTTTTGCTCTGATTTGTTGTATAGGAACTGAGAAAAACAACAGAGATTATAAATAATTAAGGGATTATCTGTTTCTTAAGGAGAAAAATTATGTGATTAATTACTTGCGAGGATTGGCCACAAGATAATATTAAAAGCTGCCAGGCTCATCAAGTAACTGAGCATTTTAGTGAATGTGTATTGTTATAAGTGTATAACAGACAGGCTACTCTCAAGTATATAGATCGAATTATAAACAGAGACCTCATCTAAACATAAAGGATATTAGTATTACCATTATAAGAATTCTATGAGCATTTTAAAATTTTTATCTACCTGAGTTTTTGCACACATGTTTGTATGCCTACTGTGTGTCAGCCTGATGACCATAGAGCCGGAAAAGGGTACTGGACACGGTCGAACTGGAGTTACAGATTATTGTGAGACACAGATTATTGTGCTAGGAACTAACCTGCCTTATCTTCAAGAGCAATAAGAGCTCTTACCTGTTGCCAGCCATGGACTCATACATTTTATGCTGATCATGGTTTTTGTTTGTTTGTTATTTTGTTTTGGTTTGGTTTGGTTTCCTTTGTTTGTCTTCTTTAGATCCACCTTTATTTATAATCTGGAATTCTGATTGCCTTCCATCTGTTCCTACCATTTTCCTTAATGTTTGTACTAAAAGCTCACAGAGAGACAGGCCTCTACCAAGAAGATGGATAAAAGCATTTATTCACAGTTTGTCAAATGGGACATTTACTGGAAAATGTGGGAGCTTGTGAATTTACCCAGTAGAACCTCCCCTGCCCTGCACAAGAGTAATACAAAAAGCCTGAGATATGTATGCATTGATAATATCTTTCGGCTTGAAATGAGATGTATCAGGAAGTATATTTGCAGACTATTCACAAGCTAACAAATTATGATTTATCAAGGGATAGATGTATTGTAGAGTGTTGCTCAATGGAATAAATCACCCCAGTACACAAGAAGGAGGATTCATTCCTAAATATGATACTGTATAAAATAAAACTCTTTTTTTAAAGATATGCATGATTGCATACAACATGATTCTATAGCATTTAGGAACAGCAAAAGGCAATATTCAGGTAGTGTAAGATAAAGACATGATTCCACATAGCATGGATCACTGATATATGCTTGTGATCTCAGCACAGGAAGGGTAAATAGGAGGTTCACATTAAATTTAATGTCAGCCTGCAATATATATGTAGTGCATTCTAGGCTAGTCTGAGATACATAGCATAACCCTGTCTCAAGAAACAAAACAAAACAAAAAAGTATGAAAGTTCAGTGAGGGAGGCAGCTTGATCTTAAAGATGGTAGGATTGGTTCTAGGGGAAAGAGTAAAGGTTTCCATGTGGTGTGATGCAACTACATTATCTCAATTTATGTAGCAGCTACCTTAATATGTACAGATATTAAAATTTATAGGCTACCATATTTAAGATGTACACAGCCTTGTGTATTCAAATTACAACTCTGGTTTTAAAAAATCAGTAGTAACCAAAGCCAATAGGAAACAAAACATATAATCTGATGACCTGAGTTCTATCCTCAGATCCTGCATGTGAGAAGGAAAGAATGATCCTCTTGGTAACCTCTGGTTACCACATCTGATCCCTAACACATGCATGTCACAGACCCTCTCTCTCTCTCTCTCTTTCTTTCTCTCTCTCTCTCTCTCTCTCTCTCTCTCTGTCTTTCTCTGTCTCTGTCTCTGTCTCTCTCTCACACACACACATTTACACTCACATACACACATGATAAATAAAATATTATTTAAAAATTGAAACATAAGGTGTTTAATCAAAGTCCATCTCTATACAACATTAAATGTAATGGCATCAGTGCTTGTTTTACCCATGATAAGTTAATGACTCTACTGGCTTTTAAGTAAAATGTAGTAGTAGCTTCAGGCAAGTGTCACTAACTACATTCATTTAAGTTGCTAGTCAATCCTTGCCCCCCCCCCTTTTATTGCTGTACTACAGACAAGCTGGTCCATTTAAAAGAAAGTTGAGTCATGTATCTAAGAAAGTATTGACTCTGATATAGAATAATGTCATAACTTATAGAGGTTCAAAGGGGAGCCAGGGTTACAATAGTGTTTGCCTGTAGTCCCAGAATTTGAGCAAGAAAAATTAAGGCAAAATCATGTTCTATACCAAACAACAAATAGCACAGCAAAGTCAGACTTTGGAAACTCCTGAACAGGAAGGGTGACTTTAACTTCAACATTCTAATTAACCTACAGAACACACCTAATATTGTCAACACAGTGAGCTTGAAAAACACCCATTTCTTAATTTATAAAGATTTTTCCTCCCTTTTCTAAATGAGAAGGGATTAAGAAGTAATCAATTTGTGTTAAAGAACATTAAATAAGCCCTTTTAACCTCCCAAGTTTACAAGTGGCTTTTCTCCCTTCTATGCACTTGGACAACTTCATCCTCCTTTAAATTCTCACATATCCTTTACTTTTATGTTGGCATTTAGTTTTGATAGACTTTAGTATTCACAGCTTTATGTTCAGTCTTGTCTCAAAAGAATAATCCTTTTGATCTATTTACATTTTAAATGTGAGGTGGGGTCTCATGTAGCTCAAACTTGTTTTGAACTCTTTGTGTTGTAAACGATGTACTTAAACTCTTGAGTCTACTCTCTCCATTTCTTGTGTTCTGGGATTTCAGGTTTGAGCCACCCGGTCTCATTCACTATGATAGGAAAGCAATCTATTTGCTGGTCTGCATCCCCAAACATCTTGATAGGGAAAATTTTCACCTCTGCGATGGACCCAATGCTGCAAAAGTAAGGGATGTATTCTATACTTTCAGTCTTTGTTTTTGTTTCTTTTTTTTATTTTATTTCAGGCAATGAACTAGCCAATACTCTCCAAAATGATGCTACTGCTGTTTAGCTAATTGGATATAGTTTGAAACTGTGCTCTTCACTCTCTATGCTTAGGGGTTAGTAAAACCTCAATAGAGAAGTTTCTCAAGTGCCATAGATGGTGGTGAAGGCACTCACTGCAGCCAAAGCACAGAGCATACGTGTCAGAGCATAGTGTCAGCTACAAAAAGGGACATGTGTATCACACTCTCCCCAAGGTTCAGGGACCATCACAGTAGAGAAGTAGAAAGAGCCAAGAGGTCAGGGAGGACCAGAGTGAAGCAGTTCTTCTGGATATATTAAGAACACTGAACTCATGACATCACAGCAGCTGTATTTACCTGTACAAAACCAAGACAGTCAACATTTGAGAAAGAGTGGGAAACAGTTCCTGGGCCCTATAAATGATGATCATTAGACAGTTGGCTCTGCAGGGAGGGAGTCAGTTTTATCTAAAGGTTTGGGTCCTGACAAGTCTCTCATAACGCAGACGATGGCCCCATCTATGACTATATGGTCTGAACCAAGTGGATTCAATGGATTGTTGAACTTATTTTTTTTGTTTTTGTTTTTGTTTTTTTTTTAGAATTACATAGAATCTTATATATTTGTTTTGACAGAAAATAAAATTTGAGGAGAGTACATGCAAAACTCTCATAAAATTTTATTAATGTTAAAATATTATTATTATTATATTTAAGATTACATTATTAGTTGAGT
>JAQHUG010000007.1:8493212-8506073 GCA_028555095.1 Dicrostonyx torquatus | reverse complement strand
TTAAGAAAATAAGACTAAATGTTAAAAAATAAGAATTTTAAAATAAGTATAAGACTACATAAGTGAACATTTCCTAAACAATGTATAGAAAAATAAGATTATTTTAAACAGTGGTTTTAGACTATTGCCAATAAGACATTTCAAGAAATAATTTCTAAATTTTATTATTTATCAATCAACTGATAAATTGAGAGAATGAATTTGTGAGTTAAAATTTCTAAACTTATAAAATAATAGAGAAACAAAACATCACAAAAGTACTAACTTTGAAAATATCTCATAAAACTTAGAGAAACTCAAAAATTCAGATCAATTTCTTAAGAGACAAAAGGAAACAAAATATAAGAATGATAATACAATAACAAAAAGTCTGAGAAAATATTTTAATTCAGGACTGTAATATTTAACACACAATGAATCCCAGTGCAAAAAGAATTTTCCTATGTGCTCAGTAGTACTTTCTTTTGTTTTCCACTGTAAAGTTAGACTGTAGTATGCCATACAAATCAATAATTACCCAACTCATAAGTAATCAACACTATATACTAAATCATTTCTGGGAAAATATTGTTTTAAAATTGTTGAGACATAATGTCAACATGCCAACTATTAGTTGTGGAGTCAGAAAAAAAGTTTTGAGCATCAAATACACAAAGCAGTTTTTTAATAAAAATGATATACTCATTTTTGCTAATGTGTATATCTTTATGAGTTTAAAGTACTACATGCTTGCAGATGCCCTCTGAGGCCAGAAGAATGTGTCAGATCTCCTGGAGCTGCAGCTACAGGCAGCTGTGAGCTGTGTGATGTGTACACCAGGGCCTCTGCAAGAGCAGTAAGTGCCCTTAAACGCGGAGACATCTCTCCAACCCTGAAATATGTATTCCTATAGATTATTCTTTAAAATAAGTTATTCAAGAATGTGATCCAAAAATGTAAAAGAAAAAAAGCAGAATAAAAATATTTTGGGAAGAAGAAGATAAGGTCAGGGAAGGCGAAATGTTAGCAACGTAGTGGCTGGCTCCAGATTTGGAATGGATGATGGAGTTCTCAGGAGAGTGTGTCCAAAAACATCTAAGACTGAGAATATTGATTTATGAACCTGGAGGAAAAGAGATGTATCTGTAATTCCAGAAATAGTAGGAATACTAAAACTAAATAATAAAAACAACTTGCTAAAATGTTATACTTTCTTTAGGGAAAACAAGCACAAATATGTCATAGTACCAAAGGAAAAAAAAAGTGCTTAATTATATAGAGTGTCATTTGAATGCTCCTAATAGTGTAAACATTAATTTTAATTCACTAGAAATGTGGTATGAGGATGTGGGGACCTTCAATGTGATTTATATAATTTAAAACATTTCAGATGTAAATGAGTAGAGAGTTCAGGAAATCAGTAATTTTAAATATGCCTGTCTGTTTATTATGCAGATGAAACCAGAAATGTTTAAAGAGTGGAATAGCTGCCCAAGAGAACAAAGCCAGAGAATATGGAGGATAGGACAGGAAGCAGACATTTTGCATTAGAGTGTTTTGTCATGGTTTGTAATTAAATACATAGGGCTGGTGAGATGGATCAATGGACAAAGGTACTTGTCATTAAACCTGATTACCTAAATTCAATTCCTGATGCCCATAAAATGGAAGAAGACAACTAAGTCCCACAGTGGTTGTCCTTAGATCTCATGAATGTACATATGCATATGCACACACAATAAATAATGTAAAAAAATAATTACATATGCGTACATATATTTTTCCTAAAAGAAAATATTGGGGCTGTCAATAAAATGCACTTAGTTTAAATATCAAAGACTATAGTTAAAAACATGAAAGAAACAGTTTTTAAACCTGAGAATTTCCAATTCCTATAAAAAAAAAAACTGGCCAACATAAACTTATATACATTCATGTATTTGTATGTGTATAAGAACATACACATATGGTTCAAATACAGACTCATATTAGATCACAGAAAGGAGATAATAATTTGTTACTAAAATATTTGGAGAGGTGATGACATCTGACAGCAATGAGAAAGTTAGAGAGAAGTCAAGAACTCAGGGTAAGACCAGATGAATACATCTTTGAATACATGAGCAGTTATTCAAAGTTCAGATGATGACTAAATCCTAATGAGTCACCAAAGCTCCGTGCAGAGTTTGTGCAACTTCCATACTGCAGGAGAAAACTGGAGAGAAGCACATGTAAGCCGCTTGCAAATACTAAACTGTCTGAAGACAGAGGCTATAGGTTTTATAAAATATAATTTTAATTACTACTTGTAATTATGTGCTTTGACTAATTTTTCTTCAGTGTTGGGTGAAGTAAAATTTATAGTATTCTTTTTATAAAAAAGACAATGAAACTCTCTTATTTCCTAGGGTATTTACAATGCACACATGTTACTTTTATAACTGCAGAGTTTTGTTTTGAAGACAGATTTTGTTCTTCTTGAAAATCCAAATTATCAATACCCATGACTGATTCAGCATTTAGCTTCTTTCAAAATTGAGATATTAATGCCATTTTATTCCTGGTCTCAAAGTGTTTGAAGTTAATGTTGCAGGAAATGTCAAAAATTTCCATCTCCAGTGTACAGTTTTGAAAAAGAATCAACATTATGGGGATTCTGTAATCTTCAGATGGTTCTGCTTTTAATATCACATTCTAGAAAAAGCATATGTACCAGACATTTTATCACTTTGCTCAGAAACCAAGATGCTAACACATAAATTGCAATACAGAATAATATTCAGTATAGAAAGTAGCTGCATTATAAAATAATTTATCAGGGGATTATGTGCAGTTTCTATCCAAAACATAAGGCACACACTACAAAACAAAAGTGTTATAATCGTAACCACAAAACTACCATTTTAAAAACTCAGGATATATATATATATATGTATATATATATATATTACTAAGGTACCACACATCAGTAAATGCATGAAGCAGACAATAAAAAACTAATAAAATGTTTGACAAGGATGTTAATAGCATTGCGGGGAAATTGGATGTCAAAGACCACTATACGGAAAACAAAACCTCACAAGTAACTAAAACACAAAGTTGAATAAGACAACTCAAAAGTGGCACAAACATGAGAGAAACAATGCATTTCATGGTCATCCAAAACATTTCCCAGGGAATGACAAGCATGAAAGATAACTTGAGATAAAGGCAAAGACTGAATTCAGTAAGATAATGCCATAAGCAAAAGACATGCTGGTAGAACTGGTTCAAACTTTTAGGTCGCCAACTGCATATGTGGTATATGTGAGGTCTAAAATGGTAAAACTTGAATCAAGACTTAATCCTATTTCAGCCCCATGCCTGCAGTCCCAGTAATCAGAGAATGAGGCAAGAGGATTATGAGTAAGAGGCCAATGTAGATTATACAGTAAAACTCTAGAGATGGGAAGGAAGGAGGAAGATTGGAGGGAGAGCAAGCAAATGAATAAAAATACCAACCATAAAGTCCAGGGGTAAAAGTCTTTCATATACCATTAAACACTAAGCTCCAGATTCAGAATTTCTATCATTCATTTAATGATATTTATTGAGCACCACCTATTCCCTTATTATCAAGAACTGGTTGGAAGGATAAAAATGCTATTCAAAAGTCATCTGATCTAACAAAGTCTATGGACAAAAGAAAATGCCAACTAATGTGAACCATTCAGGAACAGCAACAACATGCAATGCCACTGGCATATGTTAGAAAATTAAAGTGTTATGGGAAGAATTTCTTAGACATATTCTGACTGGAGAATTCTTCCCTGAAAGACACCAGAAACAATGTAAAGATCAAGGAAGGTAGGAAGAGTAACAGCCTTCTGGCCAGCAGTGTATACAGCATGGAGTGTTCAGAGGGAATTTAGACTAGGAAGCCCTCTCACAGGACAGCTTCAGAAGACTTTCATTTCACTGCTAGGAGAACTTAGAGGCAAAGGAAAGGGAAACTAGGGGAAAAAACCTTTCCAGGGACAGAGAGTGATTCTCAGGTTCCTTTTCCCATGTAATGGTCATGTGACTTCACTGGTGGTCAGGGCCTTCATAGAGGGATGCTGGAGAGATTTTGGGCTGTTTTATGGGACACATGAAGCAGGGAAAAGGCAGAAAGAATGATGAAAATGACCTTGGGAGATGCTATGGAAGAAAAGATCATGGCCTGAACCATTCAGTTTTACCCAGTAAAAATAACATACTTTCAAATTCAATGAAATTTGAGATTTCCATTATTTAAGACATAAGGGAAAGATTTAACACATAAATTTTCCACACCAGGGAAGTATAAAATAGTACATTTCCAAATGATTGTATTGATGACCTTTTTAAGAAAAAATCGATTTTTCTAGAATCTTCCTTATAAAACATTACAGTCTAAACACACTTAGAGCATGCAAAATAATGAATATGTGATTAAATTTAAAAGATTACACATTAAATTCTATGTGCAGTGTGAATGAATATGTATACTATGTATTATAAGTATATATTTTCATATTTATAATTCAGCACACATATTTCAGTACAGGAAGTCTGTTATTGTACTATTTTTATAACTGAGTAATTCTGTGATAAAATGTAATTGTCAATCCACGAGGGAGATGCTAAACTGTAGTATATATGTAAAATAAAATTATGCATATAGATTAAAAATTGCAGAGATCCATGAGCACTGATAAACAAGGTCCTCTTAAATGAAATGTTAAGGTAAGCTTAGTTAAAGAGGAGACACATACAGCAGTACACCTACTGGGTACATAAAAATGGATCAGGAGCATGGTACAGAATATTTCTAGAATGACACATCAGAGAATGGCAAGCCAGGAGCCTTGCTGCCCACAAAGGAGAACTTGTTAGTTAGCATACAGGGTGCAAGACATTTTATTCAGACATTGCTAGAAAAAGTTATAGCCTTTTTAATTAAGCACAAGTTACTATTTATTTCTAAAAAGACAAAATTAAAGATTCTGGACTGGGTTACTGCTTTCAGAAAAGGAATCTGGGGGCACTTGCATTCTGAAAGAGAGTCACAAGATATGTTGTGGCTGCAAGTGAAGGAACTCAGTGAAAAAAAGAAGTTAAAATGACAAGTTTGGAGTGCAGAAAATCAAAAAAGAAAGGAATAAATACTAGAGGGGTGGAGAATGTGGACATCTAACAGTTGATGTCCTGGGTTTCAATTCTAAGCAATGAAGGTAGAACTATAAGCCCTTTGTCTTTTACACTAACAAACACCACTCTTGGGATAAAATGCCTGCAAAACTTAGATATGTTTTTTATAATACAACTTTTCAAAGGTCTAATACTTTTACCTTCCACCTTAGCATGGTGCTACTGCTTCTACGATTGACAAACTGGAGACAGCAAGCCAAAAAGAATTTACCACCTTGTAATTACACCTCTGGTCTGACTTTTATTTCTCCTCTCCTTGCCAGCATCCTCATCCTTCTGCCTCCTAAAGCTGTAACATGCATAGGAACGAGGTTCACCAGTCATCCTTACTTTATATCCTCATCGTTGGCAAAAATCACGACGGCTCTGGAGTTGGGGGTGTCCAAGAGCTGTTTGATAATTCTATCAAAGTCAATGGTCCTGTCTTTGCGCTCTTGGGGGATTCTCACGGACTGGGCAATGCAGAGCCCACCTGTTCAAGAAAAAAAAAAGCAAAGTGTCAATAAAGTCCCAACGGAGGTAAACAAAGAAATAATGGGGGAAGGAATTGATACTGAGTCTGTAGCACTTTCCTAGTGATGCCTGTGGTACAGGAAGGCATAAGACATCAAAGTTGTTCTCGAACTCTTCTGGCAAACCATGCAGTAAACACAGCCTCAGTCTTTCAAAAATTAATACTTCCCAGGAAAGGTTAGTGACATTAATATTGAGGAAGTAGGTAAAGGAAGGCAGATAAAATGTTTGGGTAGAGGTCTTTACAATGCATATTATGTGTTACGTTAAGGTTATAGACACTGAAGCAACAAGTTTCCCATGTTTATCCTGAGAGTTTTCTGAACTTTGATTTCCCACACAGTTCTTTTCCCTGACAACACATGTCTCTAAACTTTTAAATATCAGCTCCAAAGAAATAAAATGAAAGGCATAGGAACCAAAAAGATCACTGGCTCTCACAAGTAAATCTTTGTTGGTCACATATTGTTGGCCACTGGAAATCAGTTTCAAATATTTTATGCTATCTTCCCAGATTATATAATGTATTACAGTAACTAGTGTCCCCTGCTTTCTTTTAAGGAACATAAGGATTAAATAGATTTTTGATTCCATGCTTCTCAGAGTCTCCATGATCACAATCTATTTTAATGTAAGTCTGGAGGAGAAATGGAGCTGGGGACAGTTTACTGAATAAATGGTGGATTTCATCTTATTCCAACTCTTGCTTAGTCATCACTCCTGAAGGTAGTATTTTACAAGATGCACTTTCAGACATGTGAGAAAAGAGAAAAGAAGTATTGAGTATATTTGTAGAAAAATTTATGAAAACCATCCCAAAGGTAGAACACTTAAGTGAGAATGAGTAAAACACCTCACTCTTCCTATTATGCACCAGGTAACATCAAAAGTGAATTTTCTTACACTCAGAACATGAATGTAAATAGTTTTACACAAAAAGCTCTCAAATTAAGACTCTACTGAACTTTATTTTCAGTTAGTATTAGTATTATGCAAAGCAGTTTCCCAACTTCAATCCTCAAGAAACACCTGTGACACTATTCAATATACAGACACCCTACAACACTGCAATTAAGATAATTAACTTGGCTGAACTTCCTAAAATCATACACACAACAGGAGTAGACATTCCTTTCAAGTGCAACTGGAAGGTTCATTAAGATAAACCATATCTTGGCCTTAAGGAAAAGGAAATTAAAACCCAGAGAAATCATACAAAGTACATTCTCAGATCTTAAAAATGTGGAAATCAATAGGAAAAGTTACAGAAAAATCCAAATATTTAAAAATTCAACAAAAAAAAACTTGGTGAAGTTACCCCAGTGTCAAATATAAAGTGTCCAAAGAAATTACATAAGACTGAAAATAAAACTATAGTACATTGCAGTTAATGGATAATAGATGAAATGGTGATTAGATAGAAAACATATTTATACGGGAAAACAAAAAAGAATTGATATAGGCAAACTCTGCTCCCAAAGAGAAAATGGGTGAGTAAATACCAAGAAAGAAGACATATGATAAAAATTAAGGCAAAATCAATAGTTTTGAAATAGAGAAACAACAGAGAAAATAGAGTCAAAAATATCACTATTGAAATGATCAATAAAAATTGAGAAATCTGAGCTAGAATGATCAAGGAGAGATATCTCAAACTATATGAGTGATAAACTAGAAATAACATGTACTTCCTATCCATGAATGTGATGAACTTTTACGAGTTTTTTAAGCTCATCAAGGAAACATCAAGGAAATAAAATATTTTTAAGATACACAAATTATATAAGTTGAAAGAAAAATTGGTCATCTGAGTAATCCCAGATCATCTTTGTGATTCCATTTAAATTACAAACAGCAATTTTATATTTTAGAAATACCATCATAAAAGAAAGTATAGGCTCAAATGGTTTTATTAATGAATTCCAAAAATCCTGAAGGAAGATACAAAGCCATCTACATAGGATGCTTCAAGATCAAGGAAGTTAAGAATCAACTACTGTATGAGGTCAGTATCATATGATATTACCAGAATCATTTTAAAACATGCAAAAAACATAGATGTTCAAAAGCTGAAGAAGAGACTCTTATGGTAATTAGGTTTCAGAATGATGTGGACTGTTAGGTAGCCTGAGCAGTCAATCTGAGATATTGATACTATTTCAGATGTCATTAAACTTCAATTCCCACCGCAGGAAGCACCATGGAGCCAATCAGTAAAAAGCAATGGGATCACATGCTATTGTAATCTTGAGAAGCAGAAGCTAGCTATAAACCTGGTTCTATGACATAAAAAACTTAATCAACATGAGCAACAAGAAAAAATGAATGAGAGAGAGAGAGAGAGAGAGAGAGAGAGAGAGAGAGAGAGAGAGAGAGAGAGAGAGNATAGAAAACATATTTATACGGGAAAACAAAAAAGAATTGATATAGGCAAACTCTGCTCCCAAAGAGAAAATGGGTGAGTAAATACCAAGAAAGAAGACATATGATAAAAATTAAGGCAAAATCAATAGTTTTGAAATAGAGAAACAACAGAGAAAATTGAGTCAAAAATATCACTATTGAAATGATCAATAGAAATCTGAGCTAGAATGTACCTCCATGTTTTGAAAGTGAAAAGAGGTGGAGCCAGCATCTACAGAAGCTGCAACTAAGAGCTTCTCAAGACAGTAAAGAATTACAATCATTCCTGAGTACAGCTATCTTGTTCCTCCTCACTTCCATGACCCTATCATAATAAACTCGAAGACTTCCTCGCATATTCATATTTTATTCATAATATTTGATGTGCATTTTAAAGTATACAAAATTACGACAAATTTAAGGAAAAGAAAATTGTGCTAAAGGCTTATTTTTATTAGCTCTCTACTCAAATTTTTTTCAATTTTTTATTTTGCTATACAGAATTCATAATATTTTAACTGAAAAAATAGTATCTACTTATAAAGGAACATGATTTATTTGAGATATGTATGCCTTTTAATGTTAATTATCATTCCTGCTTGAAGTTTTAGAGCATAAGTAACACACATTTTATTGATTTACCTATAAATACTGTTTCTCTCATGCTGCAAATAATGTGTGAATAAGAATTATTATGCATTTCTTTACTTTTGTAAGACAATTGCATTCAGAATAAATAACAAAGCATATATAAGTGAAAAAAAGAATTACAGATAATGCAATAAGGATAGTTTTAGACATAAAAGACCTCTAAATGAGTCCCAGTGTTGGATAGATGTATGTAGGCTTGAGGGAGAGAGAAGAAAAAGAATATAGAGAATTTTAAAAAGAAACAAATGGTTTAAAACAATAGGGGGGAGTGGGAGGGCCGGGAACAAGGGGAGTAAATGTAAATATTTCTTGTAATAAAAAAATTGAAAAAAAAGAAAGAAAACAGTTGCAATAAAAGGTTTCAGAGCTTAAAAAAAAGGGACAGAATACAGAAGTCATAGATTAAAGGAATAAAGATAACAAAATAAATATTAAAAAGTAATAGAGTAAAAATAAATAAGCCACATAAAGATGGAATATACACAAAGAGTCTGGATTATGTGTAGTATTGTGTCTTTGAATCTTTTGACTGTGAAGGAGCTAAGTATAGAGAGACATTTCCTTGTATGGGCTGCTAAACCAAACCATCATTGTATTTCTGCAGTTGATTTAAATATGTAATGTATAATTAATAAATATAAGTTAATAGATAATCATCTGTAATAGTCAAAATTATAATCATGTTTGTTAGGTTTTCTAGGCATATAGAAATATATTTCAGTTAAGTATTTTTCAAACCTTTCCAAGACTATAGAATATGGCATTTAAAATGTTTTAATAACTTAAGACTTTTCATGACAATGAGACATAATCTGCTCCTGGCAGCACCAATTACTTCAAGAGGAAAATGGGCATCAAAAAGGCTCCTTATGGAGTTGGTTAGCTATTTGGGCAAAGAAACTACTCTTGCCTGGACTGCTTAATGAACTGGACATGCGGGACCTGTAGAGCAATGACTGAAGGGTGAGACAATCCTTCTGGGTTCCTGTTTCATGAAAGTGTCTGCTAGACATTCTGCAGGACACAGAAAAAAGTGACTGACAAACTGCCAATATAGGTAAAAATGTCTTTGAAATTTCTTGCTTCATGGAAAAGTCTGCTGGATACTATGGGTCAGTAGGCTGAAGATGGATGTCCCAATATTACAGAAGAACTTTGAGTGATTTCTAGGCAGGGATATGTCTCCGTCAATTCTAGAATTTTGAAAGCTGTTTACATTGCACTTCCTGTTTTCTTAGGTAATATTATATCCTTCTGGTGTCTTCAATGGAGTTGAAAAATAGGTTTAGTTTTCCTTAGTGATGATAAAAGACTATAACTGTAATTCTTGCTTGATAACTGTTTTGTTTTATGTAATTTTACTATGTTAAAGTTAAAGCCTTCCTTTTTGTTTAAACAGAAGGGTAAATCATGTAGGAGGTCCTTCTATGTGTTGCTTTTATTGGTTAACAAATAAAGAGCTGCTTTAAGCCTATGGCAGGGAAGAACAGAACTAGTGGGGAAATCTAGGCTGTATGGTGGAAGAAAGAAGGATGAAGTCAGCGAGAAGCTATGGAGCCTCCACCATAGTCAAACATGCCAAAACCTTGCCGGTAAACCACTGCCACATGGTGATCACAGATTATTAGAAATGGGTTAAATTAATATGTAAGCAATAGCCAATAAAAAGTTAGAGCTAATGGCCCAAGCAGTGATTTGATTAATATAGTTCCTGTGTGATTATTTGGGTCTAAACTAGCCAGGTGTCTGGGAACAAGCAAGCAGCTGTCTCCCACTACAGGTATATATAGTGGAAAAAAGATAGTTTTCTTTAAAAAAAATAAAAAGGAAAAATATTGGCTAGTATGAATGCCTAAAACCAGACTCCACCCTTAAAATAGGAAATATCACAAGGTTTTAACCAGAACACAGTGCTGTTTGGTCTTCTACTTTTGCCCTGTTGTCGCTCACTGGGTTTGAAGTTAAGTTCTACTATTCAATTGTTTCTGAAGTCTCAATAAGTTTGTGCAAAAATTTGAAGGCAAACGCCAAGATTAATACAAAAAGTGAAGCAAGATAAACTGATAGGCTAGGTTAGATTTCTCTCTGGCGTAAACATTTGAACTTGATTTACTTCATTAAGCATGGACAGGGACAGGATTCCATTTAAGTAACTGTTTCACTTCATGGTCTCTAAAACCAACCAGGGGTATAAAACTGAAATATGAAATTGTCACTAATTGCAGATCTAGAATTGGCTGCAAATTGTTGAAGTGGTTGATTAACCTTAATAGGTCAACTGATATGATATGCTGGGTCAAGACTCTGATTTTTCTTAAATTTGAGTGTCAGAAAAAAATACATAAAAAGGAAGTTTCTAAATATCACAGTAGTTAGTCCTCTTTGCTAGATCAATGAATTGGTCATAAGGAAATATAAAATATGTTGATTGATATTTGAAATTGGTTAAGATCCTCAACTTGCCAAAAGAAGAGGGAAACAAGAAAAAAACTCAGATTAATCAAGATTTTTTTCCTTTTTTTTTTTTAAAAAAATGGGGCTTTCAGTTTGATTTCTTGAACATACACTAAAACATTAATAACCTAGGATGGTGGAGATGAAGAAATGACCAGGAAGTTGGAGAGAGGCAGAAACTGGGAAGGAGATATGACAAAAATATACTGTTTTCATGCATGGAATTTTCAAAGAATAAAAATAGCACTTAAAATATTAACATAACAACTTAAGAATTCTTAAGTGGTATCTAATAAGTGACTATGGTTGAAGTTCAAAAAAGAAAGGAAGAACTATTGTGTATCTCTATTGAGTGGGTTTCTTCCAAGGAATGAAAAGATATTTTATTAACTGAGAATCGTCAAATTTAAAAAAAATTTAAGCAGCTTCCTCAAGACGTGCACAAAATGTGTATTGCAAAATTCAATAGACATACATGATAAAAACCATGAACTAGAATTTTAAGAGAACTACATTAGTTTATTAGCTTAAAGACAGGCCCCAACAGAAAGCCCAGCAAACATAGTTCTGGAAAGCAAGAGACCACAACCAGGAGAAGTTGTTTTCTGTTTTCCAACAATGTATTGGAGTCCTTGATCTGAGAAAAAGAAAAAAAGACAAAGAAAAAATATGTGCAAGGAAAAGTAAAGATGTCTATTTGTATATGATGTGATTATATATAGAACACCTATGACCTTAAAGAACCCCTATACGTCACCAAAACTATTAAATAGCTGAAACAAATTAAAGATATAAACTGCATATATAAAACCAATCATTCATGTACTTCAGCAAGAAACATTATTACTAAGTTATAAACACAATCATTAACAAAACAAAATTATAGCACTGACACCATGAAATGTGTTAAGAATCTGTTCTAAAAAACTATGATGGGAGAATGGAATGGACATTAAAATTTGGATAAGTTTTCTGTATTTTCATCTACAGGTATAATGAAATGTCTATCAAAAACTCATTTTGCATTCATATAGAAAGGTAAAAGAAATAGAAGTGGTAAAACAATTCTATGAGGAAAAACAAAGTTAAAAATTCTTGATGCCCAATTTTAAGACTTAACATGAAGTTGCAACATCAAGATAGGGAATAACTTATAAAACAATGGCTATGTAACTGAGGAATATTTTGTGTGTGTGTGCACATCACATTAACAAACCATCAGCAAAGATGCAAATGGCTATCAAATAAAAAAGCTCAGTCTTCTACAATTGGTGCAAAAATTGGCTATGCATATATAGGATAAATCTCAACAGTTATCTAATATTCTTCATAAAAAATTTACTCTACATGGAAGTTGGACCAGCATATATAACCTGTGTCAGAAAACTTTAAAAAAATAAGTGAGTACTGTATAACTTGCTGATTATTTGTCAGTTTTTTAGTTTTTGGACCTAAAAAAAAATTAAAAGATCCAGAATGTACAAAGGAAAAGGAACTGATGAATTTGATTTTAGGAAAATTCAGAACATTTGTTCTGTGAAAATCAATAAGAAAAACATAACAGAAGCTAGATTAGAATATTTCATTTGTACATTCCATATGTTTAGTAAACTTGCAGATGATTTTGAAATTTAAAAATAGCTGCTAAAA
>JAQHUG010000007.1:8480520-8492497 GCA_028555095.1 Dicrostonyx torquatus | reverse complement strand
ACACACACACACACACACACACACACACACACACATATATATATATATATATATATATATATATATATATATATATGGTTATGATCAGATATATGCTAGAAATGACTCAGAATGCA
The DNA here is from genome assembly GCA_028555095.1 of Dicrostonyx torquatus. Lineage (NCBI taxonomy): Eukaryota > Metazoa > Chordata > Mammalia > Rodentia > Cricetidae > Dicrostonyx > Dicrostonyx torquatus. The sequence goes on along the minus strand of JAQHUG010000007.1, from coordinate 8,492,381 downwards.
GAAATGTCTCATCATTATCGGCACAATACACTGTGCAATGGTGCAGCCTTCAGAAGGTGGCTTGATATGTTGCAGGGCTAGCACACTTACCCTCTAAGGAAGTAGATTTCACCCTGTGCTTTTACAGAAGTGAACTAAAATTTTAATAAAATTGTGAATGCTTATATATATATAATATAAACAATTTTATTTATATGAACATATATACAAATAAACATGTATATATATATGCACTTATAACTTTATTTGTAACCATTACTAATGAAAATATGTCAGTATTAATAGGTAAGTAGATAGCTGTAGTTAATATACAGCTATATTAGGTCAGAATGCTTTTTTACCAGCTAAAGGGAACCATTCCTTTATGCAAGAGGGATGAACCTAAGATAAATGTATAAAATAATGAACTTTAAAGGCTGTACTCAGTGTCTTTCTATGGATAGAACAATCTGTAAAAATTCAAAACCGGAGATGAAGAAGTGGGGAGTCAGATACAGGGGTTATCAGAGAAGGAGAAGTTCACTGAAACAGCCATACAAAAGAACTGCATGGTGACAGGCAGAGCTCTGAATATGGAATATGGCATGGTAAGTATAGGGTGAGAGAGGCATCTACTCTTTCTGAACAATATACCATAGTAACTAAACTTAATGCATACAATCCTATACCCACAATGTAGAAGGATCCCTGCCAACAGTGACAATGAATCTCACCACATTATGAATATATAAAGAACATGATGACATATGGAAAGGCAATAACCTATGTCAACTCTGAATAACTATTTTTTATTAGAAATGCTGTGACTAAGAATCACTTGGGAAATGGTATTATGATTTGTTGCAATGCAATTTTCAATTTGAAACTTTCTTCCATATTTGGCTTGAAAAAGTAAGATAAACTAAGTAATGGAATTCAGGTTCATACCTGCTAACTAGGATAGAATTATTTATTTTGTCCTTCTCAGTGATTTAACTTTACTCATGGAAACCTCATCTGATGAGAGGTTTTTGAGGGACAGTCCCAATGCTCGCTCAGAGATCAGAAAGAAATCTGTAGCTAGCATAAGACTCAGGATCTGAGGGCAAAAAATAAATCTCTCACACCGTACTTCGTCATGCCAGTTTCTTTATTGTTCTCTGTCTACCCTAATTCTCCTGTCCTACTTCTAATTTCTCATAGATTCTCCTCTCTCTAGTCCATAAACTCTTTTTCCAAGGATCCTTGAAGCAAAAAAGAAATTATAAGTGTTGTCTCTCATTGGTCAAAAGCACATTCCTAAGGCAAGTGATAGGTAGTTGAGCCATTGCCATGATAACACAAAGGTTCAAGGTTACAGAATTGAGGCCATGACAAGACGATAGGATGTACAGTGTCTACTGGGATAAATTTTGGGACATAGGTCTTTTATTAATAAACTCAGCAAGCAAAGATTGGCATGTTTTTCTTTAGTAAACTTAGTGGGAAATCTCTGGTTCTAACCTTTAAAAAAAAGCCTTAAGTCTAGTTTGAACTTGCTCTGAGGTAAAAGTGAGGTAATTGTGTGCAGTTTGTGTTAGATTGAGGAGAAATTCTTAGTTTTTGATATTAGTCTGAGTAAAAAGGAAAAAAAGCAGGCTTTTAAGTGTCTATAGTCTTCATGGGACAAATAGATCCAGTTATGAAGTATACCCCAGGACATATTCTATATATCAAAACTATATAGGTGAATGAAAAGTCATCTTCCTGACCATCCACAGTTATATGTGCACATAAGATTGAGATGCACTCATGAGATTACATATACACATCACGTGAGATTACACACTCTAATGCAGGTATTGGGGTGACACTTTAGAAAATGTGAGCAACATTTTCCAGAGTTGATGGTCCTGTGGCCTTGCCTGTGCAGGATTAACTTCCAGCAGAGTCACTCCTCTGGCAGGCTGACATCTGAACACTAATTGTCACCTGTTGCAATGCTCATGGCCCCTGACACTCATCTAGTTTGACTCCTGTGACTATTTGATATTCAAAGTAGCATTTTTATTTATTCATTATTTTTTTATACTTTTCTTAGTTATTCTGTGTAGAATAACTGCACCAAAGCAAATGGGTAAGATGGTATGATCCCTGCCATGTCACACTACAGTTTGTGGCCTTAAAATAAATTCATATTTTGGGGAAAGATAAAGAATGAAGAAGAATGAGCAGCATTCATGTTAGTGTATACACACTGTTAATATCCAGCATACCTTGGCCCTGCCCCTTGGGAACCTAGCAGTATGCCACCCTTTCTTGCATGGCAGATTGTACCCTGCCACTTTAAGAGACAAGCCCTGCCTACTCCCATTGTCTTCATTCTACCTTTTCTCTGAGGAGGCAGTCACTCACTGCCTCTCTGTCTCTTTCTCTTTCTCTCAGTCTCTTTCTTTTTCTCTTTCCTTCCCTTTCCTTCTCTCAATAAGCTCTGTCTGCATGGCTTGTTTGTCTCTCCCTCAGGCTCTCACCTGTCACCATGGTCCCTCTCACACAGAATCATCACACACCCACACTAGTGAAACATAGAGGGTCTAAATGCAATCATATGTCAAAACAATATTCTTATTTAGCATTCAGTTGCTGGCTTGGAGAAACCTTCCAACAGAGGAAACAATGTTTCCCTTGGAAAATGGATAATTCTGTGACTATATCCAGCAACACACAAGATTTAGTCTAAATCACCATTCAGAGGAAAAAAAGCAAAAATGCATAAAAATTAATGAATGAATGAAAATGCTAGGTGAATATCAAATGGACAAGGGAGCCAACATGGATAAACTTCCTATGAGCAAAATAAAATCCCTGAGAAGAACAAAATATATAATGATATTATTGAACTATTAGTTAATAATCCAAATGCCTACACTTTCATGTGGATATAAGTGCCAGAATGAGTAAATGGATGCACAAAAATGATGAAATTTCCTTAAAGAACAATTCAAATAGAAAGTACAGAGGAAATACAAGAAAGAGAATGCCATTAGTACAACACTGAAATAGTGATTGTTACCTTTAGGTCACACTGATGAATACTGGTGTCTGTGTAGTAAACAATATGATAAATTGAACATTTTTGTTTACCTAAAGACATCTACTCCCAAATGCATATTAACTACCTTAGTATCTGTAACATTCCTTCAATTCTTTGATACTCTTCATTCGAGGAGGTGGGTATAAACTCTTCCCAGCTTTTGAATGCAGGTTCTATGGCCTGTCTCTGTCCAAATGTCTTATATTGGTACCTAATAGCCAGTGTCACAGCATTCAGGTCCAAAATAATACTGATGGTGCTGGTCTGGAAACTACACTGGGTGAAGCTTCTGAAGGCAATATGCAAATAGATGATCAGAAATAGTCACTTGTGTACCTCCATATGAGTTATAACTAGCTCTGGGAGGTGGTAGTGATGTTGTATACTGATATTCCAACCCAAGGAAGCTCAGAGATGGTGGCCTTGAGAGAAGGAAGGGGATGGATCATTGTGCTTTGTTATGATGTGGAATTTCCCTCTGTATGCTGTGAATACCATTGGTGAATAAAGAAACTGCCTTGGCCTGTTGATAGGACAAAACTTAGGTAGGCAGGAAAAACTAAACTGAATGCTGGGAAAAAGGAAACAGAGTCAGGGAGAAGCCATAGAGCCTCTGCCAGAGACAGACATGCTGAAGCTTTGCTGATAGACCTCGTGGTGATGTACAGATTAATGGAAATGGGTTAAATTAACATGTAAGAGTTAGCCAATAAAAAGCTAGAGTCAATGGGCCAAGCAGTGACTTAATTAATACGGTTTCTGTGTGACTGTTTTGAAGCCTAGCAGCAGAGAACCAACAAGCACCCTGCAACATTGTTATAAAGTGCACAATGGTGCAGAGAAAGAACAATGGGGAAGGTGTATGTGGGTAGTGGCCAATACTATCTCAGTGCTATAATTCTTCCATGTCTGGCAGGCATTTTGCAAAGGCAGGGAATGAAATGATCTGTAAAGTGTCCTGGGGCCGCTGGGGAGAAGACATGGCTACTTTACCACTTTCATTGCAGGGGAAGCAGAAGCTTTTGGATAGAAAGCTGGCTCCCCATCAGGATTCAATTACAGCTGAATGATTAAGCAAATGAGAGCAAACTCCATTTGGCTATGTGATTAGCAGAGGGGCGGTCCACATTCTCAATTGCTGCTCATGGAGTATACACTGGGGCAATTGTTAAGTAGGGTTTCATGACTACAGCATGGAGAAGCTCATCCCCTTTTAACTGAAAACTGCCCACAGGTGAGCCAAATCAAATACTTTAACAGAACAGAAAAATCGTCTATTATCATGGTAATGGAGATGAGCAAGTATATAAAGCTAAAAGTTGAACAAAGAAAGAAGATTGGAACATGAAGAAAGAGAGGTGAGCATGCTGTTTTCATCTGCTCTTGGAAGGCATCCATTGTGCCTGCTGGAAGGAAAATCACCTCATTTGCATCTGATCCGTAGGAAAAGGCTTAAAAACCTCACTTAGGTTGTGAGTAGATGACTTCAACTCCAGCATTCAGATGAAATATGCTACGTCAGAGATATGCCAACACGAGGGGGAAAATTGTCCTGGGGTTGTCTACCAACACAGAGAGGATCTGAAATGTCCCACCTCATACACTCTTGATGTTCTTCTGTCAGCTAGACTACCTCTCCATAATGATGACTCAGCATTTATGATCATCCTTTCACCTTTATACTGGTATCCTGCTGAATGTAATTCCCTGCAACACCACCTTTGGTTTTTCTTTCAGCTAAGTCTCCCTAATAGGACTGTTCTTGTTTATTGTATGTGATATTACTACTGCACAAATGCAAGCTAGAGTTGAAAAACTAGTTATTTGGCAACTGGAGATTAAGAATCTAACTTTTAAAAATCACCTTTTTAAAAATTTTATATACATGTTTGTGGGCAAAGTGTTTGTATGTATATGTCACGCATGTATGTGCCATAGAGGCCAGAAGAAGTGCATCGGATTCCTTTGATCTGGGGTTACAGGTGGTTGTAAATGGTCTTACTTGGTTTCTGGAAATTTAACATGGATCGACCACAAGAGCGACATGTGGTCCTCAAAGATGGTTCAGCCTTTAAACACACATGCTGATATTGCAGAGGACCTGGTTTCAATTCCCAGTAATATGCAATAGCAGTGCATAATTGTCTATAACACCAGTTACAGAGACTGTGACACCTTCTTCTGCCCTTCATGGACATTGCATGCATATGATATGCAGACATGAATATCGGAGAAACACCCATGCATATTAAAATTCGTGACCAACAAAAATTTAAGGATCATCAATTGCTGGCAGTAGCTTAACTAAATCTCTAGCCCCACGAATGTAGCATTTGAAAAGCATTTCCTTTATCTAGCCAAATTTTTAACCAATGAATTTTACAATTTCCCAGTTAGTTCCCAGTGCTGTGGGTGGGAGTGTCCACAAACAGTAGAATTGGGCAGTATTGTTATAAAATTTGCAAATGAAGTGATGTCACTGGGGCTGGAGAGATGGTTCAGTACTTAAGAGCTCTGGCTGCTCTTCCTGAGGACCTGGATTCAAATCCTAACATCCACATGATGGCCTACAACCAGCCTCAGGCTCTCTGCTGCCCTCTTTAGTTGTCATGGGCACTGCATGCACATGGTACATAGACACACTCAAGAAAAATACTCATATACATAAAATGAAAATGAAATAAAATCGATAAGAAGACGATTTAAAAATAGTTATGTCACTGAAAGGACAACTCCATTCTTGCCACCTCTGCCTTGACTGAGAGGACAATTTTCAGTGACATGAGGAGACAAGCCACTGAGATAATAAAGAGAGCCACAGTCTTGGAAATCAATCTTTCTTCATTTGGAGCTGAAAGCTGATAGGTTTTGTCCTTCTCTGGTAGGGAGCAATCTGTAACAGCAAGAGACATCAGGGGCCAGAGCCCAGACTTCTTCCAATAAACTCTGTTGCTCTCCTAACTGATTATAGATTCTTTTTTTCTGAAAGCAGAAGAGGAAACAATTTGCAGTTAGCAGCTCAGGCTAGGAAGAGCCTTTACTAGTGAAGAGCCCTACTTAGCTATGCCAGTTCAGTTCAGTAAACACTGAGATGATGTCGTCAAAGCTTTGCAGGATTTTTCAACAGAATCAAAATATGTTAGTAAAAGGATCATCTGATTAACCAGGGAATTCTGATCAAGGCAGATGAAGATCATTATTGATCTGAAGTGAGAGACTGGATGATAATTTTCAAAATCAGATGTCATTCCATATGCTTCTTATTTAATAATCAATGGCCACCCTTCTCTCCAATGAGGCAGAGCTATTTTGAAGTCAAATACATTTTTAGACTGCAGGCTAATATTAGGATTTTCATCTTACAATGATTCATGCTAAATGACCAAATATTGTCTTGCTCTCATATATAGAATGTTACATATGGAGAGGAAGATAATTGAATATAAGGGCACAGCATATCTATTTTCTCAAAATTTAAATATTTGGTCATTAGAAGGAGGTTTTTTGAGACTCTGGAAGAAAACATACAAATCTCAATATCATGAAACACAAGAGATTCACTAGGGCCCTCCCTGAAGTTACATAACCTGTACCATTTCCTAGAAAAATGATGCTCTCAGATGAAGTGATCTGCTTGCAAGTGGTAGAGGGAGCTACAGAGATACACCTTTCCTGAACTGTCACCCAGCTAGCATAGAGTTTGATTTGAGGCACCCATGTTTCTCTAGGTAACCCCTTATAATTCTTCCATAAGTAAGTCAATAAACTCATTGGCTCACTGGCTCAATTTGGGTGTAATCATTATTTGGTCTGGCATCAGTGTCATATCTGGAAAATAAAGATATTTCTTCATGTTTCCTCAGAAAAGTCCTGCAACAATGGGTTAAAAGTGGAAATGGTATCTAGTGAGAGCAGTCAAAGACTGAATGGAAGAGTTCATCTGAGGCTGATAGTTTACATCTTTGGAGAGGAACAACTTATTCTCATTTTGAATAGGAATGACTACATGTCACTTGAAGAACAAATTTGAAGATGACACTTAAGAGGCGGAGGTTGTTTTTTTGAAGTTGGAAAGGAGTGGAGAGAGGACCTGTCTGGGCCTTTTCATCCAGCCATGTCTACATTATGATTTATGGAGCTATTACTATTCTCTTGGCTCCAACAAGGCATAAATGAAAACAAGAATGCTAACCCAACTTCCATTAAACTTGCATGCTAGAAAACAGCAAGAGAACCAGGGACTTTGATAAGTCATTGCTTAGATATAAAGACATGGTCAGGTGTTCCCCATTTCTTCATATGGGAGATGATGGAGCACCTTCTTGTGTAAACTGTCTCCTAGTCAGTTTTCACTGCATATCAAATAAAGTCAGACATGACCTTTGGCTTCAATGAATTCTTATCTGAATATAAAAGGACAGAAAATCCTTAACTGTGAAAACTTTCAAGTAGATCACAAAGAAAAAGAGACAGCTGGGAAATCATGCAATGCAATGAAGACAAATGAGAAAAGCAAACCAAGTCTCTTTCATGGGTTTGGGAACGAAATCACTAGTTAGTAGCAGAAAACATGAGGAAAGGGCATGTAGAGACTAGAAACAATGTTAGGAAATTAAGAATTGGCAACTGAAACTCATTTCTGGGGATATATGCCTATGCTGCTGATCGTTATTAGATGTGAACTCTGAATAATCTTTGACAGGACTGTTTCCCATTCTAGGTTGCAGAGAGGAAGAGTGAAACAATAACAGCTGAATTCACCAAGAATATTCTCATACCCAAGGCAGAGAGAACATTCCACATGGCATGGCAAGGTAGGTTTGATAGCAGTGAAGTCAAATAAGGGCTAGTGGTACTAAACTTGTATAATCAGGATTGATCTGTATGAAGCTTTGCGTGACACATCTATGAGAATCTTCCTGTAGCTGTTCTGCCAGGAAAACCACACTTCACATTTGGAGCACTATTTCTACATGTTAGTTACAGGTTAGGCCACATCTTTCAGTCAAGGAACATTGGAAAGTAAGCTAACATCAAAGATGCTAAAAGTTCATTGTCACTGTTTGGCCTACTAAGCACTTGCAGCAAACTTTGGGATGTGGAAGTTTGAAGCAATGACAATATTTTGGTAGGAAAGCTTGAGCCACAGGGGTGCTTACAAGCCTTGTAGGGCGCTCCAACGGAGTGACACCTTTCTTGAGTTACCACCCATGCTTGGGTCAGGTAAATTCCTTTTAGTCATTCATCTCAGAAGAAGTTATACAACTTTCTCCTGCAGTTTGTTGTACTCTGAGTCATTTCTCTTGCTGTTTTTGCATCCACATTTTACCTGTTGATTCATGCATTTGTTCAAAACATATTTGGTAAACAACTGCTAAGTTTCAATACACTGTGTTGCTGGGTATGTAACAATCAACATGAAAGACAGACTTCCCATTGACTTACACAGGAATTTGTACCAACAGGGCAACTCCACTTTTTAAATATTTTTCTTTCAAGAAAGTGATGTCCTATATAATTGCTATGCACTAGTTTGTAGCTGTAATCTTTGCATAGAACATCTCGTTCTCCTGAACAGCTGGTATCCTGGCAAGTCATGAGTGGGTTAATGAAGAATGTGCTCCCATTCAGGAAGCCTTGGGAAGGCAAGCTGTTCCTTTCCTTGAACAAGAAATAAGAAATTGGCTAATTTTTCACAGTCACTGGTCTTTCCTGTGATTCGATTATTCTCACAATTCAAAACCATTTGGTATTTCTCTCCAAGGAAGCTCCTATGGAAAGGTGTCTATGTGTGTCCCAGGACAATTAGAAAGGGGTCAATTTATAAAGTTCAGGCTTGGCTGGCATTTCCAATTTACTGCTTCTTTTCAGTCAGTTCTCACTTGTGTGTGTGTACTACTTTATTATATTTCTAATTTCAAAATAGAATTTTTATATGTGACTTTTCAGTAACAGGCATGTATATTTATTCTAGTACTCTACTATTGTTATAGGCCCAACAAAAGAACCTATTTATGTTGCTTTGCTAAATTGCCTTGTTGTCAAGTTGTTTAATAAATATTAAGATTATGTCCATAGATTTATATTCATAAATCTGTGCTGCTACCAACATTTGTCTGAAAATATTCTTACTTTCATGATGTTAATCTAAAGACACATTACTATTCAAAGTATAGATAGTCAGAGGTTGTAGGTGCTCAGCTGTAGACAAGATGCCATTCTCTTATCACTTAACCTTTCTCAAGGTTATGGGAGTATTCTGATCATTCTTCATTGGTTCTCTAGCTATATTTACCCTCTTCGGTACCAACTTTTCATTGATTACAAAGAATTTTCACAGTTTTATTTTAATTATGATGTGGGAGTGTTCTCCTGTATTTTGTATTACTCTTATTGGTTGAATAAAGAGCTGCCTGGCTTATAGATAGGTCAGCCCTTAGGTGGGTGGAGTAGACAGAACAGAAGTTCTGAGGAGGAGAAGGAAAGTGAGCCAGTCGCCATGAGGCCCCGCCACAGAAGGAAGTACTGTAGATCCATCCGGTAAATCACCCACCTCGTGGTGACATACAGACTTTTATAATGGGTTAGTTTATGAGGTGAGGGCTAGCCGGGAAGAGGCTAGAGATAATGGGCAAGGCAGTATTTGAATTAATACAGTCTCATGTGATTATTTTGCGCAGAAGCAAGCAACCAGTGGTTGAGCGGGCCAGTGGCTGGGTGCTGGGAACATACAACTCGCACACCTCTTCCCTAATTACAACGTAATTAATCTTATTTGTTTTTGTGGTATAGGTGTTGAAACCATGGTTACAAACATACCAAACACACTTGCACTACCTGCTGAATTAACCCCTCAACCCTGCCTGTAATTTTGCTCAAACACTACCATGTATATCAAGCACTGGGCAGAAGTTCAGACACTCCTCTTCCTTGTAAATGAGGTGACTAGATCTTAGAAATGAAGCAAATTTTTTCAATCCTCTCTATTTAGAGGCAGTTCTAAGATAAAACTGAGAAATTTTCATCTTCAGACCAGAGCTACTGACTTGAAAACTCTAGTGAGATATCCCTCATCTTCTGAACCTCTCTTTCCTCTAGCACATCTTGTGTTCATCAATACAACAAAAGGAATTACAGTTCCTGTATGTTCTACTAGACTACCAAGCTCTTCTGAATAGAGAATCTTTCTGATAATTCTTTAAGAGCAATCCATTTTTTTCTATATTTATTATGAGGTAGCTATATTATGTTAACCCCTCCAACATTTTCCTATGCTTGCCTTTATAGAAGGAAATTAGAAGTATCATCATCTTTTCTCTAGTAAATGAGGAACAATTTATACTCACAGCTTTAAGTTAGTTGTATGTGGTTGATGAAATATCTGATCACCCGGATTTAACCCTATACAGATATATGTAAAGTATTACTCATATTCAGCTGTGCTAGTAGTATGGATATATTTGTTCAATATAAAAATTAGAAAGACAATGTGAATAATTGTCATTGAACTAGTGACCTCTACTTGCTTCAAGATAAATTAAATTGATTCTTAAATATCTTTCTGAATCCTTTGCTGCAACTCTCTTTTCTACTTATTGTTTCTGCTATGATCTATCCGTATTGCAGCAAACTATTGCTACAGTTAAGATTTAACAGACTACACATATCAAAAAGAACCATCTTCACAGGATTTGAACATTTATCTTTGTTAAAGGAATATCACTCTTTATCAATGTGAATGCCTCTAACCAAAGAAGTGGAAACAGATGAATCCTGCCTCCGATGGCTTTAGCAATGTATCATCTTCCCCACTGTCACAGTGCTTAGAGAGAGTGCTTGCCTTCTCCAGTAAAGCATGCATTATTTAAAGCCCCTGCCACTTTATGCTTCTCTAACCACAAAGGAAGCCAGTTAGCATCATGCCCATCATCTTTGGACCCCAAATCACGATTTTGCATGAATGATTCCAAGTAGTTTTAGTGGTCAACTTGATGAAATGTATAACGATTTGAAAACAAACTTCATGACACATCCATGAGGGAGTTTCTAATTTTGATAATTGAGGTAGGAAGGCTACCCTAATTGTTGGTGGTACCATTCCTTTGTCTAGGAATCAAGGATAGATTACAAGTAGAAAAATCATCCAAATACCTATACTCATCTCTCTCTGATTTCCAACAGTGGATACATGTAAACAAGAGCCTCCTGCTCCTCCTGCTTTGACTTCCCTTAGACTGCAGTCAAAGGAAACTTGCTCTCCCTGAACTTTCTTTGCTTTTTAGGTTAATCACAGCAAGGAGAAAAATCCATAAATACACTGTGTAGCAGAAGAGGCCCTGAACTCTTGACTGTGGCTGAGTTCATTGAGTTTTTCAAGAGCATTAAAAAAGATGTGTCAGGTGTTTTGGAGTGAGAGAGAAACTTGGTGCAAGAGAAACTGCCAGGAATCTTCAAGGATGACCATAGCTAAGATTGCCAGCAATGGTGGATATGTAGCCTGAATTGGCCATCTCCTGTAACTCGGCCAGACTTTCCAGTGAAGGGATTGATACACTTTTTCAGCCACATAACCTATAGTCTGTCCTTTCTTGCCTATGAAATGTATTCGTAGGGGTGGGGTGGGGTTGGTGGGATGTATAAGTGTGGCTCGAGTATTTTGGGAGTAGCCAATCAATGACTAGTCCAGCCTCAAACTCATACCATAAGAATGAACCTATTCTACCTGAAGTACCAAGACACAGAAGGAGGAAGGTTCAGAAATCTAGAATGGAAAAACACAATTGGAGGAAAATAATTTCAAGGTAATAAT
>JAQHUG010000007.1:8433057-8455398 GCA_028555095.1 Dicrostonyx torquatus | reverse complement strand
ATGCATTTTTATCTGTGTGAATATATGCATTGAGTGTAGTACCCACAGAAGTCAGCGGCATCAGAACTGGAGTTAAAGGTAATTTTTAGCTACTTGATATGGTTGCTGGGTACTCAACATTGGCCCTCTTTAAAGACAGCAAGATCTCTTAACCATCGAGTCATCTCCCCAAGCCTTTGAAAACTTTTTTTTAAAAAGGCAGCTAATTACAAATCCCAAATGCACAGTATTAGTTAGGATCCCATTTTTGAAACATCTCTGTCATCAGAGAGAATTATCAGAAAGCATCACCATTCTGTATGGGTAATTACCAAATGCCATTACAAATGAAAGCAAGTGACACTTTGAGTAACAAAGGGTGTCTCCCCTGAAACTAAGGTAAAAGTTCCAGTGCAGTGTATGTAAAGTTATCTGTAGTTACATTTAGAATCACACTTATTTTATAATACTTGGAAGAAAGCCAACAGCCTATTCTAAAATAGGAATTGCCCACATTTTAAAAAACATGATTTTGTGAGTTACCCAATGCCCAGTTACTGTGTGAAGTATCACTAGAATAAATCTGTTTGGGGAGGTTATATTTAATGTATATCCCAAATTATGGTCTGAAAGCTGCTGCTAAGTTGAAAATACAATTTCATGCATTTCATTCAGTTAACATAAACAGAGCAGGCACTTAGTTCTCCCTAGGTAAGGCTGTGCGGGGTGAAGAATAACAGTGTTTAAGCTTTCATAACTCACAAACATTTGCTTTCGGCATACAATTTGTGGGTATATCCTGGGTATATACAAGCAATCCACTCCCATCTCACCGAGACTTCACTGCAGAAAGCAGTTTCCATTAGCCTCTGCTTATACCAACAAACATACCGTTCCATGACTTGGTTTTATTTCTCAGCTCTTGTAACTTTTTGAAGCCACTTATGTGATTGTCCAGTGTGTTGTATTGAAACAGAAGGCTTTCTTTTGCTAACTAAAACTTTTCTGAATCCTTCTACTTCTAGACATAAAAAGTGAGTTTTAATAGTTCTGATTTCCTTTTCTCTTTTGGATTGTGTTTTTTCTTAAGAGTGGGATCCTAGTTTTTCTTTATCATGCTACAATATTATATCTCTTATAAATTCATTTGGTCATCTGATCATGGTGAGGAATATCAGAGGAGTCTATTGTTGTGTTTGTTATATGAATGTGTGCACATATGTATAACAACAGGCATTGGCATGAATGAGATTGAAATCCATTTGCCTTCAGCAAGCCCTCCTCCATCTCACTCTTTTGAAAGACAGTTTCTCACTGAGCTTAAAGCTCAACATTTCTATTACACTATGTGGCTGGCAAAGCCACTGAATCTTCCTGTATGTACATCTTAGCACAGGAGTTACAAAGACAAGCCACCAAATCTGTCGTTAGAGTGGGAGCTAAGGATAGACTTTAAGTCCTCAGGCTAATTTACCGAGCAATTTCCCAACTGTGCCACCTCCCAGCCCTTTCTCTTATTTTTATCAACCATTTTACTGATTCCTTGTCATAGAAATGCACCCAGACTCAAAAGCTCTCCTGGAGTCAAGATTAGCACATCATCCCAAGTCCAGCTTTGACCATTCTCTCCTTTGACCAAAGAGGCATCTGATGACTGGATGCCCTTCCTGCAACTCTACTTTCTGAGCAAGTAGGCAGATTAAGAATATAATGCTTTCAAAGGACTTGCTCCTTCTCAGCAGGAACATCTTTGGAAGACATAAAAAGGAGGGTGCTGACATAATCCAGAGCAGAAGACAGAAAGGCCATCTGGTGCACTTTCTGTTGTACAGTAAAGGGCAGCTCTAACAAGACAAAACAAACCATAGATCATGTCCCTATGCCCTGCTTAAGCCTTACCCACTCAACTCTCAGCTAGAAGAGCTGTGCACAGCCCCAAACACAGAATCCCTTCCCTAGAATGTGCTACCGTGTGCCTCTACTTACATTTTAGGCATAACTTTTAAGTTAAGTATCACATTTCTTTCTTGGGATGGAATGTCTCTAGAAGTGGGAAATAGTAACCTTATTTATAGCACTCTCTAAAAGTGACAGAGTAGACCTGTTTACCTTTAGGAAGGACTGAAAATGTATTAATCATCTCTTTGTCACTGTCACACACTGGCCAGTTGTACATGCTAACAGTTTCTAATGAATAGTTGTTTATGAGTTATATTTATGGAAACTGAAGAAAGAGCCTGCTAAACCATAAACTCTGCCTGCTTATTTCGAATTAGTAAATTACACACATAGACACTTTTTTCACATAAACTTGAGTCATATTGTAAGTCAGCCTACATGATCTCCCTTTGGAATACATCCATAGAGAAGGCTAGAGTGCTGGACTCAATTAAGGAACCTTGCAGTGAGTATCATCTCTTATATTATGCTTAAATATGGTGAATCTGAATCTGAATTTAATCTCTGAGGAAAAATTCACAACTATCCAACTGACCGATCACATAAATAAGCTCTGGGTTTTTAAATGTAGATTCTAGGATTTAAACTCAGGGCTACTTTCCTGCAATGACAAGCACTCTCCTGACTAAGCCATCTCCCCAGCTTCATAGTCTCAGGTCTTCAGAATCTCTAGGGGTATTCACATTTGTAGGGGCTACATTCTGTGACTTTTGCAAGCCAATGGCTGTCCAGAGAGGAGTTGGCATGGTACAATGGCACCTCCACCAACAGACTCCAATGCCATTCTAACCATCAGATGGCACCTGTTGCTCCTCCCTATGATGTGACTGTCTTCAAATCTGCCACATGAGAAACTAACATTCTCCAGAATTGCAAAATTCTTCACAGAGCCAAAACAAGATTTAGAATGCCAATAATCTACTGTGTGGCTTGGAGGCCAGATGCTCTAGCAAACAGTATGTTTTAAAATCTATTTTGCAAAGAGATTTGAAATGAGTACCTGAGAGGCTGTGGCCACAAGCAGCTGATTTGTTCTGTAATCACTCCATCTGGCTCCTGACCACCAGCAGGCCTAGGCCAGTGTGTTCACTTGGAATAACCTACAGAACACACACACTCTTCTCCATAAAGAGCTTCAGTTGGGGTTTCAGCAAGGTCTTAAGGACCCAGAGTTTTCCATGCTCTGATTGGGTGGCCACATTCTCACCCTCTTCCTTTGTGTCCCTTAGCATCTGTCTTTTTTCTTTCAGACACTTCATTTTCAGGATGACAATAATGTATTTCACTTGCAATGTGGATTTCATTCCAGTTATTCAGAAGAAGGTGATGGCTTTAGAATCTTAGCATAAAACTTAATTTCTTAACTTGACCAGCACTCCATGATCCTCTTACCCTAAATTAAAGTTTGTTTCTGGCCCTACAGCTATGCACATGTGGGTTGCCTTTGTTGCAATGAGTGCAGGCAGGGTCTCTTGTTCTGTTCTGCCAGGCTTCTGGCCACCGGGCTGGCTTACATCTGAAATAACCACACAAAAATTATATTAGTTTAATTACTGCCTGGCCTATTATCTCTAGCCTCTTATTGGCTAACTCTCACAGATTAGTTTAACCCATATCTAGTAATCTATATATCACCACGGGAATGTGGCTCACTGGCATGAGTCTAACCTTATGTCCATCTTGGGCCAGAGAATCATGGCGTCTGCCAGACTTCCCTTCTTTCCAGAATTCTGTTCTGTCTATTCTGCCCATTGAAGGGCTACCCTATCAAAAGGCCAAGGCAGTCTCTTTATTCAACCAATGAAAGAAACAGAAATAGAGAAGGATCCTCCTACACCATGCCAAAAAAGGAATCAGTAGGTTATTAAATAGAGAAGGACATAAAGAAAAAAGGAAAGATGTTGGGTGAGAATTTTGGAGGTGATAAAATGGGTGGGTGAGGGTTTTCTTATGATTGAAATACAGGGCACGAATATATGGAATTCTCAAGGAATAAAAGTATTGTTTATATAAGGATTAAACTTCAAAGAAAAAGAAAGCTACCAAGGAAACACTGTATTACAGGGTTTACATTGTATGCTTTTCAGATTTTGAATTAAACTATGTCACTCATAGAGTGTAAATGACTAAATGTTATTATTCACCTGGGTGGCTTCAACTGAAAAATAAAAATAATGTATTATACAAATATCCATTTGTTTAAAAAAACTGTGTGCATATGCTTGTGTGTGTGTGTGTGTGTGTGTCCATGTGTGTGTGCGTGTGTGTGTGTGCATTGAGCTCTCAGAGCTCCAGAGTAGGATCCTCTCTGGAGCTTGAGTTAGAGGTAGCTGTGAGTCATTCATTCCATATCTACAGGGAACAAAACTCCAGTCCTCTCCAAGAGCAACAAGGGCTCTTCATAGCTCAGTCACCACTCCATTGCCAGATGCTCACTTTAAAGACTTGGAATAAAGATAGAAAGATGAGATAAAAGTGCCTGGCATAATATACAATGAGGAGTATTCATCCTGTTGAACTTCTAAGTGAAAAGAAGGATGGAGATTAAAATGTTCCTCTGAACTTTCTAATGCCAATCACTCAATTAGAAAAAGATGAGTGGAAAAATAAAAACAATAAAAGAAGAACACAAACAAAAAAAGAAATAGAGCAGGGAGGAAAAACATTAAAAAATGCAAATGTTAGCTATTAAGAATTATAATCTCTCAAAAAGCTAATTCTCTTCATAGAAGAGTGATGGGAACTGTACACCTGTGGACGAGAAGCTGAGGACCTGTTTCACACAAGCATACCTCAGCAACAGTGCTCAGATGACCTGATCCCTACTCGCAAGTACACTGCAGCAATTATTTCCAGTGTAGTAGCATTCCAATTGTATTTAATAAATAATACCGGACTGAAGATCTGAGAGTAAAACAGTCCCACTGGTCAGTCTTACAGACCAGGTATTGGTAACAGACACCTTTAATCTCAGTAGCCACAATGACATGCACCTTTATTTCCAGTACCCAAACTAGTTGCCGTAGAAACAGGCGGGTGAATGTCTTTAATACCAGCCATAGCGGATTATAAAATGGGGTGTGTGGGCAGTTCTCAGACAGAGTCTCATTCTGAGATTCCTGGAGGCAGGATTGCCACTTTGGACTGAGGTCGAGGTGAGAGCCAGTGGCTGACTTCTTTGCTCTCCTGACCTTCAGGTTGAACCCCAATTTCTCTCCCTGAATTTTTATTAATTGTGATTCATATTTGTCAGGTATGACAGATAAAATTTGCTTGCGATTGCTAGGTTACCTTCATGGTTGGCTGGATCTCAACATATCACTGTGTGTGGTAGATGTGAGCCTTTCTACCCACTCTCACCTTTATGTTTGTGGGAGACAGGAAAAGGAAGCTAAGTTTGAGGAGAACCAGTGTCTGGAGGCTCATTCTGGTGGGACACTAGCACCTGAAGTCATTGGGTGTGAGGTAAGCTCGTTTTAGTGGATATTCAGAAAGATCAACTCAGCTTCTGAAATACTACTTTGCTTTTTATTAAAAATGAATGATGAAAATGTACCCCATGGAATATGAATATCTTTATGGATGCTGCTGGGTGATGTAATTGATTTATGTTGACAAAAGAGTAATAAAGAGTCTGCATTCTAAGAAAACTCTTTTTAGCCGATGTCCTCCCTCAAAAGTACAATTTCTGTAAAGTCTCTCACCTGACTTGCCCTTCTTACTTGAAAGGCTCCCTTGCTAGGATTCCCCAAAGGGAAGTTTTAATGGGGAACTATGGGTCTCTTTTGGTGCAGGAGACTTGTCTGTTCAGTCAATCATGTTTTAAATAAATGCTGATTGGCCAGGTAGGAAGTGTGGGCGTGTCAACCAGACAGGAAGTAGAGGCAGGGCAAGGAGAAAGTCTGGGAAGCAGGAAGCTTCCCTGGCATTCCTGCACAGACCACCAAGGAGGCAACAATGTAAGCTCCCCAGCTGAGAAAAGGTACCGAGCCATGTGACTACCATAGATGGGTTAATATAAGTTATAATAGCTAGTAAGAAGCCTGAGCTAATGTGCCAATCAGTGTATAACTTAATGTAGACTCTCTGTGTGATTTTCTTTGGGGCTTGCCGGCTGTGGGGCACTGGGCGGGACAGTAACCCCAACAAGCAGGACCCTCATGTTACACTTTTTACCTTATTCTGCAGTATGAACCTTAGAGAATAGATAGAGGGAAAAGATTTCAGCAAAGCACCCAAATGTTCCTACTTCTGAGTCCCTGTTGAAGCAGTTTCTCTTCAGATGAAGGAGTTTTTTCTTCTTCATCCTGTCAGATCTACCTTGTCCAAGCCAGCTACTGACTCAAGATTTCTCAGTTATCCCTAAGGATGCTCATGCTCTGCCTTCTACTCTCTCAAATTACTAATTCAGAAAATGTACCATATTGCATCTCTCTTGCATAATGATCTCTACTCCATGATAAAATCTCCAACAAGCATCACTATACTATACTCATTTTCACATCTGCATTTACTGAAATTTCCACTGGGAAATAGTAGGTCCTTTTGCACTGTCCTGAATTTTCCTTGGTGTGTATGTGCATAAGGGTATTGTGTATTGCTGGCTTGTCCACAGTTTCACAGCTGGAACAGTTGTTATTACTTTACCATAAAACATATCTGATTTACTGGCCAGAGGATATCACTACAAAACCGCAAGGATATTCTGATCAACATCCAACTTTTCCTGAACTTCAGTTATAAGATTAGCATGCTACACTGCTTTTTAAATGTTTTTTTTTAACAAACTACAAAGGAATCTTCCTTATTCATTCATTACCTCATGTGTGGGGACATACTCTAGATACTGAGTTCAATCAGAAAATACCCCATTTCCTTCTATCAAGGGAAACTATAAAGTTATGAATAAAACAGATAAAACCCTGAAACTGTAAGTTCTATGAGAAAGGTGGGCTGAATGCAGGAGTAACCTGGTGTGGTATGAAGCTTCATGAGATGACCGATGTGGTTTTGTCCAAAAATAAACCACAATTTTGGATATCCCTGGACTAGATTGACAGGAACACCCCTAAGGGAGAATAAAGTAAAACCAGTGCCTTTTTTATCAGCTGGTATGCACAGTAGCATCCAGACAACTCCCAAGGTAATAGTAGATAATCTAACACTTCTCATGAATATTGTCTTTGAGAAAAAAGTATTCTATTACTGCTAGCAGCATCTCTCTGCTAGCTCCTCTCTGTCACTTATCTAATAAGCCTGTGTGTGACTTACACACCATGAATAAGCAGGAGCATTCTCTGGGCATTTTGGGATTTGCTTTCATCTGAAAAACTTAGAAGCAAATAAATAGCTTTCCTAAAGCATATTATCAAACAGGAAACATCTCTGGGCAAGCCTTTGTTATCTGTCAGCTTTCTGTCACGGTCATATGGCCTGATTGAGGCAGCATGTTGATTCAACACATGAAGGTTTCTGAGGCTCAAGAGAGCATCACAAGTCAGGAGAACAGAGATGGAGTGTAAACTAAGTCTTCCTACAGAATGTAAACAGTTGGTAGGACAGCACTCAGCCCCTCCTATTCAAAAAGGGTTTTGTACGATGTAACTGTCCAGCCTTCAATTTACAGGTAAGAAACTAAAATTAAAATATGAGTAATCTAATATAAAAGTAGTTGGAATTCTCTGCTCTTCCATTGAGGAATTCCACTCCACACAGGTCTCTAGGGGAGACCAAAACTATTACTACTTAACTATGGAATGTTTATAAAGGGAAGGGAGGAAATGTCAGTTGTTTGGTGTGTTAAGCAGTCTATTTTCTCTTCCCTCAAGACTGATCCAGCCCAGGGCTTATAAAATAATTTTACATGAGGTTCTCATCTACAGTACACAACCAGCTTTGAAAGTCAAATCATCCACGGAAATGACCAGGCAAATAATAGAGTTAGCTTTTCAAGGTCATAAGCTGAGTGGCATTGTGTCCTTGAAGCGTTATCTTGGGTAGTACTCAAAACCAGTCTCAGAGAAAAGTCTTCTTTTGCAGTGCAGAAAAATATAAAAGAACATCAAAAACAAAAATCCTGATTTACGGAAAGGTTAAGCCATTTATATAAAGTCTTAGAGTAAGTAATAAAATCAAGGGTGATCTGGCAAGTGTAACCTGAAGCAAAGATGGGACAACTACAGAACCTAATCTAGCCTAATAAGAAAGGTGAACTGAACCACAACTATGGTCACTCTTTTCCTTGTTGGTGCATCTACTTTTGAGCTTCAGCAATGGTGGAATGCATATGGTTAGCACACCCCACACTGTCTTTCCCACTATGGTTTGAATGTGTCCTCACAAAAGTTTCTGTGTTTGAAATTTAATTGTGGAATGAATATATTAACTGTAACTAGAGGCCACACATTAGGAAGGTAATTGAGGTTTGATGAGGTCCTGAGGGTAGGGTTCCCGAGATGGAACTGGTATCTTTACTAAAAGAAGAGACCTGAGATAGCATGTTTGTGCTGCAACTGCAGGATGTGTTTTTGAGTGAGACAGCAGGAAGGTGTTTACCAGATACTGAGCAGATGGTGGCAACATGCCTTGTGCTTTGTCTAACTGAGCCAGATAAACTTCTATTCTTTGTTTACTTCCCAGTCTCAAGTATTCTTCTAGAGTCATAGAAACCAGACAAGGTATGATTTTACACACATACACACAAGGTGGGGGCGAGGAGGGAGGGAGGAAGGATGGTTGCTCTAGTGCCTGAATCCTGAACCTCCTTAGCAAGAGTGACTGGTAGTTGTAGCTATTTTACTAAATTTAGTAGTTAAAGCTCCCTGCCTTTCTGGAACAATATCCAAGAAACACTCATTTTCTTCAGATCTGGCATACAATTTGTGAAGTCCATCATAAAATGAAATTGGCAATCTTTGGTATAACAAGATTTTTATAGGTGGCAGCAGAAGAGCAGATTTGCCAAGCATCGGGTATGTTTTAGTTGTTGTACAGGTCACAAACCCATGGAGATGTTCCTACTATTAACATAGACTTTCTGTGCCAGAAGGAGGAACATGTCACTGAACCTCATACTTCCAGTCATAGGTAATCTAAGGTAGAAATAAGGCAATGTGACCACCTAGGAGTTGATTATAACATGCAGAGCCTTGTTATTCACAGCCAGCCACTCTAACTCTCCTTGCATCATTTATAAGGTATTTGTTTGCTTGTTTCATTTATGTGACTGCATGATTGTGTGCTACCTGGTGTGGATGCTAGGAACTGAACTAAGTTCCTCTGTAAGAGCTGTGTGCACCCTTAACTGCAGAGTCACTTCTTAGCATCTCTGAATCAGTTTCAAGACATGCTTATGAGTCATCTGAAGTTGTATTGTGTAAATGCTGACCAAGTCCAGTTTTGGAATTCTGATTCAAGCAAACCTTCTACAGAGGGTAATGAAATACCTCAGTTTTTATTCAACAAATATCTATTTTAGAATGAAAATGAAGCAAGAATTTTGAAAATAGTTCTTGAGAGACCTTGAACAAAATGTCCAGCAACCTCTTCCTTTTGCTCTCTGACCTAGTCTAAAATGATGTACAAAAGGTATTTCTTTATTTACTTACTTATTTGTTGAAGAGATTGAAGAAGAAGTGGAGAGTAGATTTCCTATATTCTAATTCTCTAACTAAACATCACTTCTAATAATTCAAACATAAGGCCTTGTTCTTTGGTAAATGGAGTTGATTCATCACTTTGGTGTTGTGCTTCAAGGAACATATGTAGAATTGTAATAACTGATAATGTGTTCTCTGAAGCAGGTTAGACACAGTATTTTAATGGTTGCAACCTAGGTAAACACATTAAATTCTGTGGGAATATTGGGGAAGTATTGTATTTATCTGAATGGTCACAGGGTGAGGCATAGAAACTGAATTCACTGAGTATATTGAATATATTTAAAATGAATCAGACAGTGGCAAGCATACTTTGATTTTTTTTTTATCAAGGCCACCATCTGACTAAGACACTCAGTGGCCTAAAAGCTTTCTCTAACAAGTATACAATAAAAATGCAATGATCATAATGGTCCAATATAAGGCATGAATGCAATTATCTGCTATCTACTTTATTATAATTATAGTAGCCTTGATTCAAACAACTGGCATATGGGATTTGAGTGGCATTTAGTATCTTTCCATGTTTTTTTATGTGATTTTCATTGTATCCTCATGCTATCACTATAAAAAGATAATGTCACAGTGATACTGAAAATCTGAAAATAAGTAATAAGTAATTTAAAGTCAGTCATTTAGAGAACAAATATCTTGACTTGCAGTCCAGTATACTTTGCTTAGTCAATAAAGCACTCTTGTGTTTTCATGTTTGTTGCTGTTCTTTGTGTTTCTTTTTATCATTTGCTTTTGCTTTTTGTTTGATTGGAAGCGTCCTCCTGATTATTCACACATTCAATTGCCCCTCTGTGACCAACAGTAGTGCTCCATGAGTTTCTCTCTGCATATCCTCTGGGGAGTTAACTCTGGTAACCCTTGTCTCTCACTCATGATGCCAGTGCTAGTCACCATGATCATCGCTCCAACTTTTTAAGCTACTTTCTTTGGTTTCTCGCACTTATAACTACATACCTTAACAATGCATTCATACAGAAACTAGAATAATTACAGGTTTGTTTTTTTAAAATAAACACATGTAAACATTTCTATTTTTATATGAATGCCTACTCATTAATGCATTCTTTCTGTTCTATAATCATAAAACTTTCTAGCTTTTTTATATTGAAAATGGATTCTTCACACGTACAACATATACCAACCACAGTTTCTGATCCCTCACTCCTCCTAGCTGCTCCCACTTTCCTCTCCTCCAGATGCACTCCCCCTCTGCATCCTTTTCAGAAAATATCAGGCCTCCAAGAGGCAACAGCCAAACAGGATAAAACAAGATAAAATAAAACAAGATAAAATCCCTCATATAAAGACTGGAAAATACTAACCAATAGGAGGGAAAGAGTCTCAAGAGCATGTAAAAAAGTCAGACATACACTTCTTCCACTGTAAGGCGTCTCACAAAAACACTAAGTTAACATGCATAACATACAGTTTTTAACTAATTTCTATATGCTTCCAACCTACAGAGAAATGAAAAAGAAAATCTTTGTTTCCCCATAATAGTCATTGAGAGTTATGAGAAATGCTGTCATCCTTCAGAAATAAATACCAAGCAAGGCAGAATCTTCTGTGTTTTTGGTATTTTCTTGGTGCACACACATATGTTTAGTTCACTTTATTTTTTTCATTTATGCTTTTGTTACAGCTTTCATTATTCAGCAATATCTTGCTCCAAATATGTGATTCCAACAACATTTGTTCACTGCTTCCTTTATAGAATATCTAACTAAACATTAAATTATGAAGAGCAAAGACTATACTTCCTAGCCTTATGTACAGACTCAACTGATATCAAGAAATATAGCAAAGGATACCGATATTATCTAGCCATGCTGTGTCCTTTAAAATACGAAGTAGCATCCTATTACCTTCCAGTTTCTCCATCTGAGTGCTCTTGTTGGTAAGAGCAATGCCCTTGATGTGGTTAAGACAGAATCACCGTGACTCCTTGGGGACATACATACAAACCCACTCAGACATTAGTGGGACAGAGCGCAACTGATCTCAGGATTATGAACTATTTCCAGTTTTACTATTACATGTGACTATATCTATATTCTCACACTACAAATCATAAATTCCCTTTTAATTTCCATAAATTTGAAAAAATAAAATTCAAGAAGCAACTCCATTTTAATGTAGTGATTTATCTATGTCAACTGTTTTTGTTAATTAAGTCTGTTCTTCAGTCAAGCCTTTTGTACTTCCTCACCCAGCTTCATTTTTCTGATAATAATTAGTTCCTGTGTTACAAAATCATATTCACTGTGTTTGATTTATATTTTAAAGTGTTGAAGAAAGGCTTTTCAAAATGCTCTCTGCCCTATTTCCAGTCACAAGGTAAGTGCCAACTCATGAAATTATCCTGCCCCAAATAGTATTTTGACATCTTCCATTATCCTTTTGCCCTTAACTACATACACACAAAATATGAAGAAATTATGAAAGCTAAGTAAAGCACAAAAAATGGGCAAAGAAATTCATAGTTGGCTCACAGACATTTACACATATGATATGTAATCCTTTAGGACTTTTTCAAAGATGGGAAACTATTTGGAAGAAGTATATCATGAGAAATGATTCCAGAAGTGAAGAATTGGATAATCTCCTGAGTGGAATCACAGAATCTCTTTCACAATGTCAAGAAAATATAGAAGCTTCAATCAAAATAATGCACACATGAGGATAATCATAAACACACACATGTGTAGGCAGACATGTCCCCAGTACATACACATGCATCACTTACTTCAGTTAGACCATTTTCACAGACCATATGTAAATCCCATAATACAAATCTAGCCTTGCAAATGGTCTTTTGGTGTGAGACCCGAGATATGATTGTGTTGCCACACAAAACACTTTATTCTACAAGGTCTGTCATTCATGTGTTACAGTCACCTCATACTTTGGGCACAGGAGGAGAACAGCATGAGATATGAATGAAGCAAGATGAGATGGACACAGCTGAAGCCTAGTGTGAGAGCACATTTAGCACTGAACATGAGACACTCTCTGGAACACCTTAGAATGAAAGAAGTTTCCTGAATTTCACAAATAAAATGAACGTACTTGGTTTGATATGACTATAAATACCTATATCCAAATCGCTGACAGTATAATTTACCTGTTTCTTCTTGGATTCTCAATACACCTGGTTTAGCAAACTACCCAACCTTTATTTAACAACTGCTGACAAAGGTAAAGGGAGAAACAGAAACCACCATGGCTATTTACACAGTTTCTCCCAGAGGGGCTTACAGATGGGAATCTGAAGCACACAGCGTTGTAGAATATCTATCACACTTATGAAATCTGAGACTGTTTGGACAAAATCAACCTCAGAGCAGGGGACAGAGTTAGCAATTAGTTGACAGGCATTATGCTTAGAGTGTATGGGGAAGTCAGAAAGATAGACAGAGAGGCGCTCTGTAAGGAATAGGGAGGGACTGGGTGTTCTGAGGTCTTTTGGTTTGGAATGGCTGGAGAGAAACTCTCTTGCTAGGCCTCTGACCAAAAGGGAAAGGTCAGCTGGTTGTTTCTTGGCTTTCTGAGCAAACAGGTTTTCACCCCAACATCTGAGTCTTTATTGGTAAATAGAAAAATAGTAACTTAGTTTAAAACTACATTTCATGGCAGTGGCAGGGCCAAGAGAACTGGAAATACCTTCAAGGTTGTGACCTGAAAAGCAGTGTGCTGACTGCTGGGAGCCACAGATGGTAGTTAAAGTATCAGTATATTCAGGGGGCAGTAACTACACCTATGGAAAAACAACAACAAACTGGGGATTTAACTTGGACAAAGGCCTCTATAGAAAGTACAAGAGTCATGATTTAAAGCTAATATTTTTAATATGGAACCAGAACTAAAGCACACTTTATTATGTCATATATTATTTGAGCTGAAAAGATAAGTCTGCTGGTAAAGAAGCTTGAAACCAAAGCTGGCTGCTTGAGTTCAATTCCCATGACCCACATGGTGGAAGCAAATAACTGCCTCCTACAAGCTGGCATCTGGTGTTCATATGTGCCTCAAGGCTCATGCACCTCACCAAAAAAATAAATTATAAAGAAATAAACAGAATATAATCATAAATTAAAAGACTCATAGAGATAAATACCATTCCTCTTCTATTTCATTAATTTAAGGAATAATTTACATGTCATTAACTAAATAATTTTTCTAATGAGGTTCAATAAGCTTTGACACATGTATTACTACTAATATGAACCTTAGAATCATAACCATAATGCTAAAACATCTATTCTGTCATTAACTCAACCCATGTAAACATTGTTCAAGTTTATTAGCATTGAAAGTGCACAATGCCACTGAAATAAAACTGTTTTTCCCTTTATCTTGTGGAAACTGACTTTACTTGAAATGGATCTGATAT
Source organism: Dicrostonyx torquatus (assembly GCA_028555095.1). Taxonomy (NCBI): domain Eukaryota; kingdom Metazoa; phylum Chordata; class Mammalia; order Rodentia; family Cricetidae; genus Dicrostonyx; species Dicrostonyx torquatus. The sequence goes on along the minus strand of JAQHUG010000007.1, from coordinate 8,441,394 downwards.
AAAGCCACAATACTGTTAATATTACTACAGACATGTATTGTTCAGGGACCAAAACATCTTCTGAGAAATATGAGGCTGAGCAATGTCATAAATGTCTGATCATCACAGAGTAATCCTACAAAATTCTAGACAATAACATGTGCTAGTGCTCCAAGAGACATGATTTTTCTATTTTGCACATCAGATTCCTGATCCTGTAATATTCACAGCACACAGTGTTCTTGGAGAACTTCATTCACATCAAGGGTTTGAAATGTCAGTTTCATCTATTTGCCCCAAAGCAGAATTCTTTTAAAATTTATTGTTTTGATTCTGATCACATGTCAGGGTACAAAGATAAAATTCTGTTTTACAAAATAAGAACATGCAATTTTTCAAGCAGTATAACAAGATAAGAACTTTTATTAAACTATCTTGATGCCTTTGTAGAAAATGTATTTGTGCTTATGGGTCCACTTTTGGTTACTGTATTGTTTTGAACTTATCAATATTTCTACTCCTATGTCAATGTAATACTCTGGATTATTCTAACTTTATAGGTCTTAAATTCCCTCTTTGTAAATCTTACACTCCTGATCATTTTCAAGGCTTGGCTATTGGCTGTTCTATGTCACGTATATTTTCATATAAACTTCAGAATCAGCTTTGCAACATTTACCCAATAAAATCCCACAGGGAATTTAAGAACTGCATTAAATCTACAGATCAATTTTGCTATTGTTTCCATAGCAAGTTCTACCAGGAGCTTTTTGAGATGCATTCATATTTCATTCAGGCCCACAAGGCTCAAATAAGCAATACCCAATGCCAGCCAAAGTCCTCAGAGGAAAGTAGGTCTGTATTAACTTTTCAATTGGAATAGTCAAGTGTTCTTACTCAGCTGAAGTAGTCCAGAGATCTAAAAGCTATTCAGGTATTATCTCTCATCTGTAATGACAACTGAGGCAAAATAAAATAACACGCCATTGTGGACTAGTTGTAGTATAATAGATCTTACATAAGCCTGAGCAATGCTCTTTGTTTTAATGATGAAAATAACCATGGTGAATATGATTGTATACTGATGAAATAGTTTTTGTTTGTTTGTTTCCAAAGTCCACTTAACCATGATCATCAATTTTAAGGTGCATACCCCATAACAAAATTCTGTTCTAATTTCTCTTCTGTTTATGTGATAAAATATCCTCACAGAAAAGAAACTTGGGGCATGAAGGGTTACTTTAGGCCATAATTCTTGGTTATAGTATATTGCTGCAAGGAAGTCAAGTCGAAACATGAAGCAATAAGAGATACTCACAAACAAGAGCAGAGAAAGAATAAAAGCATATGTGATTACTTGTACTCAATGTGCCCTCTGCACTTATTTAGTCAAAGATCCAAAGCAAGGGAATGATGCCACACACATTGGAAAGGTCTTCTCACAAAAATTAAAGCAATCAAAACAGTCAGCCATAGTCATATTCAAGGTAAATTAGATCTATACAATCTCCCACTAAGAATAGCTTCTCAGATGATTCTAGGTTGTGTCCAGATGATAATTAGAGCTAATCATTACAGACACCTTATTATGAGCCCTTTGCACCCTGTAAAACAGATGGCATGCACAATAACTCTGGACTGTTTATCTCTAGACAGTAAGGCAACCGTGATATAAGCTGACATTTTTGTTAACTCTTACTCAAGTGCTATGATTCAACCATCAGGGATTTAGACAAGAAGTTTTGGCAAAAAGAGTATGTATGTATTAATGAATTGGTTATAGAAACTAGAACTTCTCACTTTTCCAAGAAAGGAAATATTTCCATCCTGCTTATCAAAACTATTAAAAATCTCCATGTGTTAGTTATTTTTCAATTGTTGTGATAAGACACAATGACCAAGGCAACTTTTCTTTAAAAAAAAATAGCATTTAATTTTGGGATTGCAGTTTGAGTCTATGACCATCATGTCCTGAAGCATGGCAGAAGGCAGGTAGCCATGGTACTAGAAAATTAACTGAGGGCTTAGATCTTGATCCATAGGCACAAGACTAACTGGAAATGATTCATGGTTTTGAAAACTCTAAGTTCATCTCTGGTGACACTCCTCCTAAAAAAAGGTATACCTCCGAATCCTTCCCAAACTTCTCAACCAACTGCCTATCAAGTATTCAAGCCAGCACAGCCCACATGAGTAAAATGTATGAATTTCACTATGTGGTATTGGAGAATCAGGTGTGCATATGGTACCTGAATGTCTGTATTGCTGTGAAACTTTCTGAAGGTTGGCAGAACGTGGAATGTTCAACCAACCAACGTGTACACCTGTGCGTAGAAACCTGGAGTAATTCCCTGGAAAGCTGCTTGGAAGCTCACATGTCTTGGTTTGCAAACCTCGAGTACCCAACCAGTGGCCAATTTTCATGGTGATGGAAGTTTGGAGCCATTTTAGAAATTCACAGTCAGTCTTTCCTCCCTACTTCCCAACTCTCTAGTTTATGCAAGGTGTATAGTCTTGTGAGTATCATTCAGGATGGGGATGTAACTGACAAACTTGAAATGAATTTATTTAATGCATAGAAAATGCTCTTTTGTTTCAGTTGGATTTTGCCTATCTAAACTAAAGTCGATGTTTATGAAACTTCTTGTCTTTGCAGTCATGGCCTCAGGTATTCCAGTCTGGCCTCAGCTCATGGAATGGCTGAAGATGTTTGAAAAGTTCGAATCCTCCATCCTCCATCTGAATGCAGGGGTGCACCATTACTCCTGGTCCATGTGGTGCTGAGGATGGAACTCAAGATTAGTGCATGCTAGACAAGCACCAAACAGCTAAGCTATACCTCCACCCCTGACATTGTTACAATTTGGAATAAAATACTACAAAATAATTCCCAATTTAAGCTTTAAAAAGAAGTCCCTCTAGAGATAATGAGACATGGCAATGGTAAATATTAAATGCAGTTGTACAAAATGCTTAAGCAGCATATGAACCCACGTGAGAATTAACTATGATGAAGATGAGCAAGAGGAACATGGATGCTGATGACCAGGATGCTGATAATTTTGATAGTGGTGGTAGTAATGATGATGATGGAAAATGATTCCTCTTTTAATAGTTCTTATAGATACCATTATGCACAATCATTATAGTGTTGAATATAAAACAATGTGTATAATATAAAGTCATGTAGAATATTGTATGCTAAACAATCTCAAACTTAACTACAAACATGAAGGTGTTAATTTTAAAGCCAACTTTGGAGCAATGAAACTATGTTTAATTAATTCAATACTATACTGATTGTTTATTTATAAGCGAAGTACTGGAGTTCAAACTCTCTGGCCTTCATGGGAGAAAAGGAAGAAATGAACATATAATCAGGAGAGGAACTGAAATCTTCCTTTAAAAACAAAGGGAAAATGGAGGGAGTTGGTGAGCTGCCTTGAAAGAATATACAAGTTAGAAGTAGAAAAACAACTCCCACAAGTTGTTCTCGACTTCCACAGGTATACAACACACACACACACACACACACACACACACACACACACACGAGAGAGAGAGGGAGAGAAAGAGAGACTTAGTGACTTAGTTCGCTGATAGGCATTTCAAGATTGAAGTATGAGTGATACATAAAGTTGTGACCAGCAATATTGCCTAGATAAACCTATATTTATCTATATCTTATTAGTTATAAAGGCCCTTCCTTTTTAAAATAACTCTGAACATCTCATAAACATAAAACCAATTTTAGAGGCCACAAGCTAAAAGTTAGTAGATTAAATTACTCCCAACGGACTTGCTTAATTGGTGCATTTTAAACAAGAAGAATTTAGATTTTAAAATGAGAAAAGAAACATAAAAATTCATATAGCTACATAGTTTAAGATAATGCAAACTCTGTTCATCCAGGACTTCCTGCTTATAGGGCCATAATTAGCTGGACTGAAAGAGCAGCTGTTCTGTGTGAAAAATCCTTGACCCACTTAAGGTTTCAAGGTCATCTACTCCTGGATGGATGGGTGTGGCACACTGTGATTCTTCACATTCCTTCATCTTTCACTTAGCTTCTCCAGGCCTTGGGTCCTAGGACTTCTGCCTTAAACTCATGTGTTTCTTTCTGCTGCATCTCAACACAAAGGAGGCTCTAGACCCTCGGCAGCACAACTGCTTTTAGATATTTATCCTCCTCCTTTCAAGAGGCCCCACTGTCTGAGCACCTATGTTTCAAGTTCCCATACAGAGTTGGCGAAAACAAAATGAAGTCAAACCAGCAGCATGCACACACACACACACACACACACACACACACACACACAGGAAAGAAAGAGAGAGGGAGGGAGAGAGATTACAAATACAGAGGAGGAAGGAGAGAGGGAGAGGAGGAGGAAAAGGCTAATGTTTGCTGCTGCAATTATTAATATATGTTTGATGAGAATCCACTGGGGAGAGTGGCTATCTGATAGTGTTGGACTTTATCTCTAGTAGGATACGGCGAATTAAAGGATAAAATGACAGGATGCTTTCACTCCTGCAATGCTTGGTAAAAATCCAGTGGGATGATTGCAGCTGAAAGAAATCGAAAACATGGCCAAAATGTGCAGCCAGTTTATTTGGTGTAGTATAAGATGCTCTGATTCCAGGAGAAGTGCAGAACTGTTGCATGCATTGAAGTCTCAAGAGAATAACCATGAAGGAGCATGAAGCCTTAGCACCCATGCTTCTAGCCTCTCATCAGTTTTGAGAAAACCGGTTATAAAGCAATGTATTTTGAGACTATTCTGGAATTTCCCCAACCTGAAAATGTCTTCCCCTTCCCGTGAACCTAGTCCCTGAAAATAAGCTCCAGAGACACAGCTGAGGTAGCTTGAGGACAGTTGGGAGAGACATGTCAGATGTACAGGCAGAAGAAAGAAAGAAAACTCTAGAGGTGAATGTGTCAATGTAAGAAGTTCCAGTTTCTGCTTCAGCGTGAGGAACACGTCCTAAAGAACAAGGAAGCCAGACTCTAGAGCCAGGCTCCCCAGTCATTCACCAGGCACCAGCCTATTTTATATAAATAAACATTCAATGAAACCACCCATAACAATATTGCTCATAGTGAGTACAATTACAAAAGGGCCCTGCAGTCTGTCAAAATAGCTCCAACAGATTTTTGTTGTTTCCCCTGCCCAGACTGAACAAGATGTGGAGCTCATGAAAACTTGATGTTATAATAGCTGATATGATCGGGTACTTTCTTTATATAACCATAACTATATTACTCAAAGACCTTTCTATAGCCATATCCCCAAACTTCTATACAATTACATCATTATTTCTTCTTACTGTCTACCAGAGAATTAGTCAGTGATATTTAATCACTGAAAAGATCGTAATTAACCCAAATGTCATTCAGGGGAACTTGCCACTGATCAAGGAGCCTTTTAGCCTTCTCGCAAACCTTATCTTGGAAAGCTGAAATAAGCAGATTAAATAAATTGGGCTTTCTTTCTTCAAAACATAATGTTGTAAGTTCAATTATAAAGTTTCTCAGACTTCTAAACTAGGACACATATATATTCTGCTCTCTATTTTAAGAATACATAATCTGTTTTTGAAGATAAAAAAAATTCTTCCAGAGAATAGTCCAAAACCAAATTTGGTAATAGCTTTAAATTTATTCAACACAAAGAACTATTTTAATGTGACTCTTCTTGCGATTCTGAAAATAAAAAAGTATCTGTATTGCAAAGTGGATCAGTTAGGTATTCCTGTCCATTGTCGGTAAGTACCTCTCCTTTGGGAGCATCTCAGGATTCACAGAATGAAGTGCTTGGAAGAGATGTGTAAAGGGCATTTGTAAAAGCAGAGCCTAAGGTAGAACTATCTTCCTTTCCGGGCTTGTAACTATCATATAGTGGTCAAGGCATCTGTTGTGTCACGTGAGTAGAATCATGAATGCAGTCTCTAGAAGCACCACACCGTACTTTGAATATTTCAGTGTCCTAAACATTGAAGAGCCATTCATTGTGAAGAGCCTCCTCCCCTGCCTCATATTCTGTATGGACTAGATATCTTAACAGGAGAGCAGGGTGGTTTTAAAATAGGGCTATCCCATGTTACTGTCCCTCTCTACAACCTTATTTCCCCTTCCAGCAGAATACATTATTCTTCGGGCTTGGGCTTCACAGCATGCATACATACATATATACATATATACACATACACACACACATACACACACACACACACACACACACACACACACATATATATATACAAACACAAACATATATGCATACACACACACACATATATGTATAGCCACAGCCTACATATCGTTCTTTTCTTTATAAATGACCATTCATCAACTTATCAGGGTTTTCTCTTAAAGCAACAAAAAACAAACTAAGATAAATAATGATCTCATGATCAAATACATTGTTTGATTCAGGGTATTGCTTATTCAAACAATTTTTATGTTCGTCAAATGGACAACAATAAAACCCCTCAGTTTAGGAATCTTCATTTCAAATTCCATTTCAGTATAGGACTAATTTTGTGTCCAGAGCTTACTACTAGAAATTCCCGAATTGGTATATGACAGCCAAACTTTTTTGAGAGTTATGCAAAACAGAACTCTCTCTTTCTATAGATGTCTCTTATCTCCATACCAACACACACACACACAACACACACACACACACACACACACACACACGGTTCAACTCTAAGCATATTGTATGGATAACTTTTTATCGTTCCTTTGAGTAAGGGAATGGATAGGTGTGTGTGTGTGTGTGTGTGTGTGTGTGTGTGTGTGTGTGTGGTGTGTGTGTGTTTGTGTGTGTGTGTGTGTGTGTGCTGTTTGTCTCAGCTCAATTGAGGTGGTAACAGCCTATGTCACTATTCTCTCCCATCCCCCAGATTCATAAATACACTGAAAGGTTTTTAATGCAGTAAATGCTTCTCAAAATTACTCCCACATTTGCAACCCTGGTTCGCTCCATTATTTCTTCCTTGAGGCATGCTTAATGCTGTCTGCAAAAAAAGGCTAACACATCAGATTTTAAGTCTTTCCAGATCATTGTCACTTCACAAATGCCACTCAGAGAAAACCCATTCTTATACAAATAAACTCCCTTCAAGCCTTCTTTAAACCACTGGCCCATATCTAGCTTCTAATCTATTTCTGATTCTACTTTACTTCTGCATGGCTTTCATTGACTTCAGAGGAATGTTAGACATGTGCTAGAAAAGAATGAACCTTCCATCAGATGCTTCTCAGTTACTAAAAAAAAATGAACCCCCACTCAGAACTGAGCACTGATGAGACCTGTAAAGTCCTGATCATGAAAGTTTAAAGAACTTTGTATCTAATGGGCACATACACACAAGCATAATTAAAAATAAAACAATCTTAAAGAGAGAGGACCTAATGGGAGGAAGCAGGTGGCCTGCCTTTGAAGTTGGATGCTGTTCAAAGACAGCAAAGGGTGCCCCTCTCTTTTAGATTCCATCTCTTAGTATCACATCCTTCTCCATGATGTCTCTATCTTACCCTCAGTCCTGAAAACAATGCATTCAGCCCTGGGCTAAAACAAGGAATCAAAATAACCCTTTTTTCTTTTGAGTTGATCTCTTGAAGGTGTGTGGCAGTGGGAAGAAAAACAAGATAAAGCAAAATAACAACCAGAAAAACTATCAAGCAAGGCACAACAGATGACTTTGAAACCTAGCTCTCTGTGGCCTTGTTTGCTTTCTAGATCAATGCTACCGAACAGCAGCATCTCAATGCCATTCTATTTTACTTTTAACTCTTTTAGACTCCTTTCTATGATGTTTTACTTGTTTCTCTTCTAGGATGATATTGAATGTTATTTATTTTGCAATTAATTAAATCAATTTGAGAAGTTAATTTCCTTTCTCCAGAAGAGTTCAAGTGGAAGATGAGAGATTACTGATCCATATTGTCTGTAAACAAAGAATGCTACAAACATCTGCTTATCAGGAAAAAAAAACAAAGCAAAACAAAAACAGTAACTAAGGGTAGTATGAACCGAGCTGAGGAAAAGCCAGTTCTCTATAGCTTTTCTTCCATTTGTGTTGCTATTACCATTTGTTACTCCTTTTTAAAAATTTTTTATTTATTTTTTAAAACAATTTTGTCTCATTTTACATTTAGAGCACAGTTCCATCTCCCTTCTCTCCTCCTGCTTCCCCCACCTTCTACCCACCCCACTCCCTACCTACTCTTCTCAGAAAGTAAATCTTCCCATGGGGAATAAACAAAATCTGGCAAAATCACTTTGAGGCAGGACCAAGGCACTCCCAACTTTATCTAAGCTGAGCAAGATATCCTTCCAAAGAAAATTG
>JAQHUG010000007.1:8413237-8432892 GCA_028555095.1 Dicrostonyx torquatus | reverse complement strand
TTCCTAGGAATTTCCCTAGTGCCAGGTTTATTGATAGCGCCATAATGTCTCCCTCAATCAAGATGTCTCTTTCCTGGCTCTTCTTCTCTGTCCTTTCCTCATCCTCCCCTCATGTTCTCCTCTCTCCTTCCCTTCTTCCCTTGATTAATTATTCTTGAGAAGAACATTCAAAGAATCCCAATGTTTTAGCCTTGAGTTACTCCTAGACTATGAAATCATCTATATCATTATGCTGCCCATTTTCCTCCCCGTCACTTCTCTCTCCTCCCCTTCTTCCCATTCCTCCAGTTAGATTCCTGTTATTGCAAACACAGTGACCTTATGCTCTGTAATCAGCAGTAGGTACTCCACTCACAATTTGCTTCTGATGCTATGCATTGGGTAGCAGCAATTAATACAGCTCCTTTGAGGTCTTTTAAATGACTGCAGTAAAAAACAAAACAAAACTAACTTAAGTTTTGAGTGTTTTACATCTTTTCCATGCTAGTATTTTATATTTGTAACTTTATCACAGTAAATTAACAGCTAGTACATGGGATAGTGTTGTTATTTTTATTTTTCAGATTAAAACATACAGGAGAGAGAGGGAATTCTACCAAACATTAATTTTAAGGAAATTAGTGTAAGTCAAAATTCTAGTTCTCTATGAATTCAACCCGTTCATCTATAAATAACATGGTAAATGAACTTGACAGATGCATGGATAACAGAGTTGAGTCTGTTCCAGAGAGGAACATTACTATTTGGTATAATTCTAATAACAATGTTAGAGATTTCAAATTAGTCTAGACTAATGTATTGCTTCTCATTTTCTCAGTACCTGAACAACAAACCCCTTGTAATTTCCCATGAATTCCTATTCACAATGAAAATACTCTGCCAAAGGTGACACAAAAGAAATAACATAATAATATGGCATTAAAGTAAGATTATAAAGTTAAGGAAAGTGAATATTGCCAGACATATTTTAATTAGTATTTGAATAATTTAAATAAATTCATAGTCAGATATTTCAGTTGAAAGCTACTTTCTTCTAAGCTTTAGTTATAGTTTAGTTAGCAAGTCAACAAAATCTGAACATCCTTCATTTTGACTTTGAAATGCACTTAATAGTAAGTAAAGTTTATTTACGGGACCAAATTAGAGCAATGCCCTTCTTAGGCTTTTTACAGTCTGATCTTGAAGCAAATGTTTCCAATAAAATAATAAAAATGCTCAAAATAGAATTGTATTGTGATGCAAATCTCCTAAGAGCAGACTAGGGAGTGCAGCACAGCATGATAGCTTTCAGAACAATAAAGAAGATAAATGGGGGAACCAATGGAACATAATGAAGAAGAGAGGAGAAAGCTTCCTGAGCTTTATACAACTTCAGGTAGAAGTTCTTGTTATCTACAGTGGTGGAAACACTGGATGATTATTTGGTGAGTCCCACAGTTGCATGATGCCCTTCATTTCCCATGCAGAGCGATTTTGTGAATTACTTCAAGGCAGATATAGCAAGGCCCATCAAATGTCATTGCTAGCTTTATGTTTTAATACAGAGAACTTCATCTGAGTTGACTGAAACAAGAATTCTGTTGAACCTGAAAGAACCAACAATGATGGAGAATCCTGGGTATGTCTAGGGCCTAGCATTCTTATCCACAGGCAGGAAGAAGCCACAGCCTCAGAGACACAAGGAAAGCAAATCTGGAAGCAACCTGAATATTCACAGAGCTTGAATTTTCCCATTAAAACATACATGATGAAATTACATATGCCAAAATGTGACACCCCCCCGATTAAACATGGTGTAAAACATAATTAATATGACATTAAATAAGATTTATAAAGTAAAGGAAAGTGAATGTGGTATGAGATTTCTTATTGTAAGAGGCTTGAATGTGTATCTTGGTGTAGAATTCTAAGCTATTATATTAAGATGTGATAAATACCTGTATTTTTCAGTTGCTGAATGAGTAGAGACTTGTTATGTAGGAATAAATTTTAGGGTTCTTGGGGAATAGTTCAGTCAGTAAAGTGTTTGATCTGAATTTATTTCTCCAGATCCCCTGTAAAAATGAGATACAATGGCATACAGACTAGCTCAGGGGACAGAGGAGAAAGAAATACAAATCCCAGGTGATTATGGGCCAGCTAGTCTGGTTGAAAAGGTAAGCTCCAGGTTTGGTGAGAGACCCTGTATCAAAAGATAAGTGGAGAGCAATAAAGACACTGGATATTGGCCTCCGACTGCACATTGATAAAACAGGTGTGTGTGCCTGCACACACATTTGCATACATCACACACAAACACACACACACATTTTCTGATAATTTAAAACTTTAAACTAAAAGACAAATTTTATAAAGGAAATACTTTGTGATTTCTAAGTACACAAATAAGTGGGTCTCTGAATCTGTTTCTTTTGCCGTTCCTTGGGCTCTTATTTGTTTTGTCTGATTCCAAAGTGTTAGTTTTTGTTTTATCATATTATATTTTATTTTATTGTTATGCCTTTGAAGCCATTTGTTTTCTAATGAGAGAAGGAAAGGGAGGAAATCCAGAATGGAAGAGAAGTGGGAAGAAACTGGGAGAAGTTGATGAAGGGGAAACTGTAATCAGGATATAATAAATTAAAATATTCATTTTCAGTAAAAAGAAAAAATGCAAAATAATTTAATCAATTATTACCTAAAAAGGAAACATCTTTTGCTCTAAGATTTGTGTTCTTCTGTATCTCAGGACTCATTATATTGTAGACATATAAGAAAAGTCTACTCGATCAGAGAATGTCCTTTTAAAACAGAATTTGGAAAGAAGGTCTCAAAAGGAATGATATAAACTTTCTAAATTGTACCCAGAAGATCTAATTAATATCACAGTAGGTCAAAGAATCAGTGACTATGAGTGGATCAGCACATGAGCTTGAACCCAATTTTCAGACCAGGGTTTGAATTTCAAAGATTTCTGAATCGCTCCTGGAATCATTTGATGGAGCATCAACAAGATGTAATTAATAAAATCAGAAAATACATTACGTCTTGAAACTAATCCTATATGTGCTCAATGTATAAAGAAATATATAAAACCTTGTAAAAACAATTGCTTTGGTAACTCAGAGATAGACATTGATGGTCAATTCACTTTTTGGGGATCACTCAAGAAGTATCAAAGGATAATAATTTTAGTATGGTGCATAGAGATTGTGGTGGTGATATTTTGGTTTAGATAGTGGCTCCCTTTGCCCTTTTCCAAAGAGTCTGGTGGAGTCTAAAGTGAAGAGTTTTGGATTAATTTTGTTGTCAAAAGAAATCTAAAAACAGCTTAGTATAGAGTTTGTCATGTGGATATTACTGGTAACTCTAATGAAGATTTATAATGAAAAGGGTTAAGCAGGATAAATTACCAAGTGTAAATTTTGAGGAGAAAAAGAGCATCAGGAAATGGAATAGAACTAAATTCTGTGTTCAAGAAGATAAACGGATTGAGAAATGGAAGAAAGTAAGTAGTGAGCCCAGGGCAAGATCCCACCCAGCTAAATTTCCACCCTGTGTAAAGGAACTAAAGAGAGCTCAGAGCTGGAAACGGCAGGGCACACTTTTAGTCCCAGCATTAGAAAGGCAGAGGCTGGCATAACTCTGAGTATGAGGCCAGACTTGTCTACAAAGCGAGTTTCAGGACAGCCAAGTTTAGGCAGGGAAAAGACAGAAAGCTGGTGAAGGTGTAATTTAGCTTTAGGCCATGTTCCAGACCCAGTAAGCAGTGTAACTTCTCAGCTTTTGTCATGTGGCCCTGGTTTGACAGTTAGGGTTAGAAAAAATGAGTACGGAACAAAGCCACTAAGGCCAAACATGTGTCAGGAGTGTCCCTGAATGAAGTAGGGGACATTGCATGAGGTGTGAGGTTGAAGCCTCTAACCCCAGATGGTAGAGATGCCAGGGTCAGGGAATACCTGCCTCCTAGGAGAGCTGCCAACAGGGAGTGCAAACAGCTCAAGAAAAGATAAGTGTGTTTTGATCAACATAGCTGAATGGAGTTGGAAATGTGGAGAGCATTTCCACAGCAGACATAAAGATGCAGAGTTTGGAGTTTGCCCTGATGGCTTTTGTTCTAGTTTTGGTCCAGTATTTCCTCACTATGATCCCTCTTCTGCAATTTGGAATAGTAATATGTATACTGTGCCGTTAAATGTCAGAAATATGTGATCTGCTTCTTGATTTTGATTTTTATAGGTGATTACAGTTAATAAAATTCATGAACCTTAGAAGAAACATTAAACTTTAGATTTTAAAACACTGTTGAGACTGTGATATACTATGGTGACTTCTGAAGTTAAACTTAAGACATTTTTTTTTTTGCTTTGTGATATGGCAATACATCTTTAGGGGCCTGGGAGTGGAATGCAGTGTTTTGTAAGAAAATGACCCCAAAAGGGATTGGCACTATTCAGAAGTACAGCTTTGTTAAATGAAGTGTGTCACTGTTGGAGTGGGCTTTCAGGTCCATTTTGTTCAAGGTTCCCTCAGTGTGACTGTCAGTAGACTTCCTGCTACCTGCAAGATGTAGAACTCAGATATTTTTCCAGTACCATGTCTTCCTGCACACCATGCTCTTTGTCACGATAATGAGCCACTCCAGTGTCACAAGTACTGTCATGGAGACTTCTTAATTATGAAATCTTGGCTATTAACTTAGGCTGGTCCCACTACCTATTTATAACTTAAATTTATACTAATCTATGTTCTGCCACATGGCATTACCTCATCTCTATATAGCCCATCTTGTTTCCTCCATTTCTGGTGGATGACTTTACCTTTCTTGTTCTCACAGTCCGCTCTGTACCGAAAAGTCCTGTCTAACCTCTTTCTTTTTGTCAATTCATCATTAAGCATTTCATTACACCAATCACAGCAAGTATATGTTCACACCGTCTTTGTTTTTGTACATTAGCATTTAAAAATTGAAAGTCAACAAAATACTGTACAGGAATCTGACACTGTGTATAATTCCCATCTTTATCTGGCTTCTTCTATTTATATTACTTTACTCTCTCTTTAAAGACTTCACTTTATTATTTTAAACTATTTTTTATATGACTGACTCTGACTATACCTGTTCTTTCTCTTTCTTTTCCTTTTTTCAACATCTAAGTCTATTTAAACATAGTCTATCTCTTTAGATTTATTTTTGGTCTGGACTTTATTCTTTGCATGTCTGCAGCCTCCTCTGACGGCATGAGTCAACTAGTAAACTGTCAGGCTACTTATGATTTTGCAGCTCTGCTTAGTGAATTAACACATAGCATGCTGACAGCTGGCTCCAAACCTCTAGGGTCAACAGCCACAGGAGCTGCACCTAAGCCTAACTATCCCAGTTCTGGGAAACTCCTGAGTCTGAGACGTGGCACACATTTTTACCCAGCATGCCTGCTGCTCAAGAGTTCTGCTGCATAGCAGGGCCTCTTAAAGACCCGTATCCCTGTCTGTCAATCCTACCCAAAAGACTGCAAGACCCTGGTGCAGGAGGGTCCTTCTTTATTTCTGTTGCTTTCATCGGTTAATAAAGAAGCTGCCTTGGCCTGCAGGATAGGTCAGCCCTTAGGTGGGTGGAGTAGACAGACTGGAAGGCAGTGAGAAAGAAGGCACTGCCAGAGATGCCATTATGCTCCAGCCCAATATGGACACTGGTTAGACTCATGCCGGTAAGCCACAGTCAAGTGGTGATACATATTACCAGAAATGGGTTAGTTTTAAATGTGAGAGTTAGCCAAGAAAAGGCTAGTGATGGTGGGCCAGTCAGACTTTACATACAGTTTTCTTGTGGTTATTTCGGACATAATCTAGCTGGCAGCCGAGAGCCAGGCAGGAAGTATAAAAAGGGCCCTACACTCCTCTCAGGTGCTGGGAACACAGCTGCACCTCTTGCAACAAGACCCAAGAGACCCAAGAAACAATGGTCACCAGGAAGCCATCCAGGAAAGCCACCAATGAGTCCTTATTTTTAACTTTTTGTGTTTTGCCTTTCTCAGTCCTTACATGGATATGTGTGGACTCACGTTGGGCACCATATGTGATGCATCTTTCTTTGCCCTGCCACTCAGTTTTCAAATAATGACATGGAGACTTACTATTAATTATGAAAGACCAGCCTTAGTTTAGGCTTGTCCCACCCTTATAACTTCTATAACTTAAAATAACCCATATTTTTATTAATTTATGTTCTTCCATGAGGCTCATGACTGTTACCTCTCCTGCACATCCTGTTTCTTCTGTGTCTCCTTGTGTCTCCCCTGCACTTGCATTTGTTCCTCTTTTTCCTTTTTCTCCTTGAAAATCCTCCCTATATCACTTGCCTAGCTATTGGCTGTCCAGCTTTTTATTACACAAACCACAGCAATGCACATTCACACAGTGCACAAATATCCCACATTACTGCAATTAAACACTTTCTTCAGAAGAGTTAATGTGGTCATAGTGTCTCTTCACAGCAATAAGAGTTCAAACTAAGACAACCATACCTTAGTGTATGTCTCATGGTTATCTGGTGATTAGCATAAGTGTGTGTTTTTAGAAAAACAATCCAATCCCTGGAGTAAATGCCATTCTTTTTAGAACAAATCAAGAGTTTGTACTGTGAGTGCCATTTGTCACTGTTGTCTTGAGTTCAGTTACCTTCCTGCTTCATTTTAGTTGTCACCTTAATCTATGCTGCACTCTCTGATGGAAAGACACCGGGTGTAGAGCAAACATAAAAAACTGTGTGTTATTTTGTTCTTGGTGTTGATTAATGCAGAGAATTATAGCTGGTTATAAGCAACTGTTTAAACTCAAGTGTGAATGAATCAGGCATATTAACTTTATCCAACCAAGATTCAGCTAGCATTCCTATAGAAGGGGAAATAAGATGTAAGAGTTGATGAATGGGTAGGAATGTAGTAATATGATGATTTGGGGACATAGCCTGTTTGTTGGATAGATCAACTCAGTTGCTGTATTTAACTGCACAAAAGTAAGCCAGTAAAAGTTGTAGCATTAATTAGAGAGGGATTTCCAAACTCAATCATTATTGGAAGGGATATTGACAGACAGTGGCTTCTGAAGGATAATAACTCTCATTGGCAATATGGCCTCTCGTAGTTTGCCAATACCCCAGTGGATGGCTCTATATCCACATTCATATGGAAGCTATAGCTGGAGTTGGGGGCTGGTCAAAACGACACAAAAATGTGGATGTGAAATTGAGACCAAGACAAAGTGAGTGTGCCACTCTGGGGAGTTGGAGGGAGGGATTTGTGGATAGATATGACCAAAATATATTGCATAAATATATGAAATGTTCAAAGAATGAATAAAATATTATCTTTTAAGGAACAAAATTATGTATAGTACCTTTTTTATATCTTTGGTTTATTTTTGAGATTATGATATTTCTCCATTCCTATTCATCCCTGAAGAGCATTTTATATATTCTTCTCTCATCTCCTTCAATTTCATGGTCTCTTTTCTCATTAATTGCTATGGCATGTATATATGTATCTGTATGTACAAATATAACATTTGGATGCCAGAATATTTATATAAATCGTTTTAGAACTTTTATTCATGGCAAATGACAAATTTATCCTTTCTCTCATTTTTTCTTTCTTTATTTATAGTTATGTATTTACATTATTATAGATTCTTATCTGTCTCAGATTACACTCCAACACAACTTCTCTTTCTTTCTTGTTCTAATTATTTCAGCTTTGGACAGCCATCCCTCTTCAAGTTGATTGTTTTGTTTTTTAAAACTACTCCTACTACTGTGAAAAGTTTTGTTTTGTTTTATTTGTTTTTATCTTCAGAACTTCTTCTCTTTAAACCTTGAACATTGTTCCAGGTTTATTTTTATTAGGTCCTGTCCAAATCATGACATTTGTCATTTTCCTTTGGAGAAGTGGTTCCCTTAGATAGATAAGGGCATCAGAAAACAGGCCTATGTTATGTGTGCTTGTGGTTAAGAAGGTATAAGTGCATCTCGACTGTTTTAGATGACATGAGCAGAGCAAGAAAAACATTACATGAGAAGAACACATACAGCATCTGTAAGTATTCTTAAATGTAATCATCTATAGCTATATTAAACCAAGTATGAGCATACTAATATGTCCTTCACTCATTACAATAGAGACTCAATAGTGCCTCTCCACAGCTTCTCTATAGTCTATTCTTTCAAGAGATCTAACAGGAGGGGAAATGTTTCTTTTGTTTTGCTTTGTGTCATGGTCTCCCTGTGTATCACAGTGTAGCCTCAAGCATATAATCTTTCTACCTCATACCTCAGCACACTGATTGGTGCTATCAAAGGAATTCACCACCGTATAAAGTTATGGAGACTTAGAAAAGCTACCTAGTCATAATAATTTCCTCATATCTATGTGTACATCAATTCATATATGAAGACAATGACTCTTCTATTCACTGAATAAATACTTATAAGCTTGCTATTTAAAGACCTTAGCAACCCTACATACATGAAAGTAAAGTATATTTATTTGACATTGCCATCTTATTAGCTCCATATATTCTAAATGGGAAGTGTTTCCCAGTTAACATGTTTGATAAATAAATGAATAGGTAAGTATATGGATGAATGATTACAACAGAAATAAAAATGAAAATGCAGAATACTATAGGAAATCTAGATATAGAAAAATAAAACTAATGTAGGTCATTCAGCAGCTAGTGGGAAGAAAAATAGTTCTCTTCAAACTGTATGGCATAACTAACCTCAGGAAGATTAAAGATTTTAAAAGGAAGAAGAAAAACAAATGTGACCTTGTACAGATGCCTAATGATTAAAACAAGACATAACTCATGCCACTAATAATCAAACACAAGTTAATCAATAGCATAAACACCATTAATTTCTTAGTGGTCAAAGTAACAAATGTAATATTCACAGATCAAAGGTAGTTATAGAAAACAAGGTTTTCCATGCAACTCCCTCATGTAAAGTTATATTATTACAAAATTATGAACAAATATTAAAACTAACTTTAAAAACGGCAGAGTGTATGAGGACCATTTAGGAAAGAAACAATTTCAGAGGCTCAGCAAACATCTGAAAGGATGCTCAGTTTTCCTCTGTTCTGGGAACATTGATAAAATTGATATATCATTACTTCAATGTAGATTGAAAGAATATATTTTTACTGAAGAATCTACTTTTTCCCTAAAATTTTATCTATTGTCTGATCCTACTTCACAAGACATGTTTGTGTGTTTGTGTAAAGTGAGATAAGGAGCATTGTGTCTTAAAACAGAATTTAACAAAATATGGGCACAAATATTCAGAAAATGTAAATTAAAATATATTCTCAAAGTTATATGTAAACATGTAATTAACATCATAAACATACAGCTTGTGTTATTTAGTAACAAGCTAGTGAATTTGATCATGGAAAATTAAAACTATTATATATATATATATATATATATATATATATATATATATATATATATATATTTGCACATATTTTAATTTCAATAGGATGGTGTGGGAGGTCCTTCTGTCAATGTGTTGCTTTTCTTGGTTAATGAATAAAGAAACTGCCTTGGCCTGTTGATAGGACAGAACTTAGGTAGGCAGAGAGACACAACTGAATGCTGGGAGAAAAAAAGGGCAGAGTCAGAGAAATGCCATGGATCCGCCACTGAGACTTTGCTGGTAGGCCATGAACTCATGGTGATACACAGATTAATGGAAATGGCTTAAATTAAGATGTAAGAGTTTGCTAATAGAAGTTAGAGCTGATTGGCCAAGAAGAGATTTAATGAATATAGTTTCCATATAGTTATTTCGTTTCTTGGCGGTTGGGACAAACAAGTGGTCCCCTGCATCAGTAGAAGTTTTAGAATGTAAAACTAAGGAATTCATCTGGGAGTCTGAAGATTTAGCTTTAAAACTGTCAGTATTAGTCATTTTTCAATTATTGCAAATACACAACAGAGTGAAATCTTTTTATTTACCAAATCTGTGCTAAACATAATCATGTAAATTCATCAAAAGAAACAAAAACTATTGAATGATAAGCATATGGAAAATATGTGTATTATATAGAAAGTCATAAGGATAGTAAGAGTTATAAAACACAGGATTGTTTATGTGTGTGTGTGTGTGTGTGTGTATGTGTGCTTGTACACATATATCTCTGTATTCACAGTCTGCTATCATCTTGTTTGTTTGACACAGGGTTTCTCTGTGGTAGCATTGACTGTGCTGGAACTCGCTCTGTAGACCAGACTATTCTTAAACTCAGAGATTCTCATGCCTCTGCCTCCAGAGTGCTGGGATTAAAGGTGTGTGTCACTAATACACAGTCTGTTATCTTTTATATCTATGAAACTGGCATTTTAGCATATCTAAGGTACAATTATTAATCATAATTATAAAATGATATTTTTTTATAAAATATTTTAACTTATATGGATCTTTCTCATGAAATTTGAAAGATTCCATAATGCTCATGTGCTCCTTTGTAACGAGCACATCTATGCATAGAAAGCAGTAAAAGATAGACTCAGGACTGTGGGAAATTCCCTTCTTTGATAATTTCACTTTGTAAAAAACATTTAGTAAAATCTAAACCACAGCAGCCTTAGTAATTTATTTTCTGTAGACTTAGATTTGAAAAATAATTAATTTTTTGAAAGTCAAGTGTTAGAATCTGAACCAGAGTGGAAAACGGATTCCAGTTGACAAAGTTGGAGAAAACAGGCAGAAAGTCACTTGGAGAGACAAACAACATTGTGTCCTGCTTTGACTGGGGATTAGGTCAGACTGAACACACTCTAGTAAGCACATCATTGCCCAAAAAATTATAATTTGTCTTAATAGCATCTAAAGATTCTCCAGAAGCCATTTCTAATTCTGCATTGTCTCGTTTCTCTTTTCTCAGTATAGATATCTCAATCTCACATTCCAACTTGACATTTGCTCCCTTTCCTTAGGAAAAGCAGTTTTGTCTTTTTATTTTGTCTTTTCTCCCTCCTCAATCTCTCCATCAGTTAATCTGAGGATTGACTTTCATTGGTAGGCTCATAAACCTCAGGAAAGGGAACTGTTTCCTTAGGATGCAAAAAACTAACTGATTTGATTAAACAAATTACCAGAGAACAGGTCATTCACTGGAAATCCTGCTCACCTCACACCAATAATAGATGGCTGCAGTTATACAAATATCCTATTATGTTCCACTACAGCTAGATTTCCCACAGACACATTCAGTATTAACAAGAAATAAAGCTTCTAGTCATTTGTGTTTCTAACGACAGCAATACCAACAAAAAGAAAAGAATTCACACATAAAATCTCAAACTCTAAAATGGCATTATATGCATAGGAAATCCTAGAAAATGAGCACTAGAAATGCTTGTAATAATAGATAAGGGATATAGACAACAACGTATTTGGGATATATGCAAAAAAGGAAGTAGTAGGAACAGTGCCCTCCATGTTTAAGAATGTGATCAGAAAAATGTGTGCGGCAAACTCAAGTACTCCGTGAATCCTTCACTTTATGACAAAAGAATATTACATATCCAGTATCCAGTTCCCACATGTACTACTTAGCTTATTTTATTCACATATTTTGAGAATTTCTTACACAAACACTGTATTCATACCATTTCCACTGTCCTCTTTGCTTTCTTCAATTCTTCCTATGTTCCTCCACTCCCCCTCAAATTCATGACTTCTGCTATTTCTCTCTGTCTCTGTCTCTCTCTCACACACAGACACACACACACAAACACACATGCATACACATAGGCACACACACATACGCACAAACCTTCTGAGATCATTTAGTACTATTTCTATGAACAAGTGCTTATAACTCACTGATTGGAATCAGGAAAGTCTATCAGGAGGCCCAGACTTGGAAAAGAAGGATTCTCAATTTCTAAGCCATTGGTTGCTTGTAGGTCTTCATTTATTAATGAGGCCTTTTGAGACTTCTCCCATGAGCATCAAAATGGCAACTAGTATAACCACAGATATAATCCTATTGGGAAAGTGACATAGAGGTGTCTTTATAACCTGAATTTTCTCAGATAGCATTAGGAGAGGTATTTTCTATATGATTCATGGAAATTTTCTCTTTTCTATTATAAAGGCCCACAGCAGGTCAAAATATAGAGAATAAGTGAATGTGGGATGCATAACCAAACTGGTGTATTTACAGAACAAACCCTACAGTTATGGTTCAGAGAACACTTCAATAGAAGGGACAAAAAGATTAAATAAACCATAAACCAAGACACCTCTTGCCAGGTAGTGTCTTTCAGATATGGCAGGGAATCCACACCCATAAAATTTTAACAATGTGGCTGCCTCTATAGGGCTTGAATAAGGATTTAGCTTACTTATGGATATTTAAAATATAAAATACAATAAAATATCTGTGCTCCAAGGTGTATACACACAAACATGTCCACATATATGCTCTCTATCAATTACTAGCATAAGGTGGTTATTGGTTTTGGATCTGTATCTATGCCTACATATGATAATCATGTAAAGATGTATTTTCCATGGAATATTCATATTTTTAAGCTTTCCTATCTACCACTAAAATCAGAAACTATAGTCATGAAACCACCTGTTCAGTCCCTCACATTCTTAGCGAAACGACAGGCATGGCAGAAGGAGATGACTTCCAAAGGCATTTTCAAAAGTAAAAATAGGACCAAGGTTGGGAAATAAATTAGCCTCATTATGTTAAAAAGAATCTAAAAATGTCGAAGCCTTCCCATAGAGACCAAGTGAATAACATCTTCTTACTTAAATGATGAATATTTGACAATTCCTACTCCATGTTCTGGCATGAGCTATCCTTGCCAGCAAGACGTTTCCAAAGAGAGACAGCTGGATGGGGAATCCCCAAAAGACATCAAGCATTCCCTTGATGAGAAACTTGAGTTTTGTCCAATTTTCCAAAAGTGAGACACTGTTAACAGGAAGCTAGAATGTCTGTTTTTTTAAAGTTATTACTCACTAGGAAACTGTCTTGTCATGAGACCTCAGAAGTCATTTGGTGCATAGTTACTTTGTAATACACATGAGTGATTCAGTTGAGACACAAAGACAAATATTTTCAATATGAGTTCTGACATATGAACAAACACAGCCACAGGTAAGCTATAGTATTTTCCCCATAGCTTACATTTACATAAAGTAAATGTCAGAATCAAGACAAAAACTTAAATTAGAATAGGGAGACAGCCACTATTTACACTGTATTTAGAAACATTGCAATATCAATAATGCTGTGTTACTGCAACTTGTCCTAAATATTCTAAATCATGTTTTTAAGGGTCAATTTTTAGGAGAAAATTTAAACACAATTATATAGTTAGAATTTTAGCAATGTGATACTCATACGTAGCCAAGTCTGTTATTCCTTTTTAAGCCTTTTATATAGTTTTGGAGATAATTTTTAAAGTTGCCAAATAAACACCTTATTTCATAATACTTTGAAAATTTAGTGATGTCACCTTAAAAGAGGTTAAACTGGGTTTGATCATTTGTAAAGTAAACCCTTAAGTCTTTCTGAGAATCAATCACATCATAATCCTAGAGTGAATAAAGAAACCATAGGTCTGAGCTCTACAGCTCAGAACTTTTTTCTAGAAAACAAATTGAAGGTATTCAATTCTTCAAATCTTCTAGTGAGTAGTCAGGCATGCTTTCTTTTGCATGTGTTTTTCAGACCTGGTGACCTTTCTTTATGATCCAGCTCAGGAGCATTTATGAGATCTATGAAACCTGGCTAAGGATGAAACATTTGGGTATGACTAGTGAAATGCAAAGATTTGTCTCCTTGTATAGCAATCTATTACTGTTTTCATTCCATGTACATTCAGAGGCAAGGATTGAGAGAGGCCATGGAGATACAGAGAAACAGATTCCTAATCCTGTGCCCTAGAGACACACAATACAGAGGAGAAGAGAAGAGCAAGAAAAAGTAACACTTTCCAAGAGGCAAGGACTAAAAAGGGAGGATATTGTTTTATTTGTTGCCAAGTCTTCTGCACCAAGACTGGATAGTAAATAAGAAACATGTGTGGAAGTCTGAACCTGAACTGTAAAGAATTTCAGTCCAGTTATCAGCACATTACTTGAATGAGTCTATTTTCATTTTTTGTAGGTGGATATTAGTGTCTTGTACATCCATTGTATGCCAAAATAGTAACTTCCCAAGTCCAAAGTAGATGATCTTTTGTTAGACCCCAACTCTGGGATGCTAACTCCTCAGGAAGGCTGCCCCAAGAAACCACTCACCAGTCCCGTTGATGCAAAAACAAGAGAAAGTTTATTCTCATTGCGCAAACGGGCTCCTCAGACATGCCAGGACTAGCTATTACAGGCTGCTTTTAAAGGCAAAACCCACATGTTCAGGGAGGGGGTACAGTGGGCTGTTTGTCAAACGCAGGGATTGGCTCATTTTAAGGGCATTTACTATGATTGGTTATGTCAAAGGCAGGATGGATGGTTGTTGGCTCAGGCAAAGAACAGGGAAGCACATGTAGGCTGTTGGAAAACACCTAACATTCTAGTCAACAGGCAGGGTGTGGTCACAACTAGTTCACAAAAACATGTTTTCTCTAGTTCGCGAAAACATATTTTCTTCACTTTTATTATGAAGCTCTCTCCCCATACATCCCAAGTATGTTGGTCTTTCTTCCCTTTTCCTTTGCTAATTAGTTCTGATGAATTCATAGACATCCAACACTAACGATAAACGAAGGATTTGAGGGGGATGTATATCCTCCTAGCAGTCCTTTATATTTAGAATAAGGGAATTAAGTAGCATCCAGCAATATGGAGGAGGTTCTTTGTCGCTCTTCACTGAAAGACACATTTTTAATTA
Source organism: Dicrostonyx torquatus (assembly GCA_028555095.1). Classification (NCBI taxonomy): domain Eukaryota; kingdom Metazoa; phylum Chordata; class Mammalia; order Rodentia; family Cricetidae; genus Dicrostonyx; species Dicrostonyx torquatus. The sequence goes on along the minus strand of JAQHUG010000007.1, from coordinate 8,417,992 downwards.
GGCCGTTCTTATTTGAAGTGATGGGAATAAAAGTGGAGCAGCACAGATCACCTTTTGTACCGAGGTCTTCATTACTTTTGTTGCTGTGGGTACAGATCCATAATTGTTTTCCAAGTTAATCTTTGCCTATGGTCTTTGCTTCTTTCCTAGGGGAAGTTCAATTACTGTGATTTGTCTATGTACTTCAAGTTATCTCAGCAACTCTACAGGGTCAACAGAGTGACCTATGGGATCATTCAAGGTCCCTGATGTAAATGCACAGAAGCAAAACTCCTTGGTTTCTCCTCTAGGAATCCATACTCCATTGTGCACATTTTCAGAGTTTTCCCCACAACATGTTATGAATATTCTTTTTTTAAATTTCAGAGTCTGTACCAGTATCAGCATCTGAAGTGAATAATTATATCTGTATTTGTATAACTACCAATATATACGACCATGGATAGGTTTCACTTTTTATCGTCTTTGAAATATTAAAGAATTGAAGAGCATGGTTTCACACAGCCTTACTACTTCTGAAGTCAATGTGTTAACAATATAGTTGGGAGGGAACGCTCCAAGAATCTGGAAAAGAAGAACAGCATGAATATCACCAATGCCTTAACATTAGAGGAATTTGCAGTAAAGGTGCCTAAATTCAATTCCCCTATCTGGATGATTACAATAATACCTACTTTCCTGTCTTCTTCAAATGCACTCTAAAAATGTTGTTCATTGATCTGAAGGAGTCTGTACTACCTTATGAGGGAAAAACTAGCTAGCATTTGACTTGGTGCTCCTTGAGAGATTGGGGAAAAACATAGTGGAATTGAATCCCGCGGTAAAAACCTAAAAAGCCTCAAAGTGATTGGTTGTGAACCAAGTTATATAATACCAACACAATGTTCCAGCAGCAGTCCCAGATACTAGAGTGCTACTAACAGCCCTCTTACCTCTAACCACTATTCGCTGGGCGCATGCTCCATACCAGACACAGTTCATAGCAGTAGTTAGCATTACCGATTACTTGGCAAGCTTACTCCTTTCTCCAGTTTTAGATACGGCACAAACTAAAATTAGAGAGATTCAGTTATGACTTCAATGTCAGTGTCTACAAATGAGTGATAATTAAAGCGAAGAATCAGCCTCTACAGCCCTTGTTGTTTTCATTTAGCCATTTAGAGTTACCTCGGCAAGGAAATAGAGTTGGTTACACAAAAAGCACAGGTTGAATTAATGCATGTTGTAGACTGATCAGCTTCACTGAAGAAAATATTTGTATTTGTATCATCAAATTAGGTATACTGGATAAGCCAAAGTGTATCTTGGAGACACACTTTGGAGTTAACGTGTGAATTCTCTATCAAATGAATATCAAAGAAAGGCAAGCATGGCTGTGCAGGCTATACCTACTTAGGGAGCAATGGAAACTCTCCATACGGCACACGTCAGAGAATGACACACAGTGAGAATGGAGTAAATGAAGAGAATTGCTTACCATTGAGTCAACTCTTTTTACTATACTGCCTGACACAACATAACTACTCAGGAGGTGATTGTTTGGTGGACAGACATATCAGTAAATAAAACCATAATTGAAAGCTTAGAATGTTTTGCTTTCCATCCTCTCAGCCCTAACAAATTAGGTTTCTTTGTCTTTTCCGAAACACCAACTTTCCCCGAACTCTTTCTCTTCATCCTTTTTCTCTTATCATAAGATCAGCATTCCAAAGTCCACTGGGAGTTTTTCCCTTAATGTTCACCAGAATTGTAATTATGTGTTTTTTTGTGGTCATTTCTGAAGTTCTGATAAGCAGGGTTGTTTCTAGTTTGGTTTTGCCTTTCAAAACTGTCATTCAAAACAGTAAAATGCCTAACTTATTATACTAAAAATATTTAGTAGATTGACAAATGAATAAATAGGAAATGAATGGTTAGAGAAAGACTGTGAAAGTGTCTAGAAAGGTAGTTAAAATATCATGCAAGGAGTAGAGGGAGAATGGGAAGGAAGTAGTGGGGGAGCACATGAGAGGGAGATGAAGGGAGAAGAGAAACTGAAAAGGAATATAAATTGGGAGCATGACTATGAGACACTAGCCAGATACATCTCTTTCTGCACCATTAATCAGAAAAGAAACAAAGAATATAGAAGAGGGTCTAAATTTTAGTAGCCAAGAAAGAAAGCATTAATGAAGACCCAGGAGAACAATGGAAGCAGAAAGATGCTTGGAAAACTACGCCTCTCCTAGAAGGAGTGGGTTCATTCTACATGTAATGCGTAAACCTGACAGATACACTGGAGATTTTAGAGTTTTGTGTCTTGGCAAAGCAAGACTGGGGGGATTTAGTTCTAGGAGGTCTGTAACAATTTATCTAACGTTGTTTGAAATGCTGAGCAGGCTGGAAAGATAGCTCAGTGATAAGGGCACTAGCTGTTCTTGTAAAGGATCCAAGTTCAATTCCCAGCATCTACATTATGAGAGCTCCAAGGATGACATCCTCTTCTGGCTTCTATGTATATATGTGCCATACATACATACATATAAATAAAACTTAAAACTTCAATTGCTGAGCTAGAGGACAGTGTACCAATTAACTGGAAAAGAATGCACACAAGCACATCCCGCAACACACACACACACACAAACACACACACACACACACACACACACACTCCCCCACACAAATAGTCACAATGCTTAAAAGACCACAGAATAGGAAATAAAAGACGTGAAAAGTAGGAAGATTTTAATTACAGTAGACACTATTAGTGGTGTCAAATAGAACAGAGGGGTCAGGAATGACCTGGCTCCTTTTCATTCCTCATTAGCAATCTGTGCTTTTAAATCAGATGAGATGTCTGAAGTGAAAAATGAAGTTCTTATACTTCCCTTTTATAGCTATTCCTGTTGACATCTACAAGGAAGAATTTTTCCTTTGGTGTCCCGATTTTTTTCTTTCTGAGAATAGAGAAGGCTAATTTTGAATATGAGAATTCTTTTTAAAAGTCAGCATATAAATTTCAATTTCCCAAATACATCCTATCCAAAGACAGTTAATTGGTAGTGTCTTTGCTATGTATCTGTTAAGATCCAGAACACAGCGTTGATCTTAGATTCTTCAAGACTCTATATTCCTATATATTCCTATTCAGGAACACTGGATAAGCCAATACCAAACTGATCTTCCTTGATGCTAGTTCTCATCTGGTCTGAAGCAGAACCATACAGAGTGCTTATTACAGGTACATATTCAGTGTCCTTAATTGGAAAGAATCTGATTTGTACTTCTGATAACAGTGTCCACAAACTTTGTAAGTTGTTTGGGAATCCTGAATGTTTATCACTGTATACTTTGCAGCACATTATCAAAGGTCACAGAGAATTTGTCTTTCTGTATTTGTCATTTTGAAGACTTGGTTAAACCACACATAACCAAATCAAAATGCAAAAACAAACTGTCTATCACTAGGTGAAATAGTTCAATATGTCAGGAATAAGCACCCCAACAAATATTTGGATGGTTCATTATTTATCTACAGAGATTCCTATCCTTTTGGTAATCAAACTGGTAAATAATATTGCCTCGATGATACAGCACCACCCGGGGTAGAGGCTGCCTCATTTAATAAGGAATTTTCATAATCCTGGGAAGGACCCATAGTATGAATTATTCATGAAACCAGCCTTCCATCAAAGACCCCATCAGTTTAAACTGGTGGAAAGTCATTTTATATGTGTGCCTTGCAGCACGAAACAGAAGATTAATCTCTCCTAAAGCTGATTCGCACACATGGAGAACTGTTTTCATGACTATATTGTTGTTTGTCCAATTACAGGCCTGGGATCGGCAAAGAGAAGCCATAGAAGGCTTCAAATAGTGACTGCTGCCCTTAAGTTCATCTTGGAGGTTGAGATATTAAGCTATTTCATTTTATTCAGTGTTTTTGAATACTGCCTTTAATTGTGAGTGAGCAGGAACTTAAATTAGCAGAAAACTTCCATTAAACCCCCATCTGTGCTGTTGGTAGCATTTCTACTCTTGACTGGAGTCTTAAAACACATTCTTTCAGGAACAGCTGGTCTTATTCTTCCACATCTCTCTAATTTATAGGGTTTATCACATTAAAAAAATAATACCGAGGCTCTACTTTAAGAATAACAAATGTCTCAACGATACTTCAACCTTATATGAATGGTCTAGGTAGCACAAGACTTTATTAAGAAAACGGTTAGGCAAGCCTTTAAGAGCCCATCACTAATGGCTATGGAGCCATGGCATCTAATACATGGGAACTGAGTAATTCCCCCATTCTTTCAAACACACACTAGTACACCATCAAACTCTGAAGCAAAGGCTCTATGTGAAGCGCCTTAGCTAGGATTCTTTGACTCAGCACCCAGAATACCACCAATTAAAAGAACTTGAAAACAGTTGAAGGTAAGGTGTTTTAATAGCCTAAGGCAAGGCTTCTGGGTAGATGGAAAAGCAGTGTTTTTAAGTATTTCTGGATATGTTTAAAATACTCATTCTGGGGCTAGGAAGATAGCTTAATTCATATTCATATTTATAACATACATGTAAGCATGAGGACCTGACTTCAATCCCAGTGCCCAAGCAAAAATCCAGTGGGCATTGGTACTCTTAGTAAAAAGGAAAATAAGACATGAGAATCTCTGGGGCTTGCTGGCAGACCAACATGTCCTAATAAATGAATTCTAGCTAATGAGAAATGGAGTCAGAAGAGGTGCCTAGCATTCCTGAGGGTAATGCAAG
>JAQHUG010000007.1:8395689-8409841 GCA_028555095.1 Dicrostonyx torquatus | reverse complement strand
TAGATAACTCTCCTGTTTGTTTCTATGCTTATTCTAAACCCTGTCAAGCTGACAGTGAAGCTCTACTATCACATCACTGTTATAGAGTTTAACTTTCTACATAGTCTTTCTCAAAGGCTGAAATGAGTGAGAAAAAAATCCTCCACTTGATCCCATCATCTTAATTTGGGAAGACACTGCTGGGTGGAATTTAATTTCAGATCTCCGTTCACCTAAGCTTCATCATATTAAATATCAACTCCAAATGCTTATGAAGTCCTATGGTATGAGCTGATTCAGCTTTCTGTTGCAGCTGAGACAGTGACTATAGGAAGAGATAGGGTAAGAGGCAGCAAAGGAAAATCAAGACCGCAGACAGAAAGGAGAAAAGGTAGGACAAGAGAAATGGCACTGATGAAATCTTTGTGTTTCATAGGAGTGGTTGGCTATACATAAAAATCATTTGAAAACCGTGAACAGGTACAAATACACAGATCTTGCTCAAGATCAGTTAATTTATAAATTCTAGAAATCAGTCTCAGACATCTGAACATTTTCAAATTTCTGATATGTTTCCAACACTCATATAATTTAAAACATTGATAATTGCATTGTCATGAAGGGGTCCTGAAAGCTACCAACACCTCTGAATTTTCTCAGATGCTTTCTTTCCTGTTGCTGTCCACACAAAGGCTCATCAGATATAAAGATAGCCTTCTCTGTATTGCACCTCAGGAGCAGCAGGGTTATTTTTTCTTGTCTCCATTGTTGGCACTATCATGAGTCCCAGAGAACAAAGGAAACTAATGTTGTAAGGCCAGCACCTTTACATTATTAAATTTGGGAATTATTATGTAGAGTAAGTTTGATTTCCTTCCTAGTGAAAGTTCTTATTTTGTCTTTCTGTGTTGAACATAGATTATTTCTTCACACAATATATCCTGATTACAGTTTCCCCTCCCTCCATCCCTCCCATCCCCTCCCTATTTCCTCTGCCCTCTAGCTTCACTCCCTTTCTGTCTCATTGGAAAAGGACAGGCTTCTAACAGATAATAACCAAACATGACAAAATAAAATACGATGAAGTAAAAACTTTCATATCAAAGTTGGACAAAGAAACCCAACAAGAGGAAAATAATTTTAAGAGCAGCTGAAACAAGCAGAGTCAGAAGTCCCATTAAAAACAATAAAGCTAATAAGTATAATATATATGCAGAGGACCTATTGTAGACCCATATAGGGCCTGTGCTTGTGCATTAGCCTTTGTGAGCTCATATTCACATTGTTTAGTTGATTCAGAGGGCTGTGGTCTCCTGGTGTCTCTCTGTCTCTTCCGACTCATACTCTTTCTGCCTCCTCTTTCCCAGTATTCCCTGAGGGATTTGATGGAGACCTCCAATTTTTCCTCTTTCTGGACAAATTTTACTCTCTCTCCCACTGGCTGTGGGTCTCTGCACCTGTTCCCATCAGCTGCTGGAAGAAGCCTCTCTGACAATGATTAGACAAAGCAGTGACCTATAAACAGCAAAATATCATTTAAAATTATTTTATTCATTTTTTGCCTATACTGTTTGGTTTTACCCTAGGTCTCTGGGCTATCTATTCTCTGGTTCTTGCTTATCAAATTAGTATTGGGTATGGGTCCCTTCTCATGGAGTGGGCCTTTGACAAATCAGACATTGGTTGATTACTCCCACAAGTTTGGTTTCACCATTGCCCAGAATATTTTGCCGGCAGAATAGGTATATTGTTGTTTAAAATGTTTTGTGGTTGGATTTGTATCCATGTTCCTCTTCCAGCAGCCAGTAGAGTACCCTCTCACATCAAAGAGACTAGAAGGTAGGGTGAGGGTTCCATGTAGACATCAGCTAGACTAGGTTTAGTGCATTGTGTAGATATGTTTTTAAGCAATTTGGCCTTGCTGTTAGTTTGTGGGGACTAACACTTTGTCTTAGCATTCTGCATTATTTTGAGATTTTCATGTTATCCCATTGGCCAACAACTCAATAGAATGTAAACCAGTCCTTCTACAGGAAGCCTTGCTTTGCTATTGGGATTCCATATACCTCATTGCTAGGAGTCTTCATTAGGATCACCTTCATTGATTCCAAAAGTCTTTCACTGTTCTGGATTTCCACACTATTTTCCAAATGTTCCCCAATTCCAATAATCTCTCCCTACATTCTGCTGCTCCTTTCCATCTTCCCTGAACTGATCCCTTACATTCTAACTATAAAATCTGTTCTAATTCCCCTTTCCAGGGAGAACCATGCATCCCCACCCCAAGAGCCCTCCTTTACCTAACCTCTCCCTGTCTATGGATTGTAGCTTTGGTATCATTTACTTAACAGCTACCATGCACATATAAGTGAATACATATCATATTTGTCTTTCTGGATCTGAGTTAAATCAGGATGAAATTTTCTAGTTACTACATGCAAATTTCAATGTCATTCTTTTTTCACAGTTGAGTAGCATTCCATCCTATAAATCTAGCTTCATTATTCATTTTTTCACTGAGGGACATCTAGATTGTTTCCAGATTCTGGCTATTATGAACTATGCTGCAATGAAAGTAGTTCTGTGGTGTCCTTGTGGTGGGGTGGAGTGTCCTTTGGATATATGCCCAAGCATGGTACAGATGGATCTTGAGTTAGAACAATTCCTGTCTCTCTGAGGACACACTATATTGATTTCTGTAGTTGCTGTACACTTTTCTACTTCCACAAGCAATGGAGGGATGTTCCCCTTCTTCTACATCCTTGGCAGCATGAGCTGACACTTGTGTTATTGATATGGCCATTTTGACAATTGTAAGATAGAATCTCAAAGTAGTTTTGGTTTGTAATTCTCCGATGACTAAGAATGTTGACATTTTCTTTAACTGTTTCTCAGCCCTTTAAGATTCCTCTATTGAAAATTCTCAGTTTAGATCTATGTCCCATTTTAAAACTGGATTATTTGTTTTTTTTTGAAACGTAGTTTCTTGAGTTATTTACATACTTTGGATATTAGTGCTCTATCAGATGTGGAGTTGGTAAAAATAGTTTTCCATTTTGTAGATTGCTGCTTTGTCCTATTGACAGTGTCCTTTCTCTTTTCTTTATAGAAGAGTTTTAGTTTCATGATGTCCCATTTATTAATTTTGACCTCAGTGGCTATCAGTGTTCTATTTAAAATATCATCTTCTGTGCCATTGTATTCAAGGCTATTCCTCATGTTCTTTTAAATCAGGTTCAGTGTATCTGGTTTTAGGTTGAGATCTGTGATCTATTTGGACTTGAGTTTTATACAGGACAAAAAATGTGCATCTATTTTCATTCTGTTACATACATATATCCAGTTTGATAGAGCCATTTGCTGAAAATGCTGTGTTTTTTTCAGTAAATTTATGTTTTCTTTGTCAAAAATTAAGTGTCTATGTGCTTTTGGCTTTAAGTCTGGGTCTTCTATTCAATCCTACTGAATAGAAAACACCATGCATGTTTTTAGGCCAATGACATGAGTGTTTTATTAGTATAGCTCTATAGAACAACTTCAAATCAGGGATGGTGATACCTCCAGCAGTTCTTTTATTGTTTAGAATTGTTTTAGCTATCCTAGGTGTATTGTTTTATCATACAAGTCTTTCACATCAAACTAATGATAATTCTGATATAATCTTCCTGTATAATAAACTGCTTTAATTTATAATTTTGAAAATTTTACAAAATTTATGTCCTGCAATGCTAAAGAATGCATACGCAGCCCATATATGGAGGTTCTGTTGAACTTGTCCATATTGGGTTCCATGGTCTAAGTTGACGAGGATGACTGACTAGGTCTCTTCCTCAAGACAGCACCAGATCTCATTTCATAAGGTTGTGAGCCACCATGTGGTTGCTGGGAATTATACTCAGGACGTTCAGAAGAATAGGCAGTACTCTTTACTACTGAGCCATTAAATTGGAAACTGATAAACCATGATTTAGGAATCATCATTACTTCATTTCAGAGCAGTGATTTCACCTCTCTTTAAACAGTTAAATAGCTACTTTACTTATGTGGATACGTGTCTGTTTGTATGTGCACCTATGTGTGGCTGCCCATGGAGGCTACTAAATGGTATCAGATCCCCTGAAGCTGGAGCTACAGGTGCCTGTGAGATGTTGAATAGGGGTGTTGAAAATAGAATTCTAATTCTTTCAAAGAACAGCAAGCACTCTTAAGCGCCAAGTCATCCTCCCAGCCTCCATCTAAACATTACCGCTTTCTTTCACTGACCACATCCTTTTATGTCAGATAGTTTATTAGAAGCTGGATAGAGAAACCAAAAGGTAAGGAAACTTATGCAGGTAATATAATTAGCATATTTCAGTTTTCTTACCTCTTGCTTTTATCTATCCAACTTCAAATGAAGAATCTGATGTATAAGGCTACGGATAAAGAAAGGAAAGATGGGGATAGAAGATAAATCATAATCATCTTTCTCTTTTGTCACCGTGCATGTCAATATGGACTATGCTGGGAGCTCCTCTCTGACTTGAAGACTTTACTGAAGATGGAGTTGTAACCAAGAAACTCATACAAGGTCAAAAATAAAATAAAATACTTTCTAACACACTGAGGTACCTGACGATACTTTCTGCAATGAAGGAATGACACACACGGAATTCTCATTAATACCTGTTTAATAAACTTAAAAACTAAAGACTCAGTGAAAAGTGAGTCTTCCCTCACTTTTCACTTGAGCGAATTCATATACACTCCTTTTCTGAAATCATAATGAGAATTCTTTTATAATCTTTTGTTTATTCATGTGCTGAATTTGTCTTCTTTTCTTCCAAACAATGTGTCAATATATTCATATAAGCCATGTACAATGCTGAAGAAGTGGTACATTTCTCAACAGTGAGAAATCCTTCAAAGAGGTGACATCTCAGAGAAAGATTATTCAGATTTAGTCACTTTTAATACTGGAGGACAATTTCCAAAGGAAATATTTTGTAAGTTCATTAAATGCAAATGACAGAGCTTAATCACCACACTCAGAGAAGATTCTGAATGAATCAATGTATGAACCAAGGATGTTGTTGAAGACTGACTTCTGCTTGAATCTTGCTGCTAGAATTACATGTTATTTAGGAAGTTGAAGTACAATTCCACCTAAAGCTCTTCTCAGGTTATGAATTCAAAACATGAATTGTACAAGCTTGTGATATTGGTTCCAAGGCACCAATCACAAGTCATGACACTCCAGATCTTTGTTTTTATTTGGGATTGTTACATTTAGTGAGTCTTTTAAAACCACGACTGATTTGTGCAATTCATAATAATGTGATGTTAACTTCTAAAGCTATCATTGGAAGCAGTGATCTTGAACTATAAGTGTTGTAATTAGGGGAGAGGTGTGGGTTGTGTTCCCAGCACCCAGCTTCCAGCCCCCAGCTGCTGGCCCGCTCAGCCACTGGTTGCTTGTTTATGCCCGAAATAACCACATGAGACTGTATTCATTTAAATACTGCCTGGTCCATTATCATCAGTCTTTTCTTGGCTAGCCCTCACATCTAAACTAACCCATTATAAAAGTCTGTATGTCACTACGAGGTGGGTGACTTACCGGATGGTCCTAAGGTACCTCCATCTCCGATGGGAGCCTCATGGCGTCTGGCTCTGACACTTCCTTTCTTCTCCTCAGAACTTCCGTTCTGTCTACTCCGCCCACCTAAGGCCTGACCTATCTTATAAGCCAGGCAACTCTTTATTCAACCAAAAAGAGTAATACAAAATACAGGAGAACACTCCCACATCATATAAGTGAACAAAGAAACTAAGATCACCAATCATCTAAACACTAATATTTATGTCTTCATTTTCAATGTGTTTTTAACTACAGTCACTCTTCTATATTCTGCCCTATTTGGTACTTATTTTTAAATAATACATAAGTAAATCACCCTAAAGCAAGACAGCTATTAATTATTTACTTCTCTGAGATCAAGCACTTTGGGTTTTTACTTAATTGCTTATTTACAAATAAAAAAAGCTCAGAAACCCACTACACATTAACCAAGAACAAAAATTTCACATTTTTCTTTTTACAAAAGTATTCTTAATTCTGGTGATCACAAATGTATATATTTAAAAGGTTTTCTTTATAATCAATGCAACCCTGGCTCCAGTGTTTTTCCATTCTGTTAAGAAACTATGTTGTGACTAGCAATGCTCAGGGAAAAAATCTGGGTCCAAGAAAGAATATAGAATAATGCTAATATTCTGCCTTTTGGTCTCTGTATTTGTGATTCAGTTCCATAACCCATCTCTGCTGTTTCCTGAATGACTCCTATCCTTTCCAATGAGATAGCTTTGATGCCATGGCAAGTGTTGACTTAATCTGCAGACCTGATTGCACAAGAGCATCTTTCTCCCCTTTGCTAAAGATGACCTGGGGCATGCTGGGATTAGCCTACTAGTTCCATAAAATACTCTTGACCAAAGGGGTTCATTAAATAATTCTCAGAGAACCAATTATGAGCTTGTATCAGACATTTAGCTGTGGCTTGCAAAGATATCTTTGCTCCTAATAAAGAGACATGAAGAGAAGAATCACATCTATTGTGAACTTTGATCATACCTATACTTGTCAGAGTCACTGTCTTCCTATCCAAGGGTCAAGATGTCACATGGTGAAGTCAGAGCAAGTGACACAGTGCCCCATGTCTGGTCACCAGGCTGACCTCTGTCCATATCTGACTTTGATTCAAAATCTGAAGCCATGTGTTTCTTAGTTGATTAAATTTAAGATATCTTTTATTTTGTTTAATACCTTAAGCACTTTGGAATAGTCTCCATTTGTAAATATTATCTTAGCCTCCGCTAGACATAAAAAAACTGTTTTCCTCTTACAAAGTTTGCTCTTAACACAGAATCATATTGCCTAATCCAGCAAGGATTTCATTCTTGATTTGGAGGGATGTAGCATCCAGAATCTAATCTGACAGTGATAGTAAGGCTATAAATATATGTGAGTATGCACTTCCTATGCATAAGTTAGAACTGAACACAGCATAAGATATCCAATATGTTAAGAATATTAGTCATTAGTCTTGCTTCGAGCTGACCATGTGAGTTAGCATCATCCTAGGTAAAACAGTGAAATCAGGCCCCAACAAATTGAAACAAAACAGAAAAAGAAGGAAGGAATGGAAGAGAAGAAACATTGAATAAAGAGAGAATAGATGGAGTAAGAATTTAGACAGAAAATCAAATACATTGTGAAAGATGTCAGTGTGAGTCAGCATTTAAGTTGCCAGTGGACCTCTAAGCAACCATGGCTCAAGTCCAGATTATGAAAATGGCAATTAATTCCAAAGCTCAACTTCCCCCACAGGTGACAAGATAATTTCCTGTACCTCTTCAGAAGGTTTAGGGGCTCATTTCAAGAGGTAATTGTATCTTTGATGAAGTAAAAATAAGAAATGCAGCAAAATAAACTTTCTCTATTAGGTGTTTCTTTAAACTATTTTGTGTTTTGTGTGGTATAGGAAACTGAAGATTGGAATAACCCAAAACTATGTGAAATTTTCCCTAAATGCAGCATTTAGTGAGAGAAGATGACAGGAGACAGGAGAAAAAAATTATCCTGTATATGTATCTTAGAAAATGAGAAAACCTGAAAATTATCTTTATTTCAGTTATATATGCCAACTTTCTTAGCAAGTCAGAAAACACTGCTAGAGAGTATAGAGCGACAAGAATCCCACATCTTCTGAGAGGATACAAAAATAATCTAAAATTCTACAGATTTAAAAAGAACTCATTATAAAATTAATAAGAGATTAAAAGCAGTCCCTGATAGCCTCTTTTATCAAGAAAACCAATTTTAACAAAACATTTCCTTTAGTTCTTAAATATGCATCATAAATTTATATTTGAACTATAGTTTCAACTAAACAGTCATAAAGTATTTTTATAATTTCTTTTTTTTTGAGACATGGTTTCTCTGTGGCATTGGAGCCTTCCTGGAACTAGCTCTTATAGACCAGGCTGGCCTCGAACTCACAGAAATCCACCTGCCTCTGCCTCCCGAGTGCTGGGATTAAAGGCGTGCGCCACCACCGCCCGGCTCTAATTTATTTCAAATATTATTTATATCTATGTATATATGTGTGCTTGAGTTTATGGACCCTATGTCTACACAGGTATCCTTGGAGACTAGATGAGGGTGAAGGAGCCTCTGGAATAGGGGTTCCAGGAAGCTATGAGCTGTCCGATATCTGTGCTGGAATCTGGCCGTGGGTTAGTTATCCTCCAGCCCTATCAAGGCACATGTAAATCCCTGCTTCCTATTTCTAAGAAATCAGATGTGCACTGGCCAGATGGCATACACATTCTTGCCATGATGCTAACTGCCTTCATGATCTTAAGGAAATATATTGAGCTCATGAGCATAATGTTCCCATGATACATGGAGGAGAATAAATACTGTCTGCTTCTGAAGGAATGGATGCTTTGCTGTATTATATAAAATTGCCTTCGCAATATATTTACACAATGCTTGCTGTATCCCAACAATTTAAGAATCTGAAGCAGTGGCCATTACTATAATGTCTTTTCTCTAAGTCAGCAATAACATTCAACTTGTATCCCCTACAGTGAATGTGATTACACAGATTCAGAAAGATCTGGGTGACTGACCAAGGGAAAAACAATACCACCATTCACATCAATATTTCTGATTCTAGTTTTAACCTTTTGTTTCCTTTGAACAGCATAAAATATTTCCTCTGCTATTTGCATATTATGTGAAATTCAGAATGAGAGGAGGATAATAATTAGATGCATATAATGACAATATAATCAACTATATAATATAGTGGTATTTCATTTGTATTTTAATAAATAAAGCTTTTCTGAAGACTGGAGAGTAAAACAGCCACACTGGTCACCTTTACAGACCAGGCAGTGTTAACACACACCCAATAGTTGCACTAGTTGCCATAGAAACTGGGCAGTGCATTCCTTTAATCCCAGCCTTAGAGAGGACTATAAAATGGGAAGAGACAGCTCTCATACACAGTCTCATTATGAGATTCTCAGAGGCAAGATCACCATTTTGGACTGAGGTGGAGGTAAGAGCCAGTGACTGGCTGCTTTGCTTTTCGGATCTTCAGGTTGAACCTAATATTTGTCCTTGAGAATTTATTAATCATGCTTAAAACACATTGTTCGTTCCTATCTAGTTTTTAATCACACTTTCCACTTTGATAGTACTTTATAAATATTATCCTAGACTATTAACACATGCATCACCCCAGTAGGGATAATTTGTTAAAATACAGATAACAGATAATAGGCTTCCCACCTATTTGTGGTGAAATTCAAGAGAGCTTTGCAAAAATCTGAGCTCAGTTTTTATGGACACTGGAATATAAAAACAAGAAACCCAGATCTGTCATTTTCACACTGATCACCAGACTACTAAATACCATTTGTCATCTGTGTCATCTGTGAATCTGCAGGATATACAAATTCCCAGGCCTCATCTTAGAGCAGGAAAACTGAAATCAATGGGATTTTCGGCTCTCTGATCCTTGTAGGAGACTGTGATGTGTGCCCAAGTTTGAGCACCATTGCCATTGCTCCAGGACCTTGCTCAGCAAATGAAGATCAGTTCAGGCTTTAACCGGTAACCTGTTAGGAATCACAGCTTTGAATTTCATCCTGTTCCAAATGAAAGATTCTACATTTTAACAAGATGTTTACAATACTTTTGTACATTACAATCAGAGATGTCCTTGGCCAGGATGGTATTTTCTAAAAATTTCCATCAAGAAGCTGTTCTATGGAGCATGTGGGATATTTACCAACTTCCTTGGCCCATCCTCACCAAACACCAATAAACACTGCTCTATGTAACAATTATAAATGTTTCCAGATATTTCTAAATGTCCCCTGGGGGCAGTGGAAACATCCAATGTGCCGAGGACCACTATTCTGGAAGAAAACTGTCCAAGTTAACAACTACTGCAAAACATACTACTCAGCAGATGAGCTGCCTGAGAGAATAACTCTGTGGGTTTGGTCTAATATCAGGGCTAAATCAGAGGAAACAGAATGTTAAAGCATTAGAAAATACAAGTCAGGGAAGCAATTACAAACTTAGAAGAAGTGTAAAAACATAATTTTTGGATAGGGAAGTATGGTTCTGTAAGAAAAAATCTTTGAGGTTCCAAAGGCACACACAATTCCCAGTCAGCTGTCTCTGCTTCATGCCGGTGGTTCTATATATGAGGTCTCATCTGTTCCAGCAACCATGTTTTTCTGGCATAGTGATGATGGGTTCTTATCACCCTGGAGCTGTAAGCCCAAGCAAACCCCTCTGTGAGTTATCTTGGATATGGCATTTTACCACACCAACAGAAAAGTAGCTAATGCAGATTTTACCACTGGCATGTCAGAGCAGTACTGACGGTGGATTAATTTTTATGTAAGATTATGAGTGAGAAAAAAATATGTCATCTGAGACTATCAAGTATAGATTGTGGTTGCAAAGTCCAAACGGGTGATTGATAAAGAAATGGCCCATATTAAAGGAACTTAATAGCATATGTGGACGGAGCACAACCACAAACTGTGGAATGAGCCAGTATAGAGGGAGGAATGGGAATTGGAGGAGACAGACATCAGGGTCACCTCCCACTCAGATCAAGAAAATAGAAGCAGAGATGAGAGTCCTCAGAGGCAATGGGCAACTCTGCCGCTGGCACAGGAAAGGGTGTGTACTATATTTTATAAATATATTAATATTTCTTTTTTAATTTTAAAAATTTAAAAATTCCCCTTCTCCCAATCCCCTCCCACTCAGCCACTACCCCTCCTCTCTCCTCCTGCTTTTTTAAAAGAGGGCAGGGTACCCAACCTTGTGGGAAGTACGAGACCCCCCCCTTCATCCCAGCCCAGGAAGGTGTGCATCCAACTAGACTAGGTTCCCAAAAAGAAAATGCATGCAGAGGAGATAGGTCCCAGTGCCATTATCGATGGCTTCTCAGTCTGTTCCCATTGGCTGCCACATTCAGAGAGTCCGGTTTGATCATATGCTCATTCAGTCCTGTTCCAGCTGGATTTGGTGAGGTCCCATTAGATCAGACACATTGTCTCAGTGGGTGGGCCAGCCCCTCCTGGTCCTGACTTCCTTGCTCATTTTCTCCCTCCTTCTGCTCTTCTACTGGACTTTGGGAGCTCGATTCATTGCTCTGACGTGAATGAGGGTCTCTGTCTCTATCTTCATCCATCGGACGAAATTTCTATGGTGCTGATCAAGATAATCTTCAATGTGACTATGGGACAAGGCTAATTCAGGCACCTTTTCCTCTGCTGCCCAAGTACCCCTTCTCCTACCCTCTCATCTCTACCTCCACCCCTATCCCCACCCATGTGCTTCCAACTTTTGTTTGCTTCCAATATCCAGGAGGGAGCTTGAGGAGATTATCTATAAAAAACAGCAGTTCTCTAGGTGACAGTTAATCATGGTGTCAACCTATTCCTGGGAAGTGTTTTCTGAATTCAAGAAGCAAGAGCAGTTGCGGGATGGGAGAGGAAGCAAATTGAGTTCTTTTATAAATATTATACGTGAAAGAACACACTGGGTCTGACATCTAAGGAATAGTGTGGAATTCCATAAATACTCTTCATAGGACTTTTCATTTTCCCCTTGAATATGTTTATTGTGACATTTATGGTGACATGGTGAGAGCGCTACTTTTACATCCTCAGTACTCTCCTTACCAGACTTTCTAACTAAATGCTGCACTAAGAAACTTGGGAACTACTGATCTATAGCAGTGTCTTTAGTTTCCTCATTTCCAGAATCGTCTAGGCTCTTATACAAATGTCTAGCTTTACCCAGGTCTACTGAGGTGATTAAATTAGCATTGTCAGCCGGGCTGTGGTGGCACACGCCTTTAATCTCAGCACTTGGGAGGCAGAGGCACCAGCCTGGTCTAGAAGAGCTAGTTCCAGGACAGGCTCCGAAGCCACAGAGAAACCCTGTCTTGAAAAACCAAAAAAAAAAAAAGAAAAATTAGCATTGTCATTTTAGAATTCCAAGCATCTAAAGCAGGTGAGGATTCCTATCTCTGATTCCAGCACTCAGGAACCTGAGGCAGGAGTATCACAAATTTAAAGATAAAATGAGCTTTAAAGTAAAATGTGAAAACACGAAGATTAGCCTGGGCCACAAAGTAGGGTACTTCTTTTTAAAATGGTACATGAGAAGCCTAAAAGTTTTTGAAGATGAGAAAAAATTTAAAATATGTATCTGGAATACAGATGTGATAGAACATGATAAATTATGATCACATTCAAACATCAGTTTCCAAGTGACTAAGGTTTCAATTAATATATGCATTAGATGAGATTTTAAGAAGACTAGAACCAGGAATTTCTACAAAAGACATTTTATTAATTGGCAAATAGTTATGATGGTACCACTGTGTGTGAAGTGATCATTGACCCTCTAGGAATAGAAATAATAACAAGACTGAGTAAGATGTAGATTAGAATTGAGAATGGAGAAGGAAGGGGTACAGTCCCTGTGGTTGGAGAAGAGTGGAGAATCTGAAAATGAGAAGGTAGTCACAGAGGAACTATTGACTGTGCCCATGAATGTTAACACAAACCACCATCATCAAAATAGTCCCATCACACAGGAAAACATCCTTGGGAATTAAAGCACAATTCATCTCCAGTGATTTTTGTTTGGTTCATAGCCAGCACTGTGGAAATCTGCAGACTCTGGCTAGTGAGATGGCTCAGTTACTAATGGCACTTATTTCTCAAGTTTGAATTGCTGAGTTCAATATGAACCCATAGATGAAAAAGAAATGGCAAATCAAGGCAAGAAAGGTAAAACCAAAACCTTAAAAATATCTTTTCACATCTGCTTTCAAAGATAAGTATATTCTATGCAGCTGGCAAACACACTGTGAAAACAAAAAGGGAGACTCATGGATATATATTAAAATGGAATGCAGTCTAGAGGGGCCTAATCTAAAATGATATTCTACAAAAACTGAGATCAGGTTCAAGTCAGCCTTGACTAGTGAAATTATGGTTTCAGAACAATAAGAAACCAGTTTCTCCCCTTAGATAGCATCTGTATGATGCTTCCCTGTCAATGCCGGAGGAATTGGCAATGGCACCTCTTCCCATGGGAATCTATGAACAGAGTGCCATGTGCTAATTGAGACTCCATCCATGCTGTCTGCTGTGTGGTGGCCATGGGGAAAACCCCAAACAATGAAAAATAACCAAAATAACCATTAGTGACTAGCAGGAAGGGTAGTTATAAAATGGTAACCAGCCTGAAAATTATGGTCCCTAGAGCTGTGTCCCACACCAGAAATCTGAACTTGCACAGTCAAAGAAGCTTGTTAGTTGAGTGGAACTGCCCACAGACAACAGGATTAAGTGGTTTTGGAAGTGCAGTGGAAGGCACAGACAACTATATGAACTCCTTTCCAAACTGGGTCAAACAAGAGACCTCACAATCTCCCTAGTTTTAAAAATAGGAAACAAACCCAGGAAGTCGTATCTAAAATCAAGCACATCTGTTTTGAAATCTGTTTCCGAATCTTTTTTTTTTTTTGACTAAAACAATATTCTTTTGGCCCAGCACCAGAAGAAACAAGGCATGCTGAAAATAAATGTTGAATGGCTTTGAGTTTGTCAAGGAATAAGAAGCCTTACTAATATGAAATGAATGTCACTGTTGATTCTAAAACTGGACATTCTAAACAAGATCATTGAGAAAGCATAGAGAACCTGGCAGAAGGAGATGACTCAGCTGCTAAAGCTCTTTCTTATGAGAATGAGAATCTAAGTACCTCATAATTCATACAAAAGACAGGCAGATTGGGGTGTCTAAAGTTCTAGCTCTGGCAGTTAAGAGGGGTGGAAACAGTCAGATCCCTGGAGCTTAATAACCAGATAGCCTAAGTGATCAGTGAACTCCAGGTTCAGTAAGAGACCCTGTCTCTCAAGAAAAAATACAGACTGATTGCAGAGGATACCATCTTTCTGCCTCCATATGCAAGTGAACACATGTATAAGCAGGCAGGCAGGCACACATGCACACATGCATGCACACACGCACACACACACACACATATATACACACACACATACACACACA
>JAQHUG010000007.1:8367311-8378995 GCA_028555095.1 Dicrostonyx torquatus | reverse complement strand
AAAGGGAAAATAGAATAGATTATAC
This sequence comes from Dicrostonyx torquatus, assembly GCA_028555095.1. NCBI lineage: Eukaryota > Metazoa > Chordata > Mammalia > Rodentia > Cricetidae > Dicrostonyx > Dicrostonyx torquatus. The sequence goes on along the minus strand of JAQHUG010000007.1, from coordinate 8,378,970 downwards.
AGATGGACTGGGGGTAGGTGTGGATGAAAATGGAGTGATAATGTGGGAAAGAGGAGGGTAAATAGGGTAGAGGGAAAGAGTAAGCAGAGAGACATCTGTAATTGAGGCTCATCTGAGGGATTATAAGGAAATCTACTATAGTGGAAACCTCCTAAAGTGTATGATGGTGATCCTAATGAGATCTCCTAATCGTGGGTCCAGTCTCAACTGTCCATCTCTTATAACCTAATGAGGTTTCTAGTAACAGGATTGGGTTATATTCACTTGAGGTTTAGGCTAAGGGGGTCACAAAGGAATCCACATACAACCCAGACTGTTGCTAAGTTAATGCATAACTCTCCACAAACTAACAACAGGGCCCCATTGTCAAGGGGAGCACCCACACAACTAATCGAACATGAAGAAGTCAAGCTGGTGCCTACATGGAGCTTTTACCAATATGTTTTCATTTCTTGGATATGGGAAGTTAAAGCTGCCAAGAGAGATATGTCAACACAACCCCAGTCATATAACTTTTGAGCTACACTATATCTTGACTGAAAAGTATGCTAGGAAAATAGTGCTACAAAACTTGTGGGAAAAGTCAACAAATGTCAGGTTTGACTTAAGGCCTACTTCAAAAGGTGGAAGTCATACCTGCCATTGCTTTGGTAATCAAGAACCAGAGACTAGATATCTAGGAGACTAAAACACTCCTTGTCTTAAAAAGATAGAAAAATAAAAGATAACAACAAACTAACTCCTAATGATATTCTGCTATACTCATAGATCAGTGTCTTATTTAGAAATCACCATAAAAGTTTTCCCAAGAAGCAGATTGGAACAAATGCAGGTATCCAGTCAGATATTATGCAGAAAGTGTATATATGTTGTATCTCCATCAAATTCCTACCCTCAGAGTGCAGGGAAATCTTTGGAGGAGGAAGTGAAAGAAGTGGAAAAGTCTGAGGGGGCTGAAGGACACAAGGAGAATAAGGCCCTTTGAATTAACTAAGAAAGAAACATACGAATTCACAGAGACTGAAGCAGACTGTGCCTAAATGGGTCTGCACTAGGTTCTCTCCTTACTTATCATAGCTTTTAGCTTAGCATTTTTTCTTTTATGAAATTCCTGAGTGTGAGAACACGTGGGTCTCTGATTCTTGTGCCTGTTCTTGAGACACTTTTCCTTCTGTTGGATCATTCTTGCTTTATTCTAATATATTTCATTTTATCACATTGGGTTGCTACATCTAATGAAGACAGAAAGGGAATGGATCTAGAAGGACAGGGAGGTGAGAAGGAACTGGGAGAAGTTGAAGAAGAGTAAACTACAATCAATATTTTGTATGGTAAAATAATCTATCCTTTACTATCTTTTTTATTTATTCTATGTGTGTTTGACATCATGTACCATGATCCCATTTATTTCCCCACTCCTTCACATCTTCCCTCTGCTCTTGCACTTCCTCCAAAATAAAACAAAATTTAAGGGAAAAGGGGAGTGTAAAAATTAAGAATCTCATCATGGAAGCTGCAGTGTGACACAATGAGTCTTTGTCCATATATCATTACTTGCAAGTGTTCATTGCAGAGTCATTGATCTTGTTTGAGGCCTGTGTTTTCTATTACACAATTCAAGTTGGGTCCTCACTGCGACTCTAGCTCAAAGGGTTCAGTGCCCCTTTCTGACCTCATGGGTACTATGCTCACATGCACAAACTTATATAAGTTCAGGCATACACATGCACAAACAATTAGAAAAGCAAAACATATATAACAAAATCATCAAATTTTTAACAGTTCAGTAGAAGAATAGTTTTATTTTGTTTATTGGTTTTAATTTGTTTTTTTGTTTTTCTTTTGGTAGGGATCTAACTCAGGGCCTTGGACAGGTAAAAGGTAAGTACTCTGCCACTGAGCCACTTCTGCATTCAAAGAGACTATTTAATTTGGGCAAATGTACTTAACAGATCAACTGTGACTATTGTAAACTTTTTACTATAAGTATTTTAAAGATATGTTGGCAAAATTATAGCATAAATTTTCAAGTTTGGGCTTCATTTCTCATCCAAATCTACAAGCATAAATCTACCTCTCCTTAACATTCCTGTGTGACAAACATCAACTCAGTCATGCCAATGGAAAAAAAAGGAAATCACACATATACAAACAAAATACACATATACATATACACAGGTATGTATTCACAAAAACACACACATATGCATGTACACATGTACCATATGTCATACCATGACAATATGTCAAAAAGGAAATATCACTTCATGCTTCATTTCTGTTATTGTTGATTTGAAGTGACTTTGAAACTATCTAGAATTGAAATTACATTCAGTTGTTATGTTTTGTTAGGCAGTGTGTGCAAAGTACCCAGTAATCTAGAACAGATATAATAATTTCTTCCAAGTGATCAGCAAAATCCTACATTTTATTCATTTGTAGACATAACACACAACAATGATGTCAGCTAGTCCTACAATAAAATGAACAACCCAGAATATAGAATTGGTGGAGATGATCAATTAGGATGACTGTGACAACCTCAATCCCTCATATAATGTGAATGTATGATACTGGAACTTGCATAACGGAAGAGCATGGGAGCAGCTGCTAGCTGCATTGGGAATTGTCTGGAGCTGAATAAAGGGAAGTTACCATTTCCATTCACGTAATCAATAGTTTCAATACATGTTCTAAAAGCAATACTGAAAACATTAATTTATAATCAAGCACAACACATACTTTTCTTGATCTTTCTTTATTTCTTTCTTCCTCTCTTTTTTACATTGCCTTCCATGATGCTTGAGTCTTACTCTTCTTTCAAATGAATGCACTGTTAATATTGTCCTTAAACACTTTCTAGATTCTTTATTACAAATCTATGTATTAACTGTGATCATCTTACTTATTTTATGAAAAAATTGTCATTTTAGTGTATATAGCAAAATCAGTTGCCTAAACCTGTGCTTTCCAATTTGTAAATATATCATGGAAGATGCCTCATAGCCAACAGTTGTATTTCCTTCCACTCTTAGCATCTGGCCATGTCATGGCTTGTTTTACATTCATAAATTAGAGCAGAGATTCCAACTGAGTAGAACTTCATCCATACCTCTTTCTAAGCTTCCCAGAACTGTGAACTATGGGCTTTAAAAAGACTAAATATGACTTACCAAGGACTCCAATATTAGACATACTACTAAAATAAAATTTTATTTTATTGGGCTACAAGATTTGAGGATTTGTTTGTTATTAAAAGTATTGTTTTAAATAAAACTGAAGAAAAATAAAATTTCTGAAGTCTGATTGACCAATCAGAAAGCAAAGATGAAAAGTACCTCAGATTTTGAAGCATCTAACTTTTGCTTCATTATTGTCAAGTATTGTTTACTAAATCATGTTACTCTTATTCTTGTTCCTAACAATTTTCAGTATTATTTTCATTAAAGAATACTTATATGTTTATAGGAATGCCTTTATATCCTTATTTATACTTCATTCAATATATTTTCCAAAATTATTTCGAGATTTTTCTTTCTTATTTTGAACCCAAATAAATCTGTGGCTGTTATCAGGTGTGAATACAGTTACTTCCCCATGACTAAACTTTGAAGAATGGATAGAAGTGAGTTTGTCAGTGAAATTCCTTTTATATAATCATGATTATCACAAAATGTGGTCAATAGGTATAGAAGATGCCATGGGAAGAGCAGGAGAAAATACAACATGCTGTAGTCCAGGTGAAATATGACTCTGATCTGAATCAAGATGTTGCCATCAGAAGTAGAAAAAATGGTTCCATCCAAGAAGACCGCAAATCACAGAGTGATGGAGATGGTGATTCCTGGACTCTATATTATTCCATTCTTAGGGAATGTAATCATTCACTAAGAGGACACGATGATTATTAAGACATTAAAGAAAAGCTATATTCCAGCATTTATACACTGGGTCTATCATGTCCTAGGCGTACAACCAGAGATAATGTCCTGAGCCTCAGTGTCCTCAGATGGACTAAAGGAGAATTATCATTTATCTAACCTCATGAGACTATACAAATGTTTTAGAATAACATAAACATTATTATACATATGTATACACATGTACCTATCTATGGGTATCATGACATATGTTACTATTATTTAATTATTAAATTTCAATTTCAATTAAAGAACTTGGAGAAAGGCTCAATTAATAGAGTACTTTTCTAACCTACAAGAAGCCTAGGTTTTAATTCACGGCAACCCATAAACTAGATATAATAATTCTATCACTCAGAAGGAAGAGGCAGGAAGATCAGGAACTAAAGGTCATCTGGATAAAACAGCAAGTTTAAGGCTAGTCTGGGCTATGTGAGACTCAGAATCAATAATAAACTCTCAAAAATGAAGTTTATAGCCATTGGCATAGTACTCAGTGATGCCATTTTGAACAAACATGTACTGTTTTATTTTGCAATGTATGAAGACTGCCTGTCAACTTTCATGCAAGTCATGGGACTGTGAACACACCAGATGTAATCATTGTCTGAATACTTCTCATGAGAACAGATTACTCCTGCTCTTAAAAACAAGGTAAGATGATAAGGTCAGGATATAGATAAAGAGCTTTAAAGAATCATCTAGTTCAGCAATTTTCCTTGAGAAGGAATACAGCTAACCTTTCAAAACTAGAGGAGATGAGGATCATGTTGCTAACCCTCTCCCATTTAGCTCTTAGATTGTTATTGAAAAATGAAATAGCAGAGACCTGCCATTTAAAATCCCAGAAGGCATTACCTGTGCACCTTTGGCAAACCCATTGAGGATTTAACAACTCCTGTCACTAGTGTATTATTTGGATGTTTTATTGCTGAAAAAAATGTATGAAGAAACTAAACACACTGACAGATTCAAATACCAACATGGAAATCTTTTTCTCACAGAAGTACTGCAAGACACTGAAGCTTCTGGTTTAAAAGGACTCTAAGCTGGCTCCTTCACAGGGGGAATAAGGGCAGCAGGAATCAGCAAGCTGTTTTCATTCCATTGCTAATGCATTATTTTCCTCAGGGAAGCTTTAAAATGCTTTAAACTGTGAAGTTTGCTTGACTGCACATAACCCTGTCCCAACAGAATGTGATGCACTTGGCATTTCTTCCTTGCTGGTGTTTAGTAAGAAAATGATGTTCCTATTTTATAAATCAGAATTCTCATCAAGTCATGTCATGGGGGCTACACAGGTTAGCCTGCCATACAGGTTGCATATCTAGTGCTTCTAAAGAACTGACCTTGATTTCTTAGGAAGTGTCATCCCATGGGGAGGACAAATAATTGAAAATCTGCATAAACAACAATAAAATAAAATCTGGGATTTTAAATTTAGAAGTATAATATATTCTAAAGTAAAATGTATAGCTCTATGAAATCAGTTTTATATAATAAACTGTATCTCTAAATAAATATAAGCTGGAGCCTAAACACACTGAACATTAGAATATGACCTAATTTTAAAACAGAGTCATTAGAGGTCACTATGTTAAAATTAGGTCATTAGCATTGGGTTACCAGCCCAGCTATAATACCAGTCACATGTAAAGATCAGAGTGGGAGCAGAAAGATTATAAAGGACAGAGGTTGAGTCTTCTGTATAGGAAAGAGAAGCTATACTCATTAAATTAAACACTATAATAGCCTAAACAAGACCTGAACATAATAACAACATTTGGCACGTCAATGAGGATGGAGAAAATCTCAGAGGACTGCACCTCTAAATGAATAACTATAAACAATTGACTGCTGAGTGAGTTAAAAGTCAGTGTTTGTCAGGGTAAAGCCCTCTAAATGGTTATCATCATACCAGGCGGTCAGCTCTAAAAATATATATGTGTGTTTGCTTTATATTATTGCATATATATATATATATTACTTATATATTTATAAGTCTTTACACATGTAAAAGTAATAATTAATGAAAAGGAACACAGTACAGTGAATAGGTGACATGAGAAGGGTCACAGTAGAGTGAATAGTTGACATCGGCATATTGAAAGCTTTTCTCTTGCATCTTTTACTTCTAATTATAAGCAGATGATACCTATAAAATTTCCCTTCAGTAGACCTGCTCTTCTTCATGCTCAGTCCTTCTTACAATCACACTATTGATGTGGATTTCCCTGTGTATGCTATGATTACCATTGATTAATAAAGAACTGCTTTGAGCCTATAGCAGGGAGAACAGAACTTGATGGGGAAAACCAGGCTGAATGATGGGAGAAAGAAGTCAGAGTCAGAGAGAAGCCATGTTGATGCCAGAGACAGACATAGGAACTTTATCCAATAAGCCATAGCTATGTGGCAATACACAGATTAATAGAAATGGGTTAAATTAAGGTGTAAGAGTTAACCAATAATAAGCTAGAGCTAATAGGCCAACCAGTGATTTAATTAATACAGTTTCTGAGTGGTTATTTTAAGGCTAAGTGGCCAGGAACTAACAAGTGGCCCCTTCCTTAATACACATTATGGACCAAAATGTTTCAGAGTCCATTTGATACACTTCCCCAGCTTTCTTCACACTTCAAGGGAATGGCAAGGATCCTGCCCAACAGTTTCCTTCTAATTTCCATTTACTTCAAAACTCGAGAACTTTATAAAGGAGGTTCTAAATAAAGTCTAAGAATCAGGGAAAACAACTTGACAGTCAGGTACCATGTGACTTCCAGAAGTCACATCAAGGTGGACACAATTCCAACAAAGGCTGCACTGTATTTCAGTTCCAAGTAACTCTAAAAAGTGAAATTATTTTATACTTTAGTCTTCAAAGTCACATAGTCATCAAGGCATATGAACAGCAGGGTTTGGTGAAACTTCCCAGAAAAACATTCTATGATTTCTCTGTGAACAATGAAGGTGGCCTCATAGGTGATGCCTGCAGTGCTCTCACACAGGTATCTGTCTAGTAATTCTCACAGTGTAGTCTTCAGGATTCCTACCACCAAGGAATAAATCTAAGCATTCTCTCAGGCTTTCTGTCAGAACCACATGTCTAGTGAATGAAATACAGTCTTGTGTTTGTAGGTTCTCTAGGTGATTCTGAGGTAAATTAAATTTCCTTTTAAAATTTGGTATTAACAATAGTTGTCTCTCTGTCAGTCTTTCACGGCCTTAGAAGAAAAACTATGTCTTACTCATTACGAATATTGGTGTTCAGACAAGGTTGTCATAATTTCTTATTTATTAGAAAAGGAATATATTCATATGGCTACTTTTCTATCCTGACCACTGACTTGAGAGTGTTATCTATCAAATTGATGTCGTAAGTGGATGGATGTTAGGTCCTCTCCCTAAAGAATACATGTGATAAGTTCAGTTCAGGCACCAGTGGAAGAGCAGAAGGAGGGAGAAAATGAGCAAGGAAGTCAGGACCATGAGGGACTGGCCCACCAACAGAGACAGTGTGCTCGATCTATTGGGAGCTCATCAAATCCAGCTGGACCAAGACTGAATGAGCATATGACCTAACTGGACCCTATGAATGTGACTGCCAGTGGGGACTGACTGAGAAGCCAATGATAATGGCACTGGGACCTATCTCTTCTGCATGTATTGGCTGTTTGGGAACTTATTCTATGTGGATGCACATCTTCTTAGACCGAGATGGAGGAGGGAGGGCCTTGGGCTTCCCATAGGACAGGGTATCCTGCACCATATTAAAGAAGCAGGGGGAGGGCGGTGGGGTAGTGGGGGAGCGGGAGGGCCGGGAACAAGGGGAGTAAATGTAAATTTTTCTTTTAACAAAAAAAAAAGGAAAAAAAAAGAATACATGTGATAAAACTAACTTAGAGTTTCATGTGTAATTCATGCTATCATTATTAATTAGCATGGCTATCTCATCCCAGTTTTAAAGTGCAGATATTACTCTATAGGTCTCATTCAATGGAATGATCTTCTCCACGTCTCCATATCTCCTCCAATCTCCCACCTCCATAGCATCACATGTTCTCCTCCTCATCTTATAAATGAAGAATTCATTTGATTAACGTTCCTACAAGGCAACTCTATGACTGGACCCCTGAACTGATGCTGGGGAGAACCACTTTACCGCAAAGTTCCTCACAACATGAAGATTAGGATGGCAAATAGTAGGGCCCATTGTCCTCAGTGAATGGATAGGTAGTCATTATTAATAAAGATATAAAAGGTGTGCAAACACAGTAGTTCCCCTGCATCAGAGGAGGGAAGTCAGGGGAAACTTGTGACACTGCTTTTCTTTCCTGCCCAGAATGAGGTATGGAGTCAGAAAAGACTCTCGTAGGACAGAGAGATTTGGATGAATTAACCTCAGGTAACGATATTGTTCTGGTTAATAAAGACAGGATGAAAGAATTTAAACTCATCTAGAAGATAAACCAGAGAAGGTCTGTGAGATATTTCTCAGATTGGATCAATTGATTCACTCTAAATGGGAAGCAAACTATTTCATGGGCTTCCAGACTGAAGAAAATGAACACAACCTGAGCACCAGCCTTCCTCTCTTTTCACTTCCTGACTACAGATGCAAAGTCACAGCTGCCCGGAGCCCCACTGCCATGCTTTCTCCAGCTACATCAACTTTACCCTCTAACTGGAATAAAGCCTCTGCTCCTGCTGTGGCTGGATGTTTTGTCACACAGCAATCAGAATATGAGCAATTACAGGCATTGGACCAGTCAGATGGCTTAATCACAGATAAATGATGTGTAGAATGTGTCCTACACATAGGCTAAAGATGCTGGTAGACCCTGCTTTTAAGATAAATTTATAAATTCTATGCAAGTATATACATATTTAAATAACACACACACAACATGTATACATATATAGACATACACACATGTATATGGGATACTGTTACATTTCTGTTCTCATTCTTTACCAGTTTTGTAGCCTAAAAGCAATTTATATGGGTATATAAACTAAACTTGTGCCCACAATATGGTAATCCCATCATGAAGAGTTTGGCCACTACTTAGGAAAGACCTAAATATGGAGAGTACTCCTTAGCCTCATGTTTGAATTCAGCTTCTCCTTCAAGCATAACTACATACTCACTGCATGAGCTATTTGGATCATATTGAAACAATAGGCTTGGGGCATATTGTTGCTTAACCTGGGCTGCCATACCAAGCTTCTATTTATTAAGTGGCCGAAGCAGAAAATGATTATTTCTCTCCATTCTGGAGACTAGAAAATCTAAAACTGAGGTGCCAGCATATTCAAGATTTGTTGAGGGCTATCTTCATATTTGTCAGATGGCTTCTTCTGTCTTATTTTCCTATGGTAAAGAGAGAGTTCATTTTAGTCTATTCCTAAAAGCTAATAAATTCTATCATGAAGGTTCCTCCCTCATGATATCCTGAAAACCTACTCTTTTGCCAAAGTCTCAAGTACGAAATGCACAGGTGATGTGGGAGTCCCCTCTGTATGCTGCGAATACCAGTAGTGAATAAAGAAGCTGCTTTGGGCCTATTGCAGTGCAGAATAGGGAAAGGCAGAAATTCCAACTAGATAGAGGAGGAGAGAGTAGGCAGAGTCAAAGAGATGCCATGCAGCCACTGGAGACGTCATGCAGCAGTAGCGGTAAAGGACAAGCCTTGGGGTAAAATATAAAATAATAGAAGTGGATTAAGTTAAGATGTAACAGCTAGCCAATAAGAAGCTAAAGCTAATAAGTCAAGAGTGGTTTAGTTAATACAGTTTTTGTTTAATTATTTCATGTCTGGTCAGCCGGGAAACAAACAAGCAGCCTCTGTCAACACGCAGGAGTGAAACATTTCCACTGGATTTTAGATGGACACATTTCAGTACACAGGAGGAGTGATTTAACCTTACCGTAGAAATAACATAACAAACACCAAAACAAAAGTGAGAATTTAACTTCATATTTACAAGACACCGAGCACTGTGCTAAGTGTTTGTAAGAAAAAAAAAAAACAGTGGCTATAAATACAAGGAAATCAAAGGGGGAATGGTATAGATATCTATTCCACTGACAAGCTAAGGCAACCATGACCTGCTTCCTAGGAAGACTATCCTGATTATCAAGTAAAACAAGTACTCAACCGTATGGTCTTTAAAGATTTTACTTATCTTTATTAAAAAAAAGTCTTCATGCATATGAATGGTTTGCTTTCCTGTATACATGTGTAACATGTGATTGGCTGGTGTTCTTAGAGGCCAGAAGAGAGCATTAGATCCTTGGATCTTGAGTTATAACCCATTGTTAGTCACCATACGGGTGCTGGGAAATGAATCCAATTACTGTGCAAGAGTGCTCTTAACTACTGAGCCATCTGCCAGTCCCAGTGATAATTCCACTTCAAACAAACAAAATTACTTTGGGATTTGGGGCATCTATCTTATTTTATACTTTGGTTGTGAGGCTAGCCCTTAATGGCTGAGTCATCTCTCCAGCCCCATCTTATTTTATGAAACAAAGTAAATCTTAAAGTCTCAAAAGTAACTAGAGAAACTAGGCAACAAAGAGGACCCTAAGAGAGACATACATAAATCATAAATACATAAATCATAAATACATAAATAAATAAATAATAAATAAATACATGGGAAATAGAAAAAGACAAAATCTCCTGAGTAAATTGGGATTACATAAATAAATAAATAAATAAATAAATAATACATGGGAAATAGAAAAAGACAAAATCTCCTGAGTAAATTGGGATTATGGGGACCATGGGAGAGGATTGAGAGGGAGGGGGATGAAAGGGAGGAGAACAAAGAAAAATATAGCTGAATAAAATCAATAAAAATTTTTAAAAAGTAACAAGAAATATTTAAAAAGGGCCCACCACTAAAGGTGATTTAAACCACAAGTACCATTTTGTTTTCAGTTATAGAGATTAGAAAACCCAAAATCAAGATCCCAACATATATACAATCTACTCTAGAATACCTTGGTTTGAAGATAGTTCATTCTTGACTTATCTTTACTTTTTTTGGCAGGGTCAACATACAAAGTAATAGATTTCATCACAGCATCTTTACTATGTCATTATACTTTTGTTTCATTTCTGCTCCAAATCAGTTTTGATCTCTGCCTTTCTCTTACCGACATCAATGTCTCTCAATAAACCCAATGCTTTCTGTAACTTGGTATGGTGGTTTGAATGAGAATGGCCTCCATAGGCTCATATGTTGGACTGACTGGTAACCAGCTGGTAAGAAGGTTTGAGAATAATTAGAAGGTGTGCTCTTGTTGTATGAGGTGTGTCACTTAGGGTGGGCACTGAGATTTCAAAAAACTTGTGGCATTTCCAGTTATCTTTCTCTGCTGTCTGCCGCCATGTTCCCTGCTGTAATGGTCATGGGCTCAACTTTACAACTGTATACAAGTAACAAAAACTCTTTCTTTCTAAGTTTTCATTGTTGTGATGCTTCTTTACAGCAATAGGAAAGTGACCAAAAACCTAGCAGTACTAATTTCTTACAAAATGACTGCTAACTCACCAGCAATGGAGGAATGTTCATCTTACCCCACATCATCTCCAGTATAAGATGTTATCAGTGTTTTTTTTTGTCCATTCTTACAGGTGTAAGATGGAATCTCAGAGATGTTTTAATATGCATTTCTCTGATGACTAAGGATGCTGAGTATTTCCTTAAGTGTCTTTCAGCCATTT
>JAQHUG010000007.1:8350273-8365796 GCA_028555095.1 Dicrostonyx torquatus | reverse complement strand
GATTTGGGTGAACATAGTCCAGAGGTTGGGAAGAGCAGACTGAGAGTCCACGTTTCTGGGCTGGAGTCCCAGGTTTGTCACTGACACTTCAAGCTACTGTGGAATGGAAGTGAGTTGATGTGAGACCCAAACAACTTCCCAATGTGGTTGAAGGTGGTAGTCAAAGGGGACAAAAAACGTTCAACCGGTGTGGCATGTCACCACGATCTACTGCTCACTCCTGAATTATTCACTAGCCTACAAAGTGTAGAGAAGGACTTCTGTGGTTTATGAAATAAATCATGATCCACTATCCAAAATTCTAATTAATAGCTTCTATCTAAGTTTGCTATGTAATTCTTTCATCCCAAGACTAAGAAAATGTTATAAGTAAGAGATTAAGGCCATAGTGTTCAGGTGTCAATCTTACACATTCCAGACACCTGCACCACCATTAACGCTCAGATGTGTCAGATCTGCATAAAGAAATTCACCATTCTGAAATACACAGCCAATCTCTTTGTTCTGCATATAAAGACTGCACTAATTATAAAGTTGCATAATATTCTTCCCCCACCCCAGGTTCTCTCATTATGAAAATGGCAATTTTAAAAAAAAATCAATGAACTTTCAATGTGCCATATTTTGAAAAATTAAATAAAAAATTTGGTTGGTTAGTGAGTTCAGTTTTTGTCTTTAACACTAAAAACTAAAGTAAGGAAATATTTCCAAATGTTGGCGAATTTGAAATTACTTTTTAAACAAAGTTTAATCTGTAGATATTCAGGTAAAAGCAATAATAATAATTAATTGACAATAACAAATAAATAATACAATTATTAATGCTGGAATATAAATTTCAAAGCCAGATGGTACGGCTGAAATTTTGATTATTTAAATAGTGTTCCTCAAAGAATTTATTAGTTAGAAAAGCCAATAAATTGATAAATGTTTTTAAGTAAAGTTTCCTAATGATACTTATAAAAACTAGCATTTTCTCACGCAGTATTAGGATAGCTGTGGACTGAAGCCCCTGTATTTTACAAGTTGTAGAGAATACATGCTTGCTGGCTATAGTGCACTGCAGCTATTTAATATATTTAGTAACTCTGCTGCTTCTGGAAGACTTTTTTCTCAACCAGTTTCTCTAGAGAACACTATTATTAACAAAACAGTATTATTTTAAGGGTTTATATTTCAATTTTTGTGAGGTGTGTGTGTGTGTGTGTGTGTATGTGTGTGTGTGTTCTAGATGGGTAAGAGCATTCACAGAGGCATTGGCTCCTCTGGAGCTGGAGTTATAGGCACCTGTGAATGTCATCTAATGTGTGTGTTGGGGTCTGAACTTAGGTCCTCTGATAGAGCAGCTTATACCCTTAAACTCTAACCCATCCCTTCAGGCCCAATACATAAATTTTAAAAAGAATTAGACTCATTTTTATCCAACTAAAACATATTTCAAAATAAATATATGTTATATTTCTCTAGTAAGCAAATGAGACATAGGATAAAAATAACATTTCATTACATATTATACATATTATAGGTTAGTTTTTGATCTTCTACCAGCTATTTGACCTCCAGGGAGTCAGAAGTATGCCTTCTCTAAGCAAATTTGTACTTGAGGATATTCATTCTTATGCCTATGTACTCCCTACTTTCTTTTTTTCTCTTCATTCCCCAGGCACATTTCTTTCGATTTTCATGTTGTATGCACAAATCGAATCTTATGCATCTATAAAGTTTAGGACTCACAAATGAGAGAAACGATGCTTTATTGATCGTCCCCAGACTGATTAATTCACTTACCATGATTATCAGCAACCAAAACCAATTTCCTGCAAACAATGTAATTTCAGTCTTCGAAGCTGAAAAATGTTCCATTGTTGTTATAAAAACATATCTTGGCTCCTCTTTCTTATGCTGAACATTCACAAGCTTAACAAGGATTAATTACATGTTTAATCTAATACCTTTTACATAAACCTAGAAACATTGGGCAACTTTCTGGAACTTCCCGATTCTTCTCAGCTACGTCACTCTTTTTAATTGTGATACATTTCTTCATATTTATTTAGTTTTTGGTGCTGGTAGACAATAACTGTTGCCTGGCTGTAATGGCAACACAAGTAGAATAAAGAGGAGATGGCCTGGCAAAACAATTAAACTTAGAAAAGGAAAACCAGACCCAGAGTAAATGATAGTGCTGAACAGAAAACAAAATCGTCCTATAGGAGAGATATTTGAGAATGTGGATCATAACTTCTCAGAAATGCAACTTTGAGATGTCTTCATATTGATTGCACCTTCATTACTACAGGTCTTCAGAGCTGTGGGGACTCTACACTCTCACTTCCTTCATCTCTCTCTTTTCAAATAGTTATATAATTCATCTTTTCTCAGTATAGTACAGAGTATCAGTCATTTGGAAGAAGAACAAATATGAGAAAGGGAAATCAACGGAGAAAGGAATAAGAAGAATTAGTAGATGAGAGGAGGAAGGCTGGCTGGCTGGTTCAGTGGACATGAACAAAAACTGCTCTTTCACAGAACCCAGGTTCAGTTCCTTCCATCCACATCTGGTAGCTTACAACTACCGACTACAGGAGATCTGATATACTCTATTGGCCATTGTGGGTACTACACTTATGTGTATAAGAATACAGGTATACACATAGTTTAAAATTTAAAAAGAAAATAATTTGTAGTGTGGTAAAATATTAATAACATAAAGGGAACATATTACTAAATACAACATTTTAAATATATGAAAAAAACATCCCCAACTTAGTCATCAAAGCTAACACAAACTACTCTGAGGATACCACTTCTCTCATCTCTGGTACAACTGCCTCTTAGTGTATACATTTAATTTCCTACATCCCATTCTTTATAAACTTATTCCATTTACTCTTCAACCATGTCCTTTCAATCAAGGGTCTTTTTCAAATCCAATGATGACCTCCAGACCGCAAAACACTATGATCCATCCTTATACCTGTTAATGTTTTATCCTCAGCTTTTAATACCTGAGCAATAAAAACACTCTATTGCTGTGGGACAATGTTCTGTACCCTGTCATTTGTATTTTAAATAAATGCTGATTGGCCAGTAGCCAGGCAAGAAGTATAGACAGGGTGACCAGGCAGGACATAGAGGCAGGACAATGAGAATTCTGAGAAGAAGGAAGTTCAGTCCTCAGTCATCAAACAGCTGAAAAAGAAGCCAGACACAGAGCAAGCAAGATGTGGCTGCCTCACCAAAAAAAGGTACCAGGCCACATGGCTAACACAGAATTATGAATTAATATAAGTTATAAGAGTTAATAAGAAGCCCGAGACTCTAGGCCAATCAGTTTATAATTAATGTAGATCTCTGTGTGATTTCTTTGGGATTTAACAACTGCGGGAACCAGGAAGGACAGAATACTCGGTCAACAGAATGGGGTAATGTGGGATGCCCTCTGTAGGCTGTGAATATGATGATTGGTTAATAAAGAAACTACTTTGGACCTCTAGCAGAGCCAAACTTAGTTATGTGAGAAAAACAAAACTGAATGCTGGGAGGAAAAAGTCAAAGAGAAGCCATGGAGTCACTACTGGAGAAAGACAAGCTAAAACCTTGCTGGTAGGTCATGACCTCATAGTGATTCACAGATTAATGGAGGTGGGTTAAATTAATATGTAATAGTTGGCCAATAAGAAGCTAAAGGTAATAGGCCAAACAGTGATTTAATTAATACAGTTTCTGTGTGATTATTTCAGTTCTGGGTGGCAGGAAAGAACAAGTGGCCTCTTTACTACACTCTATCATAAGGCACTTCTTAATTAATGTTTCTGTATATGTCAATAATTCTGTAATTTGAAAT
Organism: Dicrostonyx torquatus; assembly: GCA_028555095.1. NCBI lineage: Eukaryota > Metazoa > Chordata > Mammalia > Rodentia > Cricetidae > Dicrostonyx > Dicrostonyx torquatus. Next base: position 8,361,949 of record JAQHUG010000007.1, on the reverse strand, counting down.
ACTTTTTGTTGGCTATGTCCCTGAGTATCTTCCAGTCTGAAGAGATTGCATACCATTGCCCAGAATTATATAGTACTGGCATACTGACAAATCTCAAATTCTGATCTCCATTCTAAATAGATGATGCTTCTTACACTATATTTTTATGTCCAACTGCCAGTTCAGTCATAGCATCTGGATATATTTCAGACATGCCAACATTTAGATATTTTTAATATGCTTAGAGCTTAGATTGCAACTTAGCTACATCTGGTTCCCAATTACCCTTTTAACCCTTAGCAAAGAATAATGAATGTGTTGTCTGCTGATTATTGGTCTTGAAAGCAAGAATTAGAAAGACAGTAGGGAAACTGATTAATGAACTTTAAATATTTGCCCATCTCCTTATAGGAATTCCTGAATTATAGAAAACTAAATTGAAGCTTGATCATCTTTACCTTCCAGTCTAATCCCATTCACTTGGAGTAGGGATAATAAGAAAATAAAGTTAGGCTTTCATACAGCATCCCTCATTGTTTTACACATGTCTAGAGAGGCATGTGGTTTTAAGTGGTCCCTTTTCTCAGAGAAGAAAATTATTATATTGAGATTCTGTTTAGCTCCATGAATTATGTCTTTTACAGGTGTTACTGTCCATGCCAGCATGACTATATCCTTACCATCACATCTGTTTTATATCTAATTCTGAAAGTGACTCCTGTTGGTACTGGTGGACATGTATGCACCCATATGAATTAGACTGCATAAAGTAGTCTTTTTCAATACATCATCAATACAGTCTGTCTAAAACTTTGTTGAGGAGTGTGAGAAATATGGTATTGGTAACTTTCATGTGTCTGGGGAGGCTGACATCACTGGTCATCATCGGTCCCTTCACATCATTAAGGGACTGTAGAGTGCCTAAGTCTTCCTTCAATACTAAGTGGACACCTGTATCAATTCAGCTTTGCAAGCTTGTGGGGTTTTTTGTGTGTTTTGTATTTTACACCTGAACATCAGGTTTACATTGCTGTTATAAATAAATTTTAAACCAAAGCATTGTATGAGTAAATCTGTGTGCTTTGTTTTCATGGCTAGTTTGAGGTAAATACCTATCTTGTCTTCTTTTAATAAAGTCATCCATTTATTAAGTCAAAAAAAGAAGCAAAGCAAAAGAAGTGAAAACGAAGTTAGAGTCATCCTTGCTATCTCTGCTCTATGTTTATAGACCTTAAACAGTACAAAAGCTAAAAGCTAATTGATCTTGAGCCAGATTATCTTGGTGGGAAAATATATTTCATCAGAAGCTTAGTGTTTTTTTTTTTATTCCTTAGGTTAACATATAATCCTTAGAATCAAGGAAAAAGTATTCCTTTTAGGTCTTCCACCTCAACAGAACCATCTTCCTCTTAATTTTATGGTTCAAAGCACTTATCAGTTACCTTTCTATTTTAATCTTTATATTTCTCACATTCAAAATTAAAAGGAAAGTCTGCTTTGTGCATTGAAAATTGAAGTGTAAAACAAACTTTTTATTCTATCAGCAGAATTAATTTAAGCTTTATTTTTAAAATATAATATTATTAGATTTTACTTTAACAAACACCAATGATAAGAAAATCACTAAAACTACATTCTTGTTTTTTTTTTTTTTTTGGATTTTTGAGACAGTGTTTCTCTGTAGCTCTGGGGCCCGCCACAGAACTAGCTCTTGTAGACCAGGATGGGCTCAAACTCATAGAGATCTGACTGCCTCTGCCTCCTGAGTGTTAGGATTAAAGACATGCGCCACCACTGTCCTGGTTAAAATTATATAAACATTCTTATCTATCATAACTTTACAGCTAAAACAACTTCAAGAACAGAGGAAAAATGTGCCTTCCTATCAGATGCCTTAGCTTCTGGACCCTAATACAACATGAGATTATTCAAAAAGCCAGATTAAGGAGTGAGATTCATTGCAGGGTTTAAAAAAAATGACCAATTACATTCATAGAATACTTATGTATGAATTTATTTATGTATGCTACAAGATGTTGAACACAAGACCTTGTGTGGGCTAAACAAGTACTCTACCACTACTCTACATGCCCAGACATTGTTAATCTGAATAGCATTTTATTCTCTTGAAGAATAGAATCCAGGCTAATCCGAAACTTAATATTTTCATATCTCAACCTCCCACATGCTGAAATTGCAGATGTACACTACCATACCAACTAATTCATGGATTTGGGTATAAAATTTTTACTCTATATACAAATTAATATTTGGTAACAAATATTTCCATTGGATTTTTAAGTTCCGGCAAGTTTTTGAACTGAAAAGGACACAATAATTTTTCCAATACCACCATCACTCATTTTAATATATGACTACACTGAAGTTAATAATTTTTGTATCATAGCAATGATAGGATTTATATTTTGCCTTAGATAATATGGGTCAGTGACAAGAACATAACACCGAGTTGGAGGGGAGGAAATATGTTACAGAAACATCATGAAGGCAAGAGGTTTTTAGGCCACTGAGCTGGGAAGGGCTTGTTCCATGCAGAGGGCACTGCTTGGGTAAAAGCCCAGAGGGTAGTGCCATTTGGTTCCTAGAGACTGCCTTGTTTAAGGAAAATCCAGGGCAATAGCAAGTAAATAAATGATCCAAATAATGGCAAGATAGGAAGGAAAACATTTAATGCAGTGATAGGCCTTGAGTCTCTTGTATACTTGCCTACTTGATTAAGAACTTTGCCTGTCATAGACCACTTCCCTTTATTTGAGTAGCTGTGACTCAATTCTATATTTCCAATCTTTGTGGTGATTTAAATTGTGGATAAGCATGCATTGTGTTAAGTACTCCACTCTCCAGAGTTAGTGTTTCTTCCAACAGAACAATTAATGACAAGCTACACAAAGGCAGTTCAGATAAAAATCCTCTCCCTTTCATCCTCAACAAAATTATCCTTCACAGATAGCATCACGAGGAGACTCTCATTCCTATTCTAGCATGCAAGGCACCTCTGTCATTTTTCTTTCTCCACCAGTCCCTTTTCTCCTGGGTGTCTACACCCAGGATATGGTAGAGCTAATTGGATCATCTGATGGAAATCAGACTCTTCATGAATGTAGTCATTCATGTAGTCATTGATGTAAAGCTGGAAAAAAATGACGCATTTTCTGTCTGCTTACAAAGCTTGTGGTTTGAGTAATCTTCTATAAATATGTAAATTGAATGGTTTTTTCAACCATTGTTTAAAGGAAAAGGAGAAATTTTCTATTTTTTAAGTTTTCTCATCACCTAGAACGTTTCAAAATCATTAACCACTGTTTTTGCTCCACATATACACCAGAGTGACAGAGAAAGATCCATCACATTTTGTCAAACACCTTCATTCTTTTCTTCCTATCATTTGTCTTTACTAATCAAGATCAAAGACTAATCTTTTTAAAAACTTCCCTTATAAAATGGTCAATCACTTGTCTCAAACTCCATTGGCCAAGGAGCACAAAATTGATGACAAGCATCATCAGCATTTTTTCTCTACAGTAGTTGAGTTGAAAGTGTAGAATTGAAGGAATGAATAGAGTTGAATGTGACTTGTCCCCTATGTATCCCTTCCTCTGTTATGGCCTGGCATCTTTAAAGCAGTCTATAGCCACCTCATCAACCTTGGATATTAAGTCTTTCCATGACTCCTTGAGTAGACTCATGATATTTCTAAGAATTTCTTTCTACTTCACATGTTGATCATTTTGGTAAAGAATGTGAAAATTGTATATATAGATTGTATTATTTATAATGTTAAAACACTTTTGAACAATAGACATAAATCATCAGTAAACATTTAACAAAAATTATTAAAAAGACAGAAGAAAGGTATCATGTGCGACTGTGGAGATTGCTCAGTGGGTAGAACACTTGATGTGTAAATATGAGGATGTAAGTTTGAACTCCTAAGACCCATGCAAAGCCAACATAGCAGTTTATGTGATAGAGTCATCTTGGCTGTTAGAAGGATATGGGAGGCAAAAACAGGAGAAACTCCAGAAACCTTCAGGTCAGCTCTTTTGGCATACACAGCTGTGAACAACACAGAGAACCAGTCTCAGACAAGATGGAAGGCAAGCACTGACACTAGATGCTATCCTTTGATGTACACACACATGCCTGCACGTGCGTGTGTGCGTGTGAGGAATGTGTACAGATATATATCTACATGCAAAATGATACTAAATTAAATAAATGGATCGATTGTTGTAATGCATGGTATGCGTCTGCCCTTCTAGGGCCTGATAAGGTCATGATAGAAAGGTATATAGTTGTTAATTTCTTTTGAACTGGCTAGTGCATGGTCCACCTAGGTAGCCAGTTTCAAGGTTGAAACTGTTTCTTTTTACACACTGAGCTGTAAAGAAATTTTTATATTTTCATATAATAGAGATAGGAATGTGTTTTCTATTTAAAGGGAGTGGACACTAGCCAAGTAGCAAATAATAATCACCAATCAAGAACTAATCAAATTTGACCCCATACTGTTCAGTAGAAACATCCTGGCTATTGATCCAGATGTTGCACACAGCCGTTTATCTAATGTGAATGCGGTAACCTAAGGTTGAGTGAAAATATACAGAGAAAATAAGCTCAATATAAACCTTCCCTTCACTGTATGTGGGAGTGGACATTAATGGATATTTTTAAACAACATGAAGAGTGCATTTTGGAAAATACTGAAATCTAGAGAAAATTGGCAAAGATGTGTAATACAGTGCCTCATTTCCTAGTTATACTATGCCAATGGCCCTTCCATTCATGTTCATATCTTATAATACAATTAAACTACAGTGTTTTACCATCAATAACAGCCTCCCACCAGCATCTTCTGTTCACCTTCTCAACAACAGATTTTATTTAGAAATAGAAATATTATACTTACACAGAGTAAGTGTAGCTTAGAGGTATAGTGACTGCCTAGCATATACTAGGTTTTAACCTACGCACACACATACACACACACACACACACACACANGAGACAGGGATGTCCACTCTCTCCATATCTCTTTAATATAGTGCTTGAAGTTCTAGCAATAGCTATAAGACAACATAAGGGTATCAAGGGAATTCGAATTGGAAAGGAAGATGTCAAACTTTCATTATTTGCAGACGATATAATAATTTTGTTTTTGCACTTGAGCCTAATATATCCTTTCTACCCCAAGATAAGAGTTCTATGATGAATCTAACATTAATATTTCTTCTCACATGTAAATTGCTATCTTGTGATGTAAATTTGAATCTTTCATGGTCATGGAGCAATCTTAATAAGACTATGATGTTTTCTCAAGAGGATCCATGGAAATTGTGCTTCAACTAATACTAACTCTAAATCATTATTGTAATAGTAAAATACTATCTAATGGTGATTGAAATGAAGTACGAGATTGTTACTTGACCCAACTAGGAGTAACAAATGAGAATAAACAGCAATAGGGCATGGGGTCAAAATCCTTTCAAGTAAAACCATGTGATGTGTCTTCAGGACAGCTACTGCCACTGTTGGTGCTTGACTATATTGGACTTGCTTGAGAGTGCTAATACAGTCCACATGGGCTTTGATGAATTTTCCATAATCTCCTGAAAGAGTTAACAGCAGGAATCTTTTGGCCAAATTAAAAGAAAAAAGATCGTTTTGTGTAAATCCTAAAACAGTTTGAATTTATATGCATTAAGTTGTTCAAAATATAAAATAAATTATAAAGGTAATGAAGCCACTAAACAGATATGTGGTAAGCCATCTTATTTAATGCTTCTTGGACTGGGTTGTCTAAATGATAGAACTGGCCAGTTAACTAATTCCACTTCCTGTTTTCTTGTGTCTATTTTAGTGGTTACTGCTTTTTCTGTGAGGTAGAGTTCAGGCTTCTTCCATCTCACTTGTGTATTGCAGTTGAATAGCATTCTAGGAAGCTTCCGAAAGCAGAAACCAAAATAACAGTCTGTGCTAGCCTCTGACCATCAGAGCACCTAAGTTAAGTAAAATTTGCCTTCCCTGAGTATGCTCGACTCTCCATTAACCCTAATGTTGGTAAGTGCTATTGTAGCTAACTCATATTTCTGATGAGATTCTTAAACCAAAGCTAAAGCGGAGGACATTTTGCTAGCCCTGTGCTTCTATAATGGTACTAGACATTTCTTACAACTCTGAAGCTTTTAGCTACAAAATCTTCTTATCAGTACAAGTTGTCCTTCTCCCTTCTTTATAGTATATAAGGAAACTGATATTCCAATATAATTTTTTTCTTGTTGAAATATATCTCTTGCTAGCATCTATTCTGTCAAGCCTTTATAAATGCAAAACTGGAACTGTCTCACAATGACTTTTTTGTAAATATTGAGAATAGGGACTTCAAGACCATGAAGATTTCACATAGCCTCATTAGACAGAGAGAAAAGAGCAAACAACTTATTCTAAATTTATTGGCTTTGAAGTTACAACAAAAGTATAATCACTTTCTCAGGAAGTTAGGCAGGGCTCTTCCTTCCCTCCTCAACTGACCAAGAAATTCTGCTGCTCAACAGAATTCTCCATATTTGAGTCTCTACTTCTCTATTTAAAACCAAGGATGCCTTTCTCTGTGTTTTTCTCTCCATATAAAAGTCTCACATTCCTTTCTTCCTCAGTACATACATCAGATGGTCATCAGAGGCAAGCAGGCAGGAGAGGATGCCTTCCGATTACCCCCAGAACTTTTCAGTCCCCCACTCCCACCATCTAGCTTTCAGGTACTGTGAAGTGCATGAGATGGAGTTGCTGAGATACGTGTACCCACTGTCTGTTTCTTACATGTCACAGTAGCAATCTGTCATCATCTAGTTCTAGACTCTGTGCTAACAGTGAGGCTGACTTCTTGGAGGAGCTCATCCTTGGCAATTAGAATGATTTATATCTAGGATTTTTCTAAACCAATAGACATGAGGTTTTTCAATAAATACTTATGCCTTCACAATTAAGAGGAACTATATGCTGGTTCAGTGGGTTTCTTATGGAGTTAGAGCAAGAACCTGAAGCTTAGACCTCAAATATCTGCTCATTTTCAGAAAGGGTAAACATGCTGCATGTAAGAGATCTTGAATTGCATTCATCAGGAGTCTTACTGTTTTCAAGACACAGTTTTTCTCTTACAACATTGAGCATTTCAATCACTGTCAATATTGTCTTGGTTTCATTCAAGCTTCCCTCTTCCTAGATTATCCTCCATTGCTTCCTTTTGGACAGCATTTTCTGTCTAAATTCTACTTTTATTTTGGGGTTAGATAAGTCTTTAACTTTGCCTAGACACCTGTGTTGGAACATCTCTCACTTTATATTAATTGCTTTCTTTNTGCACCACCACCACCCGGCTGTGGTTAGTATCTTAACACTTAGTATAGTGACATTCAATTTTTAAAACGATAAAGAAAATAATAGCAGATTCCTAACTTTTAAAATGCAATGAATAAAACTAACATTGTGTACTTCATTATATACCAGTTGCTTGTCATCCAAGGCTCAGGGAAATCAACAAAGAGAGGATGAACAGAATATAAGATCAGGTGAATGGGGGAGGAGAGTTTTCATAAACAACCTTCTGGATAGGACATGGTTTTTGTACTGATAAGTTTAATGCAACTGATTACTGGCCTATCAAACCAGTCAGAATTCCAGCACAGCAGGAGGGACTGAGGAGCAGGAACGTGTGAGGTCAGCACTGTGGCTCCAAGGAACCCAGGTTTTAGGAAGAGAAAAGCTTCTTTGAAGGAACTAGGAACCATGAAATTTCAGTGTAAATGGTGAGACTGTACTTCCTGTCTTGCACACTTCCACAACCATCCGAATTCTTCATTTTTCTTTCCTAAAGGGAAACAACACTGTCCTTCCTTGGTGCTTACACAATTCAGGTTCTTTAGACAAACCCTCGCATCTATCAATATTTAAGTACTTAGTTATCACCATTCCCTGTGGCTATTACTTCATGGAATAAAAACCCCAAAACTGTAAAGAGGGCCTTTACTGAAATAATCCTCCTTGGTGAGTTGGCAATCAACCAAGGTGGGATATTTTTATATCTCAGTTAGCAAGTTGTGGATATTTCCATATATGTTTTCTAATAATATTACTGCAGTTTTATAGTTTTGCTTTTAATTTGGAAAAACTTCTGAATATAAGAAAACTGCAGCATGGATATGAGTGGGGCCCTTATTATTCAACCTCCATCAGGGGGGTTGTTGCCATTGACAACTGCTGAGGGAGGTAAAGTCACTCTTCTTTGTGGCATGGAGGCTGCTAGCTTGCTTACACTCCATGGTTGGCAACACACCCATAGGAATATGGAAAGCACTAACTGGATTTAGTGAACTACTTTTAAATATAAATAAAAAGAGAACATTATTTTGGAAAGAAGATGGGACATAGAGGACTGAGGGGCTGGGGGAAGATGGGGAGAAGTAGTTGTGAATGGATATAACTTATATACACTATACAAATGTATGAAGTTTCAAAGAACAGATAGTTGTCCATTTTATTTTTTTTAATTCTTATTTTGCCTGTTTGCTAAAGAGAGATATAAAAAAGAGGTGGGGTTGGATATATGGATGTGGAGATGCCCAGTGCCAAGGATTTGGATGAAAATGGGAAGGGGAACCATGATCAGAAAACACTGAAGGAAAAATATCTTCAATAAATTTTAATTAAAATAATTGTATTGAAATTAAAATGTAAAAACATGCATTGAGAACCCAGAGCAGTGGACCATTTGTAAATTAACTATGCCATCTATAACTGGCCACCATTTTAGCTTCTATGTGAAATATTCATTGACAGATGCTGAATACAGCACCTAAGGAAAACACACTACTGACAAAATATACTGTGAAAATCCCAAAGTGTCGAAAGAGGAATGTGTACAAGTTCATTATCATATATCAGCTTGAGAAAAATATCATTCAAGATTGTCATATGGAACTAGGCATTAGTATCTGCTTCAAGAAAGAAATGGTAAAAACCACCAATAATTTCTGTATGCACTACCATTAAGATATTGTGTGTGTGCATACATGATTATGTGTGTATATGTGTACATGTGTATATATACACATGTACACATAATGTAGATACATGTATGTGTATGTATACTTATATATAATTAAAAGATACTCATATGCAGGTAGTAGATATTCATCAGAGTTTCTGTCATAATTCTAACAACTTGAACCCTTTAAAGAAAATNTACTTGGCACTATTCTGAATAAACAATATTGCAAGTCAGATACAATGTGTTATCCTCTATAAACTTGTATCTAACAAAAGAGGAAAGCTATGGAAATAGAAATGAAGGACAAGCAAATTTCTGTGACAGTAGTACACTTGGGATATTAAGAACCCAAAAAGGAACCAACCTCTCATTACCTGTGTTAATCAAGGTTGGAGACAAACAAATATGAACATGACTAAATTAAGTAAAGACATTATTTAAATGAATTTGGTCAATTCCTCCAGCCATTGGAGAGATTAGAAAACCCAACTCATAGTGTGGGAGTGTGGTTAGAGAAGGAGAGAAGTCAGGCTGCCAGAATCAGAGTCTTCAGCAGGATGGCTCAATGCTACTATACGCTCTGTTGGACATAGAATTTCAGAGGTTGAATAACTGCAGCCAACTGATGCTGGATTCCATGTCTACTGGTAGATATGGCTACTGCTGCTGTGTTCAGTGTTGGTATCAAGAAAATGGGCTTCCTATTATTCTTGCTAGTTGTGTCTATGATTCATATATAGTAGTTATACCCAATTATCAGATCATAAACTACCGTGAGGCTAGCTACATGAATATTGGGTGTTGTTAGCTTTACCATGATACACAGGCAAATTCCCTTCTGTAAACTTCTGCAGTCATTTGCTATTAGCATACCCACATAGACTGGAACATGGTGTATTTTTAAAGAGACAAATACATACATTACCTTCTCCAACAGGACATTTAGGCTGGGCAGGTAGGTGGCTTAGCAGGTGTGTGTTGTGCAAGAGTGTATACTGTGCAAGCCTGAGGATCTAAGTTCAAATTCCCTTTTCCCACATAAAAAAGCAAGACTGTATCTTAGTCCTGCCACTTAAAATAAATTTGTTGTTATTGTTTTTTTCTACAATACTGTAGTGTAAAGGTTACTGTATTTTAAATAGTAAGACAAATTACTTACCTTGTGAGGCATTTAGTGATTCTATATTAAATGTAGATATTAGGATAGGTATTGTGGTATAAATCTTTAATTCTAGCACCCAGGAGACAAACTCTATGAGTTGGAGAACAGGCTGATTGTCATAAGGTGTTCAAGTCCAGCCAGGGGTATATAGGAGACTATATCTAAATAAAATATAAAATGTAGATATTAAATATTTAAGATTAAAGATTCACAATTATGACTTTTGTAACATTTTTACACCATAACATTTAGTTTTCAATGGAAATGTCAAGAAGTTACCTACAATAAGCCAGAGTAAGCAGATTAAGGTATAAATTTAGGGGACACAGAAGAAAAAATGTAACTTGGTGATTCCTTTCTTTTTCCCCTAAAAGCAAGATAAAGAAGTGTAATTCTTCCATCTTTTCCTAGTAAATACTGGTTGCATAACTTCTGCATCCTAGAACCTCAGCTAGATGACAGGAGCACACATTTGATTTGGTCTTGTTGAAATGCAGGTAATGAGACTAAGTGCAGCATCCAGGGCAGAAACAGGTAGGCAATGCTATAAATTCCTGTAATGAAGGTAAGAGTGAGAATGCTCTGTTAAAAATTGATTGCTGTACAAGCCTGAGTACCTGAATTGTATGCTCAGTATCTATGTAAAAAATGAACATGGTGGCAGGGGCTTGAAATCCTAGCACTGGAGAGGCAGACACATGAGGATCCTAAGGGCTCACTGGCTAGCCTGTCCCTTTGCTCAAAGAGAGCTTCAGTTGCTAGTGAAAGAACCTGTCTCAAAAACAAAGTTGATGGCTCCACAGGAATGCACACACACACACACACAAACAAACACACACACACACACACACAAACACACACACAAACAAATATCCCACTACACAGAGACATAAACAAATATATGAAAGTCTATGATGAGCAAATAGACTTTCAGAATGTCTAAATCCCTGAAGAGCAAATAGCAGCGAAATAAAATCCCTGGTTCTGCATTTATTACCCCAAGAAGAACATTGCAGAGAATATTCAGAATGTAAAGTGATAAAATAAAAAATTATATAAATAATGATACTTTATTTTTACATTTTTATTAACTATAGTTACACTTCACTTCTCCCCATCTCTGTCCTCCCTTCAATCATCCCATTGTCCTCTCCTTCCAACCCCACCCATGTTTTCCCATCACTCCTTCTCAAGTTCATTGCCTTTTTCATTGATTATTATGGTTACATAAATGCAAAAATATGTAAAAACATGACTGGCTGAGTCTGCTTAGTGTTGTTGTTTTGTAACTTAGACTTCATGGGTGAATACTTTGTACTGGATTACAATTAGGAGGCACCTCCCTGGGGAAAGTAATTGTCCTCTTTCAGCACTCAGCAGTTGCCTATAGTTCTTGCTTTAGTGGTCAGGCCACAAGAAATTTTTTCCTCCCAAATAAAAATACCTAGCCTTGTTTAGAAATAAATAA
>JAQHUG010000007.1:8326475-8338642 GCA_028555095.1 Dicrostonyx torquatus | reverse complement strand
AGAAGAAGAAGAAGAAGAAGAAGAAGAAGAAGAAGAAGAAGAAGAAGAAGAAGAAGAAGAAGAAGAAGAAGGAAGAGAGGGAGAGACTCTAGCTCATTTCTCTTCCTCTTACTTATATGGCAAAAAACTCCTGAGAAAAATAACTCTACTCCCAAAATAATTTGCAATTATAACTAAAAGCAGGCTATCTATTTCAGTCATTTTCAAACTTTTCAAGTTAAATAGTAAATATTTATAGGGACTTAGAGTGGTGAACTAATTGCCAGGTGTGTCTGGCTATTAACTGCTCCCCAGTACAGCATCTCATTCATTATACCACCACAATGAAGCAACCTTCATAAATCTCATTCCCTCTGTGTGGAATCTGAGAACTGGAGTGGTAAATCATGTATTTGATATTCACAGTACAGAAGTAAGAGAGTCCATCATTCAAATCCAGGTCATTCTGACACAATATAAGTGGATTGCTTATTTCTGTGACATAACACTTCACTTGTATGTGAGAAATGTGAACATCCCAGGATCATAAAAACTGGGCAGGTCATCAGTTTCATGTAATCCCAGCACTTGTAATAAAGAAATCTTCAAGTCTAGTTGGCTAACTAGACTCTCAGGGACTGCCAAGCTCTGGGTTCAGCAACAGATCTTTCCTCTTTCCTTGATGAATAAAGTACAAAATGATCAAGGAAGAAGCTTGATGTCAGTTTACACAAATACGCACACAAGAGACAGAGACACACTTCCACATGTGTGCTTTCATCTGGAACTCCACATACAGGCTTGCACAACACACACAAGTGTATGTATATACATGCGAAGAAATAAAGGGATCCCACAGCAATTAAATGAACTTTTAACCTCATGTTTCCTCTAAGTCACAGTGGATGAGCTCAGTTAATACCATGCAAACTGTAAATCTCTCTGCCTCTCCTTTCTCCTTGTTTATCAGAGAATAAGGCTATCTAAGAAGCACAAACCAAACTTACTGTTATTAACTACACCTGTTACATAGCACAGATGGCTTATAACCATGCCCTGAATACCACAATTTGTAGAACTAATCATGACATGTCACCTGAATCTTCCATGTTTCTCCCTCTGTCTGTAGCAGCAGGTAGTTATTTTTTAAATCTCATCCCCAAGGAGTATTTTATCAGGTTGAAATATTTTATTTGAAATGACTGTCCCTGACATGATCTTGTTTTGAGCTGAGCACCTCAATATATTGCCAGTTAAATGCATAGTCTGGAACATGCATACAATATTACAAGTCATTCCTCTTTGAATTATATTAAGTAACTCTAATGCCATATCTTATGCTTCCTACCACTGACACTAGAAATTGCAACCATATAACTGTCTCCCTGAGACCTCTCTATAGAATACAGTATCTTGTAATGTCCTAGAATAAGCATTTATTTTGATCCCAAAGCAAGAAAAGCATTTTTCCACTGAATATTCAACATAATAGTGACCATGAAAACACTGAGATTTTGTAGGAGAATAATGTGCATTTTTTTTGCTTATCCAATACAAATTTCCGTGTTAAAATTGGGACCCTTTTTAGATATTAAACATTTCAGGATGGTAGATGGGTTTTATTTCAGAGATACTGTTTTACATGCAATTTCTCTTGACCTTGCCTAACTTACTTATTTCCATTAAGATATTTCAGACATTTGTCTGTGTCAACCTTATCTTGATCAAAGCAAGATTAGAAGAGACAGAGAAAGGAATAAAAATAGTCATTACAGTGATTAGGTATCTCTTTGGGGACTCATGAAATCTACTCCTAATGAATTCTGCATATCACAGCCTGTCACAAGGACAGAGTTAAAATTTCCTGCCAGATCTGAAGGTTTCTAAGTGAATTATGGTAGATATTTTCTATTAGGACCACAGCAGTTACAGCCGTTGAATGAGAGATACGTGTCTTCCAGTGAGAGCCCTGAGGATGTGTTCAGAGCCATAGGGTGATCAACTAGAAATACCAGGCAAAGGCAACACAACAAAGGGAGATTTACATATCCGTTTGAATCTAGAAATGATATTTCAGATGACTGTTGTTGGTGATTTATGAGTATCTCATCAGAAGGCAGAAAGTAAGCAGGACCCAGATGACCAGTGACACTTAAAATTGCATCAAGTGTTCATGCTGTGAGTTGAAAATAAGAGATTCTCAAAGAATGTTCTCTCTGCAGTCATGTGCAGGTTTATCAGCCACATTCACTAATATGTCTATAGTGAAGGGTGTTATTCAAGTCACTGTCATCAAGATGAATGATGTCTTTCCTCTTGAAATGGACCTTCTGCTCATTCACTGCCAGCTAACTACACTGGCCAGTTACTGTTTTGATTACTGAATAAAATTCTCATAAATAAAACTTATTATTTTGCCTTAGCATAACTTCATAGAACCAGGCATGGTGTGGACAACTAAAATTCTAGCACCTAGAAGACAGAAATAGGGAGGTCAAAAGTTCATTGTTAACTAAATGGTGAGTTCAAGGATAGCCTTGGTTACAAGAGACCCCCATCAAAAGGATATCATAAAAAAAACCACAAAAGAATTCCCAAATTTATTATATACATAAAATGTAAGACAGTTGGCAAACCACCAAAGCTTTTTGACTCTAATTTGAGCTGAATTATCAAATTTAAATAACTATATTCTTACTAAGTTCTACTAAATAGAATTGACTTCTTGAAAACAATCTCATGTTCAAGCTCTATTTGCCTAAATACATTCTACCTCCTGGTTAGTTTTGCTTGTTTCATCTAAGCCATTCAGAGGCATCAAGCACTCATACAAAATCAGGGTGGCCCTGTGACGGTGTTCATATAATTCTAAACCGTTCTCCCCACTTAGGAGAGAGACCAAGTGGAAATTGAATCATGGATGGACACAGATAGTCACATTTTCTCACTAGTTATAAACAGATTGGAGGTCAGCTCTACATCTCTTAGGCAGGAGCTAAGTTCCCATTGTTGTGTTCATTCTGTTCACACAGCTTGTTGATATCAAGGCGCCACAGTTTCACACCTTTGAAAATCTCCTCAACAATAACAATATGGTATAGTTGAAGGCCCCAAAGATGCAGTCGCAGGACTCAGGGATGAGAGATCAAGGGAATGGTGATGATGAGTTTTACTGTTTACTTGATAATAGCTCAAGAAAACACTGCAAAAGATGGGTGATTGAAGGGTGTGAGTTTGGCAATGCCGTCACTTCCTACCTGCCTCTTTGGAAATCTGTGTGAAGGACTCCACACCTTTCTCTCCATAGCTTCCTTCAGATGCAAGAGTAGACACATAATTCCAGCCCAAAGCCTTTACAATGTCAACCATGGCCTGAGCTTGAAAGGAATCAGGTGGGACCACTCGAGAGAAGAAGTCATAGCGCCGATCGTCACTGAGCTCAGGAGCCGTGGACGCGTAACTAATCTGTGGGATCTGAAAAGACAAGAAAACACCATGTGAGAACACACTAGGAGGGTGTACAGACGCATGTACACTTAGGACAAGCCCTTCAGAAGACCGGACTTGAACAGTGTACTGCTGGATGAGGACTCTGCCCAGTTACCACTTGACAAGTCCATACCACCTAGAGGCACCCAGAACCTTCTGAGAAGTAAAGGGCATTTTCTTTTGTGTCTTCTTGTTCTGCAATCCTTCCTTAAGAAAAAGGAGTGAGGAGAGCAGAGTCTCAGTATGATAACCATCGTGGAGAGTTCAAAGCAGGAGCTTCATGAATGCACTAAGTATTGTAACCAGTACAAAACCAAAAGCAGCCCAACTGCCTTGTATCTAGAGGCCAGTGTAGTCAACAGAGGCTATGGTTCTTGATGAATACATGAGACATTAGCACAGAGTCTTGAGGACCTGTAAGAGTGTAACAACGTGAGTTTATGTGGTGATTCATTCTCCAGAGAACATTAAGTAATAATGTCTTAGCAGTGCTCTCAGCCCAGGTAAGGGTGTTCCCTGGTGCAAGCACTTTACTCTGGTACAGTGGTTCTCAAATTGTGGGTTGAGAGCACATTTGGAAGTTGCATGTCACATATCCACCATACCAGATATTTATATTACAATTTATAACAGTAGCAAAATTAAAGTAGCAATGAAATAATTTTATGGTTGGGATTCAGCAGAATATGAGGAACCATATTAAAGGACCAAAGTATTAAGAAGGCTGAAAACTATTGCTCTAGTGGTTTTCATACTTTGGAAGGTCATCTCCAAAGCTTCAGACATTCTTCTTGGGTGCTTGAATGCAACTGGAATTCCTGTTGTATGCAGCTCACAAGGATTTGGGATTCACTTATTTTCCCATTAGTGCAATATCTGTTCCTCTTACACAACAGGAATCTATTACTTGTTATATTGTTATATAGTGTTTGTACCTATGAACATCAAGCTAGGGAAACACAGGCAGGCATTAGATACCAAATTCTTCTCTTCTCTTTTAGGGTTTGGAATTAAATTTGGGGAACTACTTGAAATTTAATTACTTGGTGATTTGATGCATTGATTTTAAGTTAAATCAAAACAAAAATAGAGGATCTGCAACATATATTATAGTATAGTATATAAGTCTGACTAGTACGTAAACATGTAAACACACACACACACACACACACACACACACACGGTCTCAAATACCCTAAAGGAAGTTAAAAAGTCACTATTGATAACAAACATGCCTTGGAATCTGGCATTAGGGTGCCTGTAACAGTTACCTTTACAATGTACTTTGACTTTCTAAGTTTAGAAAATTCTATTCGATATTAGCTATTTCTGTTTTACCAAGATTATTTCTTCTTTTGAAGCATGGTTATTACTGCTTAACCCACCTTTAAAGATCAACATTAGCCTCATACAGATTTATAAAGGTCTGATTTGCCCTGCTCCCCAACCCCCCATGCTTCTGGTTGGCCCCAGTGTTGGTGAGAAGGCTCTATGTCCTGAACTTAAAGCACGAACTAACATTAGGAAGCTTCAGTTTCATGTTGAGGTGTTTACCTGAGTAACCCAATTGCAGGGTTATCGAGGGGCACTGGGAGTAAAATGGAAGATCAGCAAGTGCAGGGATTAGAGCTGGAGTCACTTGTTAGCCATCCCTTCTACCACAGTGAATCAGTTCCCACAAGGCAGAGATGTGCATTGCTCATCATGATGCCAAAACAGAGTGGGTAGTCTGTGCCCTGGGGGATAATTATGAGAATACTGGAGAGTATATTTTACTAACTAAGATTATCCATTCTCCACACTTATCTTTTGTGGTTTGGGGAGTGTGAAATGTCCCATACAGACTCATGTATTATCACTATTTGGTCTCTAGTTGGTGCAACTATTTGGGAAGGTTCTGGGTCACTTAGGACATTGATCCTTGAGGGAGGAAGTCCATCACTGGAGGTGAACTTTGAAGTTTTATACCCTTGCCCCACATCCTGTTTTCTCCCTTTTCTGACTGCCTGACAAGCCGCTTGATTTCCCACCATGATGGATTCTGTTCCTCCCTAGAACTACAATCCCAAATTAAACGTTATTCTCCAAAGTTGGCTTTTTGTCAGAGTACACTATCAAAGGAACAGAAGAGTAACTAATATAATTTCCAAAATTCTCTACAGCACAGATTAGCATTCTCTTCAGTGTATTAAGGCAAGGTAACAGTTTTATATTTATTACAATAACGATTGCTTTAGAAACAACATCTCTTATATCCTGAACTCTTTATAGTATACACAGCATGTTCTATGAGTTTCATGGATAATCCCTCATCTAGTCACATGAATTATTCTTCAGTGTACTTCATCATCATACAACAGATTATGCTACATGGTACTATATTTTTATTAGCCTGTTTTATAGAAGGAGCAGGACCTGAGCCACAGAGTTCAACCATGAACTCACAGTACAGAGCTTTAAAATTAATAATCTCACTCAAGCTTGAAAATGGACTGTGAAAACAACTGAACTCTTAATTATGCTAATTTACAAAATTTTACTAAAATATTTAGTAATATGCATAAAAGGAAGGCCAGTGGGTTATTAGAGTCTAAGAAGTGGGTTTCTGCTCACAGCATTAACTATATCATCATTGAAAGTCAATTTATGGCTCATTCTGAGATGACTGTTTAAACAATTTGTTTAAACAGCTTGGTGAAGATAATACAAACATCTTAGCAGTCTGGGCTATGTATGTGTTTATAGTTTGGAGGCTTTAACTATTAGGGAAAGAAAATTTTCATTGATAGTGCTTCAGTGAGAAACATGGCAGATAAAGGAGTAGGATTTGATAGGATTTTCCTTCTAAGAAATGAAAAGATACAAGGCAAAACATGTCAAGACATTGCCACAAATTTTCATTTGATGAAATGTAGGAGCCTTGTGATGATGCACAGATGTTGTCCCTTCCCAAATCCTCCCTAGCTCTGAAAGTGCTCTAATAGATATACAGTCTACTACTTCTCACATTTTCATTCACATTGCTGGAGAGAAACATAAGAATTGTAGAATAATACAACAGAAAAGCACTTTCTAAACTATGCACCAATTACAGCTATAAAAATCTTGGTAAAATAGATTCCTTTCCTCACTATCATCTATCTTTTGACAATGATTGCTCTTTGAGGTCTATTTCTTCCAGGATACATAAAAAAGAGTCACCAGCCTAAGAAAAATTTCTATTCAGGGTCATGTACACCTCCTCTTCAATATTTTATTTACGTCAACACCTGGAATATAATGATCCTAGAATAACAAATTAAAGATCAAATGTATTTGAATTCTGCGATCAAAATGCATTGACAAAAATAATCCTTCTAGTAATAGAGATGAAAGAATGGAGGACTGTCTACAACCTGTCATGCACGTTGCTGCATATTTACACAACAGTGAAGCCTTGGGCTCAGTTTCTTGCTTTCAAGCAGATTTTTAAGTTTCTGTAGTCATTGTTTTGAGAATATTTCTAATATTTAATCATAGAGCCAAAAAATGTATCTTATTGCATTATTTTTCCTCCTCCTATCACAGAAGAATGATTCTGTTGATGATGTGTATAAAATAGGATTAGAAGCAACTGCAACTTACTCTGTATGGAATAAAATTTGGAATAAGTTTTTGCTTTGTTTCAGAAAATTAATGATATATTGTTAATGAAAAATGTGGAGAGTGAAAATGAAAATTACAATATAATTTTAATCCCTGGCTCTCTGATAATGTTTTGTTAAATCTCTTTTGTACCTTTGCATTTGAAAACACACAAGTGTGATAAAAACATGAATTTCATTTCCTCCTTGTTACCATGCACTTTCGTTACTTTCCTCTCTCTCTCCCCATCCCTCCACTTTTTTCACATTAATTTAAGTTGACCAATGAGGTAGAAAACCCTCTCAAGTGCTTTCCTTATTGCCCCAACACCTTTTATTAAACCAATGATTCTCAACCTGTGGGGTTGAGACCTCTATAGAGGCACATATCAGATATCCTCCATATCAGATATTTATGTTATGTTTCATAACAGTAGCAGAGTTACAGTTCTAAAGTAACAACGAAGATAATTTTACGGCTGGAGGTCACAACAACATGAGGAACTAAACTAAAGGATCAGAGCCTCAGGAACGTTGTGACTGATGATTGTTGTTATACACTATTTTTTTCTTTTTAATTCATTATGCTGGGCAGTAGGGGTAGCCACACCTGCCAGTGAACATTTCTGGAGACCGGAAGACAACTTGTGGAATTGGTCCTCTTCCACCTCTTGTAGGTTCCAGGGACTGAATTTAGGCCAGTAGGCCTGAAGGTCAAGTGTCCTTAGGAGCCATCTCACTGATCTACATGTATTAAATCCTGAAGTAATCTTTTGATATTTGGAATGTGATATTGATATTTGGGATGCGACTTCTAAGTTAAGTTGTTAGCTCTCAAATCTTGGGCCAGCACTTAACTGTATTACCACTTAAGCATTCAGAGTATGTTAAAACTATATTAATTCTTACATGTACCTTTTTTAAAACTGATGCTTACCAAATATTCTGAGCAATTCTATATGTTTAGTTTTGGATTTATAAACTTCAGAATAACATAGAATAAGTTCTAAAAATATGCCCAAATTATCCATTAAAATTTGATGAGGATTGCATTATAGCCATACATTAGGGTAGAACTTAGATTGAATAACACTGTTACTTCATTTGTGTAAAATAACTATTTTTTATCAAAGTTTATTAAATATATGTTTAACATTAAAACATTGAATTATAACTAACACACATGATACAATTTTCTCCTCAGAAGCCTCTGGTTTATAAGTAATCACCTGAGTTTCAGGTATGGAACACCTCCCTGTGGTGGTTTGAATAAGAATGGCACCCTTAGGCTCATATAATTAAATACTTGGTTCCCAATGGTGAAACATTTTGGAAAGGATTGGGAGGGGAGAATTGTTGGAGAAAGTGAGTCATTAGGAATGGGTTGGCTTTGAGGTTTCAAATGCCCATGCCATTCCTAGTTAGCTCTCTTTCTTTGCCTCTTGTTTGTGGGTCAGATATGAGCTCTCAGCTACTGCAGCACTGCCAGGCCAGCCTGCCTCCTGCCATGCTGCCTCTCATGATGCTCATGTACTCATCCACTGAAACTGTAAGTCCCTATTAAAAACACTTGCTTCTGTAAGTTGCCTTTATTATAGATTTTTGTTTGTTTGTTTTGGTTATTGCAATAGAAAAGTAACTAAGACACTCCCTTGAGTTGTTTGTCAGATATGCTCTGAAATCCTCTAAACAATACAACCCATTGCCATTGCTTTAGTGGTACACATGAACTTGATAAGATGCTGGCATTGAAGATGCCACTTACTTTGTTCACTTGGCATGAAAAAAAAAAAGTTGGTGCTGACACAGAAGCTTCTTCTGTGCTACCTAACTTTCAGATACATGGTGGTACTAGTCAGGCTGCTGAGGGTGAAAAACATCATCAACAATCTTACCTAGCTATGACCTGTCAGTTACAATAAGGACTGGTATGGCAAGATGTGCCATAGGTGTAATAGTGAAACAGACTTCAATAGGGGTAAACACTTACTTTCTGTGAAAAAAAGTGCATTTTCCATCTGGCCACAAAGTCATGATTGGTGAGCTCACAGGTTCCAGGGAGTAACCATTATTTTAACAAGAAGCATAGCGTCAAAGGGCACTCTAAATTCATATATCTCTGCCCATAGATTCTTGCGGGTTTCAGACATCACCAAAGAAGTTTCTTTGTGCAGGGATTGGTAGTTAAGGTAGAAACTCATAAATGGTCAATGAGCAAATAATAAGTATTCATAAAGTTTTCAAACATAAAAGGATCCTTCTAACAAATATTACACCTGTCCTGCTAAGGTTTAGACACCATTGTAAAAGAGGGGCAAGAAAGATTATATTATAAGCTCCAATAGTCAGGGATGTCCAAACTGAAAAAATGTTTTCTGTATAAACCTGAAAGCTGTGGTTGTCTACACAGGACCTGCTCAAGATCAAATTCCACATTCCAACATGAGAGAGTAAAGGGCTTATGAGAGTAGCTGAAGAGCTACTCATAATTGATAGCTTTTGAATGAGGTAAAATTAGTTTTTCTTTAAGGATAATGCTCCTAGTAGGTCAATCAAGCTCATGGAAAAATGGTCATAAGTATTTGAAAACAAATACTGAAGATGGTATAATATAAAAAGGAAAAAATTGAGATGGGATAGGGATATGGAGGATGGAAATGGGAGGAATTAGGAGGAAGAATCCCTGCTGCATATTATTTTAAACAATATATATTCATGTGAACTTCTCAAAGAATTAAAAAAAATTACATTTCCAAAATTTCATTCATTCATTTCCATTATTTATTCCTAGTAAAGTCAAATAATTATCTCTATGTAGGGTTTGCACAATGCTTATTAACTTTCTTTCAAAATTTATTTTTATTGCATTATGTATGAGGTAAAATTGATATTCTCATCTATCTTGCTTGTATGCACAAATATATTAATTTTGCTTATTTATTTTATAACATGGATCCTTGTTAAAACTATTATTAATTTGAGAAGCTTTCAATTTATTTTCCTGGGATTTCCAAGTAAGTAAGTCATATTATAATAATTTATTCCTTTATGTTAAATCATTTTTCGATTATGTATAAATGTCATTGACTCTGTGTATATGAGCATATAAGTATTCAGATATCCAACCAATCCTTATGAGGGCATTGGATGCCCTGGGGCTGAAGTTACAGGTGGCTGTGAGCTGCCTTGCTTGGGTTTTGAGAAACTGAGTTCAGATATTTTGAAAGGACAGTATGTGCTCCTATTGCTGAACCATATCTCTGCTCCTATTTTGCTTCCTTAATTAAGTATATCACCTGAAAGTTTTATAAAAATATAAGCCATAGTGAGTGGGGCAAATTGATATTCCTCTCCTCATTATCTAAAGCTAAATATTCTCCTTATGTATTAGAAAAAGACTTTCAACATTGAAGAAGAATTTCTAAGTCAACTAACCTACAGTCTCTCCCTTGCATATAAACCTATCACTTTTTGAACAAAACTCAATGGTGCCTTTTCCAGTCTCTGCCACTATATCTTTCCAAGTTTCATGAAAGCACTTACTTTATACTATTAATATAGGACATTGGCACAGTAAATATTGTCTGTCAAATTGACTGGATCTAAAATCAATAATGTTTCAGTTGGTATTAGCTTTTCTTTGAAATTCTGGTAAATTCTGCCCTGAAACCATATATGTCCCTGGGCTATTTTTAAGTTTGGAGACTTTTGATGACTGCTTCTATTTCCTTAAAAGTTATAGGTCTATTTAAATTATTTACCTTTGTCTTGATTTAATTTTGGTATGTGGTACTTATCCAAAAAAATTGTTTATTTCCTTTAGATTTTCCAAATTTGTGGGGTATAGGTTTTTGAAATTTGATCTAATGATTCCCTAGATTTTCTCAGTGTCTGTTTCTGTGTCCCTCCTTTCATTTCTGAGTTTATTTGTTTGGATATTTGCTTTCTCTCCGTCTTTTGGTAAGTTGTATATGTGGAGTATTTTAGGCTGATCTCCAATATACAAAGAACTCAAGAAACCTGACATCAATATACCAAATAATCCAATTTAAAAATGGAGTACAGATCTAAATACAGAACTCTCAACAGAAGACTTGCAAATGGCTGAAAGGCACTTAAGGCATTGTTCAGTGTCCTGAGCCATCAGGGAAATACAAATCAAAATATCTCTGAGATACCATTTTACACCTGTCAGAATGGCTAAGATCAAAATCACTAATGACAGTTTATGCTGGAGAGGATGTGGAATAAGGGGAATATTCCTCCATTGCTGGTAGGAGTGAAAATTTTTACAGCTGTTTTGGAAATAAGCATGGTGCTTTCTCAGAAAATTGAAAATCAGTTTATCTCAAGATCCATTGATACTATTCTTAGGCATATACCCAAAGGAGGCGCACTCACACCTCAAGGATATTTGCTCAACTATCTCATAGCAACATTAGTTGTAATAGACAGAACCTAGAAACAAATGTATATATATATATATATATATATATATATATATTACATTTACACAATGGAGTAGTACTCTGTGGAGAAAAAAACATATTAAAATTTCCAGACAAATGGATTGAATCCTGAGAGAGGTAACCTAGACCCAGAAAGACAAACATGGTATGTACTCACTCTTAAGTAGATATTAGACATAAAGCAAAAGATAACCAGCTTACAGCCCATAGCTTCACAAAAGCCAGGAAACAAGGAGGGCCCCAAGGGAGACATTCATGGATACCTGAGAAGGGAAAAATAGACAAATCTCTTGAATAAAGTTGGAGTATGGGAGAAGGGTGAGGGTAGAAGGAAAGTGGTAGGGTAGAATGGGAGTGTGGAGAAGAACATGAGGGTTTTGAAAGGTCGAGTTGGGGAAATGACAGAGAGGGAGAGCAAGGGAAAAGATATCCTGATAGAGGGAGCCATTATGCGTTGAGTGAAGAACTTAGCACTAGGGAAATTCCCAGGAATTCACAAGGATAGCCCCAGCTAAGAGTTTAAGCAATAGTGGAGAGGGTGCCTTAACTGCCCTTTCCCTGTAAGCAGATTGATGACTACCTTAATTGTTGTCATAGAACCTTTATC
>JAQHUG010000007.1:8298244-8313595 GCA_028555095.1 Dicrostonyx torquatus | reverse complement strand
ATGGGCACTCTGGAGATGTGGAAAGGAAAGGCAGGACATTATATTTTTGGAAAGAGTGTTCCTAATAGTCTAGGAATTGTCCTTAGACCATCATAATACAAAGAAAGAAAACCTATTCAAAGAAAGGGTTTATTTTTGTGCTCTCTAATTTTATTAGCTATGACTGTACCTTAGATCTCATTCAGGCTTCAAGAAAAAAGTTCCATGAAAAGATTTTTGGTGTAATAGAAACTGAAGGTTGAATTTTGAGACTGTCACTGGCAATGTCAATGTCAAGCAATCAAGATCTCTTAATCTCAGCTCCATTCTCAAGTGTGGCAGACAGAGAAACTCCCAACTTGAAAGTGCGGCATCCTCTATCTGTATCTTCTAGATGCTAGTAACATGTTCACCAGTTGCCACAACTAAAATGTGTCTAGGGACTATTTGGGCAGGTCTCTATTCAAGGCTATGCATATCATGCCTGAATTTGATCCCTATACTCCAGGACGTTTGGGAGGCAATTACAGGAAAATATAAAATACACAATTGTGGGTAGAGTGTGAGAGGAATGGGCAAGCAGCATGACCTCATTTGATGATCAAAAGCCAGGATAATGACACAATTTTAATTATGACACCAAAGTCACAAAGTATAGATGCAAAGAAGTTATTTTTAATGTCTTATAGACTGTTCTTTACATTTTGCTTTCTATTGTGGTTATTTCCCAACTATCGGGCTCCTTGTACTCACAACTCGCTCCCCTTGTCATCTGATCCCTCAGAGGAATGGACCACAGCAGCACACTGAAATGCTTAGTCCCATGTGGGTACCTGTCTGGGAATATTTTAAATGGAAGAGATGATATTTCAAAGATTGGATTTTCTGAACATTCAGCAGCGTCTTATGTTTGATCTAGTGCCAAGGAAAAAAAATATTGACCCATTTTGGCTGCCATGTAACCTTCCTGTATGAATAAAAAAGTAAATAAAAAGGAAAGGAAAGGAATACTCCTGGGTATGGTGGAAAATAAAGTTTATTGTAGATAAAATGGACAGCATAGCCAGAGGCAGGAACATCCGCAAGAGTTCAGAGTGAACATGACCAGACTAAGCTGGATCATGTAGTGATGGGGGAGGGGAAAAGATAAGGGAGTAAGTGGAACCATGCACAGCAGCCAGGAGACCAAACCCGTGAAAAGGGCCTGATGACCACAATGTCTGGATTTTATAGGCAAGAGCCTGTGGGGGAAGGGAAGCCCAGCCCTTGAGCTGGTGAGTTCAGCCCTTGAGCTGGTAAATTCAGGGTAGAGGACAGGGTATTCAAGCCTTGCCTTGTAACAGTAGGTCCAACTTTAATATATTAAATAGGTACCCCAGCAGTTTTTTGGTACCAGGTTTGAAACTTTACACAGTAATGTTTTAGAAGCCAGTTTGGGGTCAGGAAGAACCATGGTCAAGTTGGTTCATTTCAAATAAGACAAGTGGTATTCCAGAAGGGAAAGAGTAGTATGTATTAAGCCTTATATTAGCAGACAAAAAGGTTTACTTATTAGAGTTACTTATTCATTATATTCTCCCTTATAAAATAAATTGCTCTCTCATTGCATTTCTTTTCACTTTGTGATGCTCATAACATAGGCAAACAATTAGGCCTTTCTTAATGCAGAAGAGGTAAGTCTTAAGACTTCATGGGAAATAGTCCCTTTTCATTTAGTTCCCATAATCTCGTATCATATCATATTATATCATATCATATCATATCATCATAGTGGCAAGTTTTGTTTTAACTTGCAAATCTTGAACACTATACAGCACACCAGTAGTGGGGTCTAGACAAGCCCATGGGCTCCTAGGACTTAAAGGACATATCAGTAGCTCTTTGACAGAACATGCTATTCTGTATGCGGATAAAAAAAAATAGCTTTCAATGCAATATTTGACTGATTTTCTTCTTCCCACAAGAATGTTTACGTTAATATTATGGTTGCTACTTTCCAGAAACCTCTCAATAGGAAGTACAGTTCTACAGAATAGAAAGGGTTACTGAGACTAGAATAATGAATGACTGAAGTTTGAGAGTTTGTGAAAGATACAAGGGACAGCTATTACTCAAGCTGATCTTGAGAAAGAAGGTAGATTTCCTCCAGCCACAGAGCAAATGGCATGTCATGTCAGTGAAGAAAAAAGGCAAAAATGCATATGTAGAGTAATGACGACCTGGGATTCATTTGAAAAATATTAAACAAACTTGTCTGGCTTGAGAGTGGAATCTATGATTCCATTTTATTAATATCCAGAGAAGAGTATGTGACAACACAGTATAATATAATTCTCATCTAAATTCGTTTGGATTCTTACGTTATGATAACTACTCTTCCTAATAAATAAACATAATCTATCTAACATACATTATTACACTCTTGGAATATCACAGAGCTCAAGAGCTACTACATCTCAAATACCTCTTGTGTAATAGCTCCCTAAGAAACACCTTCACTAACTACAGACATCATTCAGCAAGAATTCAATTAGAAAGGGAATCTCTGATTGTGCCACCAACGTCTGCAGCAAGGGTTCTCACTATCTCTTTAGAGACCCGAAGTAGGCCACTCCCTGCTGCTCCTGGCAACAGAATTTGATCACTTTGATGAAAAGATCTTTGTCACCTGCAGATCACAGGTACTCGTGAATAAAACAAGGTTTAGCATATGTCCAGCTATTTTTTTCTCTTTGTCTTCCTTTTTAGCTCCTAGCTGCAAAGATAAGCATTTAAAAGGTATAAAGGGAACAAAGTTCAAGTGGTAGCACTTTTGGCTAAGCAAAGTCTTAGTCAAAGAAACACACAATATTAGCCAATAAATTCAGATCATAGTGTGTGTGTGTGTGTGTGTAAGAGAGAAGACAGAGAGAAACAGAGACAGAGAGAGAGACAGACAGACAGAAACAGAACATCACAAAAAGGAGGGAGAAAAAGACATACACACATATATACACATACATACACACACACACACACACACACAGAGAGAGAGAGAGAGAGAGAGAGAGAGAGAGAGAGAGAGAGAGAAACACAAAGCTCCATTGTAAATTTTCAAGCTAGAATAATCCAGTATGTTCTCCTTTTTGGAAATGTTAATTCGTTCTAGAATTTCTCCCTTTCAACACTCTTTCCCCATATCCTGCAGTCTAAACTTTGGCTATCGTATCTCCTGCCACCACATAATCTTTCAATGACTGTGATTGCTACTTTTTTTTAAAACATGTTATTGTGTTTCTGCTTGACTGCTCCCCTTAGAGTGTGAGGGAGACAGGGAATGTTCTCAATCACAGCTAGACTGGTTGTGATGCAAAAAATTTGGAAAAGAGCTGCAACATCCTCTATGATGCACAGGTTCTCATTAAAGGGAGGTCTTGGCCAGATTTTGGTGCTCTGCCCTCTTTCTGACATTGTCTTTTGGACTTGAAGTTGCAAGGGGAAAGCTAAAAGATTAAGACATTCGGAAGGACCAAGAATGGGATCCTTCTGTCAACTGATTCAGATCTTTTTCTTTGTAGAGATAAATGATCCTTAGAGAGGAAAACCTATTTACATAAGCTCTCAACATTGTAGAGTTTCCAAGAAAAAGTTAATGCTCATGGTTTATATCATCGACACTTAACTCCCCAAACCACAGAATGTTCTCAAGCTATTAGCCCCTTTCTGTACTAGTTTGCCACCATTTTAATGGCTCTTTTGGAATATTGAAATAGGATTATGAACTAGTTTGGTTGAAGAAATATAAAATCCCAAAGATCAGCTGTACATTTTCTCTCATATAGTAGACAAGCTAGCAGTTCATAGCTGGCATGGCAACACTGGCTCTCAAGGAACCATGTTCGGCATTTCTGCTTTGTCATCCTGATACATACATTTTACCATCAGTGTCATTCAAAGTCCCAAACTTCAGTTGATGCACCAGTGATTATGGATATTATTGGCAATGAAACTGGGGATGTGGAAAAGACAGAATAATACCCTATAGAGCTGTTATTTAGTCTCAGACACTGTCCATCTCCCACACAATGTTCGACCTATGTGTCATTTTCCAATGTAGCCTCTTGATTTATACATAGTTGCAAAGAGAGATTTTTGAAAAGTCTAATGGTTTGACATTTTGTTAATCTCTTGGGGACTGAAAATATCAAATACAGAAGTAACAGAAAGGAAAAGATACCACACATGTGGAGAGTGTTGTTTGGGCTTAGGGGGTTCTAACAAGGAAAATAATGAAAAGCAAAGAGAACATGAATTTTAGAGTGAGACATGTTGGGTAAGGAAATTTTGGGGAGATGGAAAGGAGAAACAGGATTGGTAGACAGGATCATATTTCATTGTATACATGTACGAAAATTCCCGGGAATACATTTTAAAAATAAAGAAAAGAAAACAAATTAAAAATACTTAAAAGGAGAAAGCCGCCATCTTTTTACAGTATCCCAGAAGGTGGGTAAATACTGGAAGAATGCAGTTGTAGGTTAGGAACTACCAAGCAGATAAAGTTGATGTTTGGGTATGGTTAAACCAATTTTAAAATGACTGCATAGAAGGAAAAAAGCTAGCAGTCTATTCTTATTGAGCTACAAGTGTATAACAAGGAACAGATGATGCTAATGTTGTGAATACCTTGTAATGATTCTGGCAATGCTGTTACTTCAATGAACAGATTCTAGGAATGAAAGCCAGGGGCATAGTGACATGACCCTTATGGTGCCAGGCTCTTTTCTATCAGCATCTGTAGGAGGTCACCAGAAGAATTCGACCATGTGCCACAGACACTTCTAAAATGCTTTGTACTGAGAAAGTTTAAGATGCATCCATGGAGCTGGCTATCATGGTCCACACCTAAAAATCCACCACACAGGAGGCAGAAATGCAGGTATGGTGAACATAAGGCCTTTTCTATCTGTGCTGCAAGACCCAGCCAGTAAGTGAGCAAATGAGTAATGCAAGCACAATTTAGTTCTAACTTTACTTTAAATGAAACGTAATGAAGTTATTAAACTCCACTTCTCCTATCATAATATTCTTCTATTTATTTAAAAGTTAGATCACTTACATTTCTTTTTCAGCAATTAAAACACCATAATTCAAGGTTTGGCAAAATATTATTGATTATGAGCACTTGCTGCTCTCACAGAGGATCTTCGATCAGTTCCCATCTCACACTGTTGTGAAATATTCCTTTACACTGTCTGAAAATGTGTCAATTGGTTTAGTAAAGAGCTGAATGGCCATTAGCTAGGCAGGAAGAGGTCAGGTGGGACTTCTACAGACAGAGGGCTCTGGAAAGAAGACAAAAAAGGACGCTAGGTAGACAAAGAGGACTCAGAACATGCAGGAGGAGAGGTAAAGCCAATGAGCTACATGGCAACATATAGATTAAATAGGTTAACTTAAGTTAGAAGAGTTAGTGGTACAAGCTTAAGCTATAGGCTGAGTTTTATAATTAATAATCAGTCTCCTTTTTGTGAGCTCGTGGTCCAATAAAAAATCCACCTACACCATATGACAACTTTCAAGTGCTTGTAACTCCAGTTCTAGGGATTCAACACCCTTGACTCTACATATACATAAATACATGTGTCTATGCCCACATATGGGAAATATGCACCCACACACACACACACACACACACACACACACACACACAGAGTTCACACACATACACATACGAGTTGAGGGAAAATAATACTGTTATAAAAATCAGCTACCTGTAATTTAACAAATAGCAAGAGTAAAAAAACAATGTGATGAAATATTAATTTATTTGTAGGAATATGTCAGCATGCATTGGCTAACCTCATGAAAGCAGCAAAGCCTTTAGGGTTAGATACACATTGTCAATTACTCTTCTCTGAGTGGTGATAAGTGGATCCACATGAATTAGCCAGATCCTATCTATGCTCAGTCGGTTCTCTAAACACATCAGTTGACCCATGTCAGTAAACACATCTCTATAGGTGTAAATGTAAGCTTTCATTTGCATAAGAGGTTTGCTGTGATTGGTGCAAACACCATTTTTATGGCTATATAATCAGCCTGTTCAGCTCAATTTCTGAAGTAGTTGAGAGACAATCTCCTATGCTGCCTCTTCCAGTATGACATTAGGCCCCATAAAATGCTTCCCTTGTACTTTCCTGATCTGGTACCATGAAGAAAAATGCAACATAGACCATGGGAAGGCAGTGGCAACAGAAACAGTGAAGCAGGATGAGCAATAGAACAGTCTCACAAGCTGTGCAAGGGGCAGAGCAGTGTGCTACAGAGTCAGCTGCAGAAGAGGCTGCTGGGCTGGTGGGTATCACTACAGAAAGGAACAGCAGCAGCAGCAATAGCTACAGCAAGAGAAGATAATCAGCAGAGTAACAGTGGCAGCAACAAGGGGGCTTATAGAAGTTGAGGTGTGAGCAGAGAAACTTGTACTCAAGAAGGATAAAAGGCAGTAAGAAGACAGAAAGAGAAAAATTGCAAGCTCTCATTGCTGGAAGATTTCCAGAGATCTGCCAAGCCTGTGTAATCAGGAGCTACAACACTGGCTCCTGGCAAATGCTGAGGCATCCTGATGTTTAGAGCGACCAGGAAGGCAGACTGATAAGTTACCAAAGAAAGGCTTCCAACTTCCCATGCCTGATATGTTATTTCCCTCTGTGTCCTGTGATTACCATAGATGAATAAAGAAACTGTCTTGGCCTGTTGATAGGGTAGAACTTAGGTAGGCAGGCTAAACTAAGCTGAATGCTGGGAAAAAGGAGATAGAGCCAGAGAGAAGCCATGTAGCCCCACTGGACCAGATGGAAATTTAGCCAGTAACTCACTGCCACATGATGGTCACAGATTAACAGAAATGGGTTAGATTAATATGTAAAAGTTAGTCAATAAGAAGTTAGAGCTAATGGGTCAAGCAGTGATTTAATTAATGCAGTTTCTGTGTGATTATTTCTGAGCTAAGCAGCTGGGAACTAACTAGCAGCCTCCACCAACACATGCCCATACCAGAGATATTGGCATCTGTAGAAGTACAGGTTTGCTACCCAAAGCCTACAAGAAATATATGACATTAGTTCTAAAACCCATGACAAACCCTCTGTGTGCTAAAAACTACACCTTTTAGAGAACCCAGAGGATCAGCCTTGTACCTAAGAACTAGCTCTTGTGATACTAAATGTTGCCACACAAGCATCCAATGGAGGAAAACAGCAACTGTCCTATCTAGCTATGATGCTGATGAACCACAACAATGACCATCATGGCATAATAGCCATAATGCATGGTAGCAATAAAGTAGTATCATACATACCTTGGCAGTAACCGTACCTCTTTAATTAGATTTAAGATCCAATCAACAAAAGGGACATCATGACTTGTCCCAGAAACTTAGTCAATGGTCAGGTCTAGTAAGTTGTGGATCTTGGAAGAGAACCGGAAGCCACTGATGTTGTATGAAGAGGTGCTAGTGTTTGTTTCCCAGCCAGTCAGACTCCAGAAATAATCACACAGAAACCATATTATTTAAAACACTACTTGGCCTGTTAGCTCTAGCTTCTTATTGGCTAGCTCTTAGATATTCATTTAACCAATCTCCATTAATCTGTGCATCATCACGACCTACCAGCAAAGTTTCAGCATGTCTGTCTCCAGCGGAAGCTCCCTGGCTTCTCTCTTGACTCTGCCTTCTTCCTCTCAGCATTCAGTTTAGCTTTCCCTGACTACCTAAGTTCTGCCCTATCAACAGGCCAAGGCAGTTTCTTTATTCACCAATGGTTATTCATAGCATGCAGAGGGGAATCCCATATCACACCGGTTTTACAAATAGCACAATGCCGAAAAACACTAAACATTTCCTTTTATACTGACAGATAAGTTTAGTCTCCAAATAAATATATTTTTTAGCAAACTTAGTTTATTTGTCATGATGAAAGTGTGTGTGTGTGTGTGTGTGTGCAGCATTGAGTAAGAATTGTGACAAATAGAGAATAATAAATGAGAGTAGAAAATGAAGATATTGACAGTGGAGAAAGTTAAAAAAAAGGGGGTAGATGGAAGGAAACAGAAAGTGCAGTCAGACAAAATAAGGATATCCCAAACAGTTTTCTGGGATGTTTGTGTCTGTGTCAATCAAGGATAATTTAAAGTTCCATATGATATTAATGTTAACAAAGTCTGTCTATCTCCTTTCTCCCTAGTCTAAGTGCTAGTTAAAGAGTATATATAAAAGAACACATTGACAAACAAGATGGCATAGCAATGTCTAGGCATGTCAAATGGCTCAGCAGTCTTTGTCACCACAAATGCCAAGTTTACTCTGTGATCAGTGGTATGTAATTTCCAATTCACTCTGTTTCAGCATTCTGTGACTGATTCCCATTGGCTACTCACAGTAAGATCTTTGTGTGGTTATGGTAAGGGACAGCATCTTTATAAAAACCCTTTCAAATCTGCAAGTACCAGAACTAGCCCATTTCGAGATAGAAATCACTGGACTCATCATTACTCCAGTTCAGGTAAGTCTAAAGGCAGTCTCAACCTCATGGGTTCACATGACACATCTTCACAAGGGGCTAGTTGGTATTTCTGAGCTATTCCTAGGCCAGTTTTTCTAAGTTCCCAGGATGTGCTGTTCCTGCTTGCTTCAGAGAAACACAAGAGTGTCTGATTTTTTGTTCTCTCATTTCCTGACAATGCACAGAACAAATTATAATTAGGAAAACACCCAAAGGGAAGGTGACAATTCAGTTGTCCATTTTTATAAATAAGTCCCATTTTCTATCATCACAAATCATTCACTCTCAAAATAGATACTGGGGAGATGCTGCAGTTAGCTGGTTCACTGCCCTGAGAAGAATACAATTGCTAAGACAGCGACCACAGTAGCCGAAAATGTGAGCCCTGTAAATATCGTCATGGCCAACAAGCCTCTAATTCAGGTATGGAATGATAGGATACGTAAACAGATATTTTGCTGTTTTTTTAACGTATCCCTCCAAAGACCTACTAAGCAGCAATGTCAGCAAAGTGAATGTAGCTCAATAGGGTTCTCAGTGCTAAATGAGCATAAGTGTTAAAAAAAGCAGAAAATAAGCAAATAGACAGCTTGTGATAGGAGTATTTATAAAGGCCAGCCTGGCTGGAGAGTTCAGCTCAGGGTGGATCAAGTATATATTATAGCCTTCTTATCTTTAGTCATTTGGAGCAAAGCTCTAAAAATTTGTTACCCAACAGGATATTTTTAAATTTCAGATTAATTTTTCCCACCACAGGCCACCTTTATTCTATGTATGGACTACAGCAAGTAGAGAAGCAGAATGAAGCAAAAAATTACAGAAAATAGTAAAGCTAAAAAATAATAAAACTTACACTAGCATATTTGGGTGTTAGATACAAAAGGCAAGATTAGTTCAGTCTGATTGACTTGTATATATACACAATATAAGTATATATATATATATATATATATATACATATATACACATACATACATATACACATATATATCCTTATATAGAATATATTATATATATCATTATTATTTGAAAATATGATTTCACCCTTCCATCTGTATTCTTTTTCTTCACAAAATGTTAATCATTTTTAGAGTAAAGAGCTCACATATGAGTGGATCTATTAATAAGTAGCTGAGACCTTCTCCATTATTAAGAAATGTGTAGTCATTATAATATGGGAAAATAAAAAGGACTAGAATTTCTTGTATCTATCCTGATAAACACTTAAGTATTTTCTCTTAATAAATTATTAGAGAGCCTTAATCGTGGGTGTTGTGAGATAACTAGGATTCAAATTTGTATGTGAGAATATGTATGTAGTGCATGCCTGTGTATGTATGTTTAGAACTGTGTACCTGTGTGTGAAGGTCAAAGTTAGACATTGGGTGGCTTCCACTATCATTCTCCACCTTACTAAGTTTTAGTTATGTCCATACAGTTTTATTGAAAAACTATGCCAAATATTGAAAAGGAATATTTTAAGGACTTTGTCAAAATTTTGAAGACTTTTTGTCATAAGATACAATAATACCAAAATAAAGCCTATGCACAGGTGTTTTGTGAGACAGTCTCTCATTGATCCTAGAGCTCAGCAGTTAGCCAGACTGTTTGTTAGAGAGCTCCACGTATGCTCCGACCTCTGCTCCTAGCGCTGGGCTTATGGATGTGAGCAACAACAGGTGGAGATTTTTATCTGAATGCTGGGTGCTAGGGATCTGAGCTAAATTTCTTAGACAAAGCAGGATCTTTGTAGACTCACCCACCTTCCTAGTCCCACAATTTTGATTCAGAGCACACTCATCCTCATTATTTAACTTTATTCCCTAACTTCTGTGTGATCTGTAGTTGTCCTTTTCTCGAAAGGGCCGGCTCTGTCTCTTGGATCTAAGAATGCTTGGCTCCAGCCGGGCAGTGGTGGCGCACACCTATAATCCCAGCACTCGGGAGGCAGAGGCAGGTGGATCTTTGTGAGTTTGAGACCAGCCTGGTCTACAAGAGCTAGTTCCAGGACAGGCTCCAAAGCTACAGAGAAACCCTGTCTCGAAAAACCAAAAAAAAAGAATGCTTGGCACCAGTTTTAATTTCCCTCAAACTGGAATACTTCCTCAACAAAAGTGCTGTTAGTATTAGAGACTGTGGCTATTGGTCCAAGCCTCAGCTTCTCTTTAGCACTGTCTTTTGCCTTGAACAACTGCAAAAACAATTGTATTTATGACAGCTTCATCATAGATGTCTACTCCATTGCACTACCAGTGTAAGAGAGCAGAAAGAAGCCCAAACAAGAAACTGGTTAATGAAACATGTCAAGACATA
Organism: Dicrostonyx torquatus; assembly: GCA_028555095.1. Lineage (NCBI taxonomy): Eukaryota > Metazoa > Chordata > Mammalia > Rodentia > Cricetidae > Dicrostonyx > Dicrostonyx torquatus. Next base: position 8,302,760 of record JAQHUG010000007.1, on the reverse strand, counting down.
GGTAGAACAGAATGATAAGGAGGGTAATCTTGGGGTACAAGGCTAAGACAAAGCTCAGTGCTTTAGAGAACTTCCTTCTCAGTTCTGAATTCCAAAATCCACATTGGGCTGCTCACAACAAACTGCAAGGTACCTCCAAGGCTCTGTGTTCCACAGTTGTACTCACACACATATATACACAAACATATATGCGTGTGTGTACATAGAAAAAGAGAAATAATCACTTACATTTGGAAAAGATAAAAATACCAGCATGTAATTAATTAAGAAAGGATCAGATTATATGTAAAGTAGGGCTGAGCATAAAGGGGACTAAATACTCAAGGTGGGAGGCAAATAATCTTCAGGACATAATTAACCTAGCTATCAGCAGACTAGAGTCGAGATGGATGTTTTCTGTGGGTTTGAATGTCAACACAAGGGAAAGTATACTGTTCTTTTAGAAGCGCTGAGAGTTAAGAGGTGTTGACCACCAAGTCTAATGACAGACGTTGCAGAGAAGCCCAAGTTGGATTAAGTAGCAGTTGACAACAAAGGAGGATCGTTGAAGGAAAATAAGAAAAATTACAAGGAAAGGGAGTCTTAATTGTGTATATAAGTGGGACACTGAGTCTCTTTAGAGTGTCATAGAGAGATCTCTGACAATTTAATTCAGTATATCCCTCACCTCCTTAAGGAAAACACACAATGGCCAACAGTCAACCGGCAGTCACCTAACATTCCAATATACCATCCTCACCAGTCTCAGCAAAGGTCCTGGTAATGATGCCCTGAAGTGAATTTAAAAAACAGACAGAGGTAGAAAAAAGAAACAGAGCAATCATTTCTGCCTGCCTATAAAATGTTCCTTTACCAAGTTCGGATAATTCCATTCACAGTAACTGACCAGTTTCACTGAACTGAGAGGTACAGGATTTCCTAATGCATCCCAAGGGAAATGGGACTCTTCCAAAATTCCTAGGCAAGTAAAACTTCCCATGGCTCCCAGACTGCCCTCAAGCTTACATTCAGGATTAAACAAATCCCTCCCCACACAGGAGTGTTTGCAAAGGGCTTGTTAGCGGCTCCCCTGTCTGATTTATCCTGGACTGGAAAGCTAACTATGACTTTTAGAAAAAATTCATTATCCCATGGCAGAAAGCTTCCCTGATAGATGTTTAATAAATAATACATGCTAGATGCAGAAAATGTTCTCTTTCTGTTTTCCACAAATTAGAATGATGTTAGTACCAAAATATCTTTTGCTAATAATGACTTTCACAGTAGAATAAGAGTTAGGCAATTACTGTAAAGGCAGGAAAACTGCATTTGATAGTGTATTATATTGTCATTTCCTGCAAAAATATGCTTTCTGTGAACAATACATAAAAGATAGCTTAAAATGTTTAGGGTGTATGTTATTTGTGTTTTCTGATCAGAAAATGTATATGAAGTCAAAAAATTATCTTTGGGTGTTTTTCTCAATCTCTCTCAACCCTGCTTTTAAAAAATTAATTTATTTTCTGATTAACATACAATTACATTGTTTTTCTTTCCCTTGACTCCTTACAACTTCTCCCTTGTCCCCACCCCTTATACTCCCTCTGGTCTCTTTTTGTTTAGCTCTAATTGTGGAACACACACACACACACACACACAAACACACACACAATGTTTGCATGTATAACTCAGGGTCAGAAAAGACCGGAATTAGGCATTGAATCCCCCTGAGACAGGGATTTATGGTGTCAAATGAGTGCTGAGGATCGAACCTCAAACTTCTAGAAGAGTAGCCAATATTCTTAACCACTGAATGTATTAGCTTAACTTCTGAGTATATACTATATATACATAGATAGAAGGGAATTTAGTGTTGTATTTGTATGATTTTAGAACTAACCACGTGATATTGGATAACTACTTAGGGAGCTCACAAATCTTTTAGTGAGTCTGGAGCATTTTTATGTGGGTTCCAAGGATAAAACTCAGCTATGTTCGCTTGTCCAGTAAACAATTCAATACAAAGCATACATACCCCTAAAATTCTTATTTCTGAAGCTTGAAGAAATAATATTATTAAAACAATAAAGAGTGTGTAGATGGCCCAGTGGGCAAACTGGCTATTGTGAAATACTGAAGACCTAAGTTCTATTTACACAATCCATGTAAGGACAGAAAGGGAAAACATACTCCAAAAAGTTGTCCTTTCATGTACTGAGGTGCTTGTGCACAATCTCTCTCTCTATGTCTCTGTCTCTGTCTCTCTCTCTCTCTCTCTCTATCTCTCTCACACACACACAGACACACACATTTACACATTACATTAAATAGTAATAATAATAATGTTATGATTTAAAATAAAATGTAGACATGTAGATAATACACTTATTTAAAATATGTTTTCTTTTGAGTTCCTAAGGATTGATTTCAAGGCTACAAGCATGCTAGAGAAACAATCTACTACTGAATTGCTTCTCCAGTCCCTCACTAAAAAGTACAAGTAAACAGAGTTTAAGAGATAGCTCAGTAGTTAAGAGCATTGGTTGCTCTTCCAGAAACCTGGTTTTGATACCCAGCACCCAAATAGCAAAAGAGAACCACCTATAACCCCAATTTCTGGGATTCTGTCACCCTCTTCTGGTTTTCTGGGGGTCTTCATACACATGTTGTGCATCTATTCATGTAGGCAAAATACTCATTCACATTAAATAAAACTAAACTATATCTTTAAAGAAAAAAGTTAATTAAATTTTAATTTATGGCAGCATAATGGACACTCCAAGTGTATGGTATTCCATGTGTTTTGACTATATTCTAGCAATCACACATGCCACTATAGTGAACACAAAGGACTTTTTTATGCCCTGGCTTTTCATTGAACTTATCTTCAGTCCACCTTTCATCTCAGCCACTCCAATAACAGAACCTGCCTAGATTATTCTAGATTAGAATTGCCTTTATAACTTCGTGCTATGAACTCTCCATATCTTCCTCCCCTCAGTATTACATGAGTAAGATTCATCCATGTTATTTCTGTATGTTGTTGAGTATTATTCCATTTATAGATATATGGTAAATTGCTTATCCATTTGCTTCTTGATAACTGGATTGATTCCACTTACTGCTCATATCGATGGAAATAATAAGAGCAATCCTGTGTGAGTCCATGTGTGCACAACCAATTCATTATTAGTTATCCATTTTCATAACTTTAGTCATTTTATTTCTCAGGATAAAGGGTTTGTGTTTAATCTTTGCTTTGTAAATAAACACATTTATTATATATACTTTTAATCACATTTTAACTTATTAATCTTTAAATATTAGGTCATATATTCATCATTCTTTTTATCTCTTGAGTCATGGCAAAGGAATAAGGTATGGGTAAATATAATAAACAAAATAGAAGAACTGAAGAGGTACAGAGACATCATAAAACGGGACACTGTGCTTTTCCAGCTATTGGTGCCTAATGCAATTTGTGAACCAATTTTTTCTAAGCTTAGGTTTGATCTTCAGGCATTGCTGCTATTTTTATTTTACTTAAGTCCCAGACTGACTGTATTAATTTTCTAGGGAATGTGGCAGAATACCAGACAAAGTCACTTAAGGAGAAAAGAGTCTCTTTCAGCTCATAGTACCCGGGGATTACCCATCATGGCAGAGGAGGGAAGAAGGCAGTTGTTTACACTGAATCTAGAGTTAGGAAGCAGATAGAGATGAATTGTGGTGTTCAGCTCTTTTTTTTCCTTTGTATTCAACACTGAACCCTAAATCATTGCCTGAAGTCATGCATATAAAGGACTGTTTTTTCCTCAGGTAAATTTTCTGGAAACACCTTCCTAGATACGCTGTGAAATATGTTCTCAATTAAGTTGAAGCTGGAGAGACGGCTCAGTGATTAAGACCACTAGCTGCTCTTGGAGAGAACAGTTCATCAGATCTGATGTCCTCTTCTGACCACTAAAGTCACTGCATACACAAGGTGCTTATAAAAACATGTAAGCAAAAAACAATCCTGTACAATAAAGGAACTTCTGGAGGCAACACAATCCCTGACTTCAAACTCTACTATAGAGCTGCAGTACTGAAAACAGCCTGCAATTGTCATAAAAAAAAAAAAACAGGAGGACCAATGGAACCAAATCAAAGACTTGATTATTAATCCACACACCTATGAACACCTGATTTTTGACAAAGAAGCAAAAAAATATAAAATGGAAAAAAGAAAGAATATTTAACAAATGGTGCTGGCATAGCTCGATATTAACATGTAGAAGAATGAAAATAGATCTATATTTATCACCATGCACAAAACTCAAGTCTAAATGAGTCAAAGACCTCAACATAAAACCAACCACACTGAACCTCATAGAAGAGAAAGTTGGAAGTACACTTGAACACAGGAGACCACTTTCTAAATATAACCTCAGTAGCACAGACACTCAGAGAAACAATTATTAAATGGGACCTCCTGAAACTGAAAAGCTTCTGTAAAGCAAAGGACACAATCAACAAGACAAAACGGTAGCCTACA